>OX419344.1:24084724-24264724 GCA_948470475.1 Galaxea fascicularis | reverse complement strand
TTCACCCAGCTGTTGTTCCACAACCTCCATTCATTTAACAGTTTGGCCAAAGGGTAGTGTAATTTAATGCTCTTCAATGATTTTCTTAGCTATTAGAATGATCCTGATTTCAATGTTATTATTTAATTTATTGTTAATAAGGAATTCACTATAAATGACAATTTTTCCCAGTCTGTTGAAGAACTCAATTTACATCTTTTTGGTTATTGCCGTCAAAACGATTTCAGATTTATCAAGTGACTTGTGTAACCCCCAGTTGCATTAGCAATTATTTTACTTCAAATCATAGTACTTGAAAACAATTTTCAGGAATACTTTGAAAATATTGTTTTGGTATTTACGGTCACAGAAAGCTTTAGAAAATCTTGGCAAGTCAAGTTTTTGCAGGCCTTAAAAAGTTTCCACTCTTTGAAGGCCTTCTAAACGTTTGGAAAGTCTAGCAATCTTTGAGCAGTATTGCAACATATGTTCATTGAAAAGTCTTCCCACAGTAGGTGTACGTCTACTGATCATGATTTTCTTATGCTTTCAAAGTAAAGTCACAATATTAATTGTATTATTTTGTCTCAAATATCCCAGCAGCGAGTGTGCCACCAATGTTCAAGTAAGTGTCATTGAAGGACGTAACTCTGAAGAATTAATGAGGACATAGTCTATTGGGTTTGAAGGTGCTTATATTAACCCCTTAAGTCGCCGTCACCTGCCCCCTGTAAAGAATAAAAAAAATACTTTTCATGTCTCCTGTTTTGATCGAAAATTTAAAGACATTCCTTTACATCCTAGTATCAGCATGTATAATCTCCACACTATTGTGCATACACTTTCTATGGTAATAATGAGGAGAATTTTTTAAACAATCAAGACCTTTGTTACTTGTTGATCACTTCCTTTTTTCTCACAACCCTTATGTTTGATTGAGCAGTGTTATTATAAGGAGAAGTTAAACATTGGTCACTCTTGGGGGTTGAAAGGTTGAATGGATTAAAGAGGATTTCCAAACTTCATTAGGTTAGGTTTATTAGGTTTATTTATTTTATTTGATGCAAGATAAATTACAGATAGACTGGGCTGCAGATAGCTTAGAGCACAAGGCTGCTGCCTAAGAAAATTTTAAAGGGGCCCTTGGAGCTAAACACTGAGAACTTAGGAGCCCAACATATGAAGTGAAAGGTGTTGCCATGAAAAATTAAGGTGCCCAGAGCTATTCTTCAGGTGCCCCAGGCTACCGGGCTCCTGTAAGGCAACAGCCTTGGAGCAAGTCGAGGCGGACCAGTCCTTATATGTACTCTACTAATATTCATCTTAACATTTATCATTTTACAAAAAACAAAAATAAAATAGAAAAGAAATGGATCACAGATGTATCACTGAAATGAATGGCCAACGTGGAAATTGCATAGTACAGACATGTCTGGTCAGATACTGATTGACCAAAAGGAGGAATGCAAAATAATTTCAAGCAGGAAAAGTCAGGTTCAAATATTGACAAAAATGTATGGAAAATGACTTACAGAAATGGAACATCTGCAACTGTGGATTTTCAGCTAAATGGTACATTTATGGTTGATGTTATGTCAGTTTGTTTCAGTTTTGCAGCAATTTCTTTAGGTTCAACAATAATTATTAATCTTAACCACTTTTTTTTTGCTATTCCAGCAGGTTATAGATAGCTAAACTGTTATAAAATCCCCTTGAAAAATTATGTTGAGATTATGTTAGTGCAAACATCTGAACACAATTTAAAATGCTGATGGGTGTGAATCAAAGAGGACAATTCAGTTAAGAAATTGAAAAGGGGCTCTTTGAGATGGAAGATTAAAAAAGCTGACTGGAAGTTCTAATTTTCCCAAGATGTTATAAATGAGGAAAGAACGATGTGTAGCTTGCCTATAAATCCCAGTATTAGTTTGGCTCCTTTAAAACACCCCCCCCCCCTCCCCTTATGGCTTGCAGACGTGTGCCTTGGTTGAAAATGCTACTTTGCATACAAATTCTTTTGACAGATTTGAATACTTGGGTGTGGTATTGTAACATGTTTAATGAACCCTGGGGGCATGTGGAGCAAATTCTCACTTTCTCAGACTGAATGAATGGGACAGATGAAACAGACCAGGATTTCAAATTCTGTTCAGGCCTTAATGTGGGGCTTGAAAAGAGAGGAACAGGAGTAAATAATCAATTTAATGTCCTTTCTTTGGTGCTCTATTTAATTGTCTTTGAAATGCAACCTGGCTATTGCATTATAGTAGTATACTGTAGTCGGTGACACAAAATTAATGCCAAGGAACAAACAGCAAATGCTGCAGATGGAAACAACGTTCCTTGGTTTGAGCCACTTGAAAAATTGTTTTTCATCCAAACTAAATGTTCCTGAGTGGGGCTTGCAGATGGCAGTTTATTGCATTGCCTTTGAGTTCAGGTTGTTCCTCTTCGCCGGCTGCATTAACTTCTCGGTAGATTTACCTTTAGCATCAGTAATGATCAGCATCTAGTTTCTCTTACCATATCACTGCTTAATCAAGCATACAGGTCATGAGATTTAAGGTCTTGATCACTGAAGTTTAAACTATTTTGATTAAAAAAAAACATTCTCTCAACTAGAACCATAAGAAAGAAGGAGCGAAGTGGGGAAAAAATGTATGTTTTTTATTGGCATAAAGGAAATATGAATCATCTTGCTGTATTTGTCTGATACAAAATACCATTAGTTGAGTAAAGGACTTCCGCAAAAAAAAGAAAATGATTTGGTTAGAAAAAAAATGTGAAATTGAACATTTAGTTTTGCAGTCACAATTGGGACTTTCAAGAATCGTAATCTTTCGTTGTTGGTGTGGACGATTTTTATTTGTTATTTTTACTTTATTGATTGCTTATTTTATTCATATTCAAACAAGTAGTAGGTATGAGTCAGCATATTTGAAACTCGGTGTGACCTTCAACTGCTTTGAGGAGCGAAAATCTGTTCGTAACTTGCAAATACAGCTTTCTAGTGAATTGAGTTACAATTGTTAAGATTCATTAGAAGACAACACTGACGTAAACATTTTACAAACGCCCTTACTGCTAGTTACGAAATGCTGAGTTTTTGCATGCAGTACCAGGCAAAAGTAAGTTGATACTGTAACTACAGTGTGGTCCCTTTCGAGTCCCGATAGACGAAACTCACGAAATTCGAGTATGGAGAATCGAGAAGCAGTAATCGAGAATTGAAAATAATAGAAAATAATGAGTTGATCGCTTGGCCACGAGAACGCGAGCGCATGGTGGCAAGTTTTCAGAGTTTTTCTTCAGTTCGTGTTCGTTGCTTTAATACCGGTCACAGTAATGTAGATCCTGGAGAGCTCACTAGCATTTTTCACGTTAAACAAATTGGAATAATCGCGAAAGAGTTACAAAAACGAGAAGTTGTATTTCAAAATGACGTTTTTGTTGCCGTCGTCGTCGTTGTTGCTTGAGCTTCCTGTTAGGGAGCTATAGTAGCGACGACGGTGATGGCAACGAAGACCTCATTTTATAAACATTACTTCTCGATTTTCTAACTCTTTCGCGATTATCTCAATTTGTTTAACATGGAAAATACCGAGGAACTGTCTAGGGTCTAAATTTCTATGAAAGGCGTTAAAGTAAGAAATCTACAGTAAAAAACCCCCTAAAATTTGGTCATTTGACGTTGTTTTGTAGAGGACTGCAACGAAGTGTACAAAACTGTAGAACGCAGGCGCAGCGCGATTGTTTTTGGTCAATAAGGCTATTGTTTTGTGGCGTTCCTGTTGCCGGCCTCTTTACTAAAGTCCTTCGCTTCAGGGTCTTCACATGTATGATTGCCCCCCTTAGGAAGGGGGGTGGGGGGCACTCCGGATCTCAAGTGGCGGGATGATCGAATGGGGGCAAAAATTAAACCCCAAAATTCCCTGGGCCAAATATTAACCCCCAAAAATCTCATGCCGAATCTCCGAGCCTCAAAAATTTACCAAACGGATTAAGTGGTATACGAAAAAAAAAAAAAGATTAGAAACTGAACTACGCGGACAGGAAACGGGGCCACTGCACCCCAGGCACAACTAGGAATCTCCAAATTGTTTTCAATACCTAAAGTATCCCTACTTAAATCAAGCCTCAGTTTCCTACCAAAAAAGATCCCTGAATCGAAACTTTCAAACTCAAAAAATCCTTTGATCATCCCCGTAACTTGCAATCTGGATTAACCGCGCCCCGCCCCCCCTCCCCTCCCCGGGATGATTTCGGACCATTGGCGAGTTCTACACGGTTGATTTTAAAACGCACGACAATTGGAAGAAATCAGAGCCAAAGTTTTCGAAGGTTTAAAACGATCAAAACGTTTCCAGAAATGGAAGAAAATACGCACATGACACAATCTAACGTAGAAATTTTATCCGCGATAAATTTAGTAGCCTTCGCGAAACGCCCTCGGGGGTCGGCAGCGGTTATAGGCGGCTGTGTTCGCAGGCGACAAAACTTACACTAAAATCAATTTCGCACCTTCGCTTTCTTCGAAAGCTCGGGTTAAAAGTTTGGCTTCGTTAACGGTTACGCTCAGCCTGCAGGAAGTTTTCCGAGAAAGAAACTAAATAAATGTTTTTTTTATTCCTCTCGATTGTTGTTTCCATGGAAACAAACGTGATACAAGTGAAGCTGAATGATTTCAGGATCTTTACACGTGGTAGAAATCTGTGTTTGCAGGAAAACAGCACCTTTCCATTCAGTTGCCTTGGGCTTTCGTGTTCAGCTGAGTTGTCCCATTGATTTTGTTTTTTGACGTGATCAAAACGGAGGTGTAATAATACATGAGGCGTTGTGTTAATCACCCAGAGCTTACCCTCTTGGGAGACACCGACGGATGCAAATTTTCGTCGTTTTTGTTTTCAAAATCTGCATCCGACTAAAATTATCAATCGTGCAATTAACTTTCTAGCATTTTCACTTGGGGATGATGTTCCCGAGAAACGATTTTTGGATAACCGAAAAAGGTCACTACTGAATCTACTGAATTTCTGATCAGCTGGTATCAACTTCCTTTTGCTTCGTATTGCACATTCATTGGTATTCATATGTGCTTGTTGTTTACAATAGATTCGTAGTATTTTCCACGGAAATGGGCGCTATTTTGACATTTGTAAAGCCTCATCCACACGAGTAAATTTTTCTGTGACAATATTTATTTGCGATTATTTGTTCGTGTGCATGAGAAAATTTGCCGAATTTTATATGACAAATTCATTTGCTGAAAAACTGGCGCATCAGTTTTACAACAAATGAATTAGTCACAAAATTCGAGTAAATTTTCTCATGTACACGAACAAATAAGCGCAAATAAAAATTGTCACGGAAAAACGTGCTGGTGTTGATGCGGCGTGAAGCTCTGACCGCAGTTTCGGAGCAGAGTCAAGTTAGGGTAGTATTACTGTAAATTGTAGCTTTAAAGAATGTACGAGGTGAGTGCATTATTAATTAATGTTAAATCAAACCAGTTTGCAAATAGATTCGCTTTACCGGATTTAGCGAAAGTGCGAATTTTTGGAGAGATCGCATGTAGACTATGTTATTGCAATTGCGAGGTTTACACAGATGCTTATGGAGAGAAGGTGGGTAGTTGCTCTAGCGCCATTTGTCTGTGTAAAAATCGTAAATCCCACTTGCAATAATTAATCGAATTTAATTGCGATCTCTTTGAAACTGCGCATTTATTCTATACTAAGTGCCGCAAATTTATTTGCGAACTGGAGTTTTCATTATATTTTATATTTAAGACTGTACAATTTTAGACCAGACAATAAAAAGTATTGAAACCGACCTTGTTGTGACATGTATTTTGGAATAAAATAACGTCATTACCGATATATGTAAATTAAAATACTCATTATGCATATATGTAAATTAGTTTTAAAATAAATTTGAGAAAATCGCAAGTGGACATTGAAACTAATTATCATAAATGCTAATGAGGTAATTTGCATATACATAAATTATTTTTTGTCAAAATTGAGTTAGAGTTTTGCGTTTGGGTTAATTATCATAAATGCTAATGAGGTAATTTGCATATACATAAATTATTTTTTTCAAAATTGGGTTAGAGTTTTGCGTTTGGGTTAATTACCATAAATGCTAATGCCGTAATTTACATATACATAAATTATTTTTTTTTCAAAATTGGGTTAGAGTTTTGCTTTTGGGTTAATTATCATAAATGCTAATGAGGTAATTTGCATATACATAAATTATTTTTTTTCAGAATTGGGTTAGAGTTTTGCTTTTGGGTTAATTATCATAAATGCTAATGAGGTAATTTGCATATACATAAATTATTTTTTTTGAAAAATTGCGTTGGACTTTTGTCGCGAGGTTAATTATCATAAATGCTAATGAGGTAATTTGCATATACATAAATTATTTTTATCAAAAGTTGTTATAGTTGGAAAATTCGTGTTTTAACTAATTATCATAAATGCTAATGAGGTCATTTACATATATGCAAATCAGTGAATATGAATGCAAGCCTGAATATTTGGGTGTGGTTGATATATTGCATCTCTTTGGACCTTTTATTCATCACAAAGTCAAAATATAAATTTCTAACACCAAGACTACTGTAAATGCAATGTTTATTACAAGAACAACGAAATACATTTTTTCAAATAAAACTAAATTACAATGCTAGGTACACAAATTTGGCTAACTATACCGTTAAAGTATATTCATTTCTAAGATAAATGTGAAACGCTTCAAATAAGAATAGCTGCGATGTTACATTAACCTACCGTACGATACATTGCGCTTAAAATCCAAGTAATTCCAAACCAGCTCCGTTTTGTGAAAGGAAGGCCTCCATGCTGATTCGATGTTAAAAGAAAACTGTAAAGTTAACTCTATTTAGTCTGTATTTAGCTATGAAACTAATGTAAAATCCTACCTTGTCTTATTCTTCTATCGGTGTTCAAGGCCACTTAACGAGAGTTAAGAAGGAATCCACCAGAGGTTCGAGTAACAAGTGGACAAAACTTTGTACCGAGATTGTTTACATTATATTGCAAACTTCTGTACGACTGTTTTAAATTTCTTCTAAAAAAAGTCATTTAAAAGAACACCAAATGTCGAAAACAAATGGTGAAATGAAACTGATGATAAAATTTTACCAGTGTTTGCAATTTATTTTCTCGAGTTCCTCTGGGTAATTGTTTTTGGTGTTATTTCAGGCAACCATTCATCACTTTTGTCTTTAGCTTTTAGAAAATACATAACGGAATGTCATATACTTAAAATTATTGTAGTACAAGATTTTTGTCCATTAAATACTCCAATCTCTTTTCTCCGCTACACAATATTGGAAAGTGCTGTGAACGCGGCGGTCATATAGTTTGATGTAACAGTATTCGATCGCGAGCAGTAAACAGCGGCAAGCGTAAATTTGTATTTCTAAGAAAATTTCGATCTAGAATAGCGTTGCATATACCCTACTAAATCGCGCTCCCATTACGTATTGCAGATCGTATTAAAACATCGTAAATCATTGCTTTTGACGTGCGTTTAAAAAAAAATTCAGGTACATTTTCGCACATTTCGTCAGGTTTTTGTTCACACCTATTTCATTCGGTTCTGAAAAACGAACTCAAATAAGGTGCGTGCTCACCGTTGTGTTAACACTTTGCTTTTATATAGTGGCGCATAAATTAAAGTTTGCGGTCAATAGAATTTTCTTTCACCTCGCGCACAATTAAGTTCAACTGATATTCGTCCGAATTGCAATGGCTTATTGAAATTATCTATGGTGGTGAAGCATTTTGAAAAGCTGCAAATTTACACAATGTAACTGGAACGAACAGTGTCGAGGGATTCATTCTGAATTGCAAATCGAAATCTGCTCGAACAATGGCCTACTTTAAAAAGAAAATTCATCAATCAATATTCTTCATTATGCTTATGGTTTTTATAAAGGGTGGGTCTTGTACAAATTTACTTGCTGTAAACATAGTTTTGCCAACCTGCTGTGAGAATATCAAGCTTAATTTTCCGATGAATGTTCCGATGAATATTCTTGCGTTGACACGTTTACGAGATATGGTCAGGCCGACGTTTTCACGTACTTTCCAGGAAAAAAACTGGTAAAGAACGTATTTGAGTTCATTCTTTCGTTTAGAATTGAATTGATTTTATCTCACAAGTGAGGTGAATGCATCAAAAGACGACTAAAGCAAAATTTTGTGATCAAACGACAGCCTGATTAATTTACCAGAATGTAAGCATCTATATGTGAAAACAGCCGCAAAACTAAAAGGACTTACGGCGACTTGGCGTACAGCCGATCGATAACTTACTGACAACACTGTCTGCTATTAATTTATTGCAACCTCTAGATGGTATTTATTGAAAATCTTCTTTTTCAATCCTTTGCTGACAAGGAAGGCTTCTTGATTGAGTTCACGGCCAAAAAAGTTCTTCAACATGTCTGAAGCACCCTGAAGGAAAAGGAACGAATATATAGTTGAGTTGATTCAAATTGACAGGCCTTCCTTTAAAAATACTGAACCCAAGTAAATTTTAAACCAGTACGCTCGGTACAAGTGTTTGGGAAGGGGTGGACCATCAGAAATCTTAATGGGGGGCTCTTCTTGAATGTTTTTCATTCGGGTATTCTTTAGAACTCTGTATGAGCAGAGGTTTAACTGTTTCACTGTTGGTCAAAATATTAATCCATTTTCTACTATCATTAAATACGATGATTTTCAGGGAGGCTCATAGGACTTGTTTCAGCCTTAAAGGGATCTTTTGAAAATAAAGATTCCATTTCCATCTTTTCCAACCCTGAGGTTGGTCATCATTTGGGCTTCAACCCTTGAATCCTAAATATCAACATGTGTTTTCTCTTCACAGCTCTCTCACACTTCATATGTTGCATGTAGGGAGAATTTGTATAAATGTTGACTCAACTGACCCCTCCTGATCATTTTCTGTGTTATCATGCCCTGTAGTGACATGGTAAGGAGATGTTAGATGGTGGTCACTTTTAAGATGTAAAGGGTTAATAGGTCAAAGCTGTGATAAGGTCTCTCATGGGGATGAAGAAAATATGTACTTGATTCAACTTAAGCAGTGCTGCTTGCTAACGTTTTCAGAAGAAGATATTACTTCACAGTTCAATCAGTTAAGATAAGAAAGCCGGGTCTCGGGTTAAAAATCTGAGAAAGCTCGCTTCTGACCTGGCAAACTGACTGATTAAACAAAGAACATCTGGAAGGACACATCCCCATTCCTGGTTTTCATCATCCAAATTCTAAAACAAAAACTTATGGTACAAGAAGGTTCCTCTTGCAATATTTTGTACACACCAATGAAACAAATCTTTCAAGAAAATTTCATGCTGATAGGTTGCTTTGTTTTACAAGGACAAGACTTTGATTTGGTGAAATTTGCAGTGACCCAAAGCACAATTCATAAAATGTTAGAAAAATTAGAAATACTGATTGCATGATCCCTTTTTAATTTATTTCTTCTACTGATTTCTATGGAAGCCAACATGGCAGATACATATTGAGTCATAACTTTCACTGTAACTTTATTGATTTAAAGGGTTATATAGAACAAATAATTATTGTTGTAGGTTGTCTCTTGTTACCATTTGGGTAAAGGTTTTTCCTAAATAGTTGTATCCATGGGCATTGTAAGTTTGATTGTCACTAAGAAAGAAGTAAACTCTTTACCTTGTCAATTTACAGTTTTCAGAATATCAATTTGATTCTTCTGATTCTCAGGCCCAGCAGCACCACCAAAAAAACATACAAACTACATGGGGGGTTATCAATTGAAGAAATATAGGAGGGTTTTGGATTCTGAATAAGCAGGTACTCCAAAGATTTCTTTGCTCTACCCTCTTTGATACACACGGGTGCCTGTACACAAGTCCTGGCTTTTAATAACAACCTTGGTTATATTAAGGCAGTTTTGTTTTGTTTTCGTATTGTTGTTGTCATTGTTGAACAGAGAAGAGAACACCATTGGCTGTTGATCATAACACTAATTTAAGCAGTACTGTTGATGCCTCTGACCTGCAATAGGCCATATTCGTATTCTCGGTATTGGACTGGATCTAGCATGAAGTGGAGGCTCTTGCGGGGGAATACATTTACATATGAAAAGATTCCCCCGCAAGAGCCTCCACTTCATGCTAGATCCAGTTCAATACCGAGAATACGAATATGGCCTATTCCACCTGCTGATGACCACCAAACCTCTGGGTCTCGTACAGCTGGGCCAGTGTGTGGTGACAGAGCAGCCTGCTGCAACAACGCAATGTTTGGTTCCAAAAGTCTCTGGGGCAAAACATTTGGAGTGGGCAGTTCTTCAACATGCTTCACCTCTAGTGTTCCCATTTCCAGACCTCTACTTGGGAGGATGTGGGTGCACAGGGAGACCAACAAAAGATCTGCTGCCTCATGAGCTGTGTGCATTTTCTCCCTACCCAATTTGAAGTGAGACTTTTGTAGCTGGAAGGCCTCCAAAACCTTGTTCCTGAAAAATATCCAAGGCAGGCAGTCAGTAACCCTGGACTATAATATTATAATTATTGGCAAGAGAGCACCCTCAGATGCAGTGAAATGGAAGTTGGCGTGTTTGCACGTTGTTCCCCTCCAACAAAGTGATCACAACTTGTTTTCAAAACCTGAACAGATTATTTAAATTAAAAACCACCAGTTATGGCTTTAAAAGGGTAAATAAGTCTTGAAACATGGACTTGTTACAGCAAACGTCTTAACAACTGTACTTTTGCATCATACATATTCCACAAATTTCATAAATTTACAACTGGTGACATTGTCTTATCATGTATCCATAAGTTGTTATTCATGGCCTCCAGCCAGGTGACCAAAGTATGACAGCATGTTTGTACCTGCAAAATGGCCAGGTCTGTACTGCATGATTGCAGTCTCTTAGACCAGTCACTTGAGAGAGAAAGTAAGCATTACACACCACCTAAGGAAGCTATGGATGCCCAGTTGAATACTCCATGATGCTCATGAAGATGAAAGACACAAGAAAAGTTTGGACTCCCAAGTTGCAATTCCAGCATCCTTAACAGAACCCAAAAAGCGTCAATACAAATCTAAAAATTAATAGCTGAATAAACTCTCAAACCAGGAAGTTTCTTATCATATACATTACATTTGTACAAGAAACACTGGATTTATAAGCTTTATGTCCACCTTAAAAAGAGTGCCAAAATTGTCCCATACAAAGAAATTTGTTTAACCTACAAAGTCCACTTATTATCAATTCAAAATTCAAAATTGTAAAGCAAGTGGAAAGAATCCTATCGTACTGGTCTAACCTGAGGAAAGGTATGGTATCTATGAGAGTGGATTGTTTTGGAAGCCTGTCTGACAGCAAATTATTAGTGAGGAAAATATAAATTAAACACTAGTTGTAGGGAATACATCATTTTTTTACAAACCTGGAGTAGCAGAGATATGGAGAATCACACCAGTTTAGCATAAGATCTCCACAGAGTTTGCCTAAAAGTAGTCAACAATAAGAAACATGAACGCAAAGCATGTAGTCAGTTCTCTCAAAACAGACACCTTGATGATGAGTTTGACATGTTTGGCACCAGAGAGGTGTAAGCCTTGTATAAAATTGAGTCATTGATAAATGAGAGAAGCTCGGTGGAAAGTAGCCATTCCGATGGTGTCTACTTTGAGAGAGTTAGTATGTAAATCTGTACATGCCTTTGATTCAAATATGGTTAATTTTGTCTGTCAACAAGTGAGTCTGACAATCATGCAGTCAAGACTTAGTTTGTCAGTCCATTGGTCTAACTCTAAATCAGCCACCCAGTCAATTTGGCTCTCAATATGTAAGTTGGCCATTCCAGAACTTCTTCAGTTATTTTGTTAGCTTCCTAGTATATCAATATTAGTGAGAGAGCCAACCATTCAGCTAAGTGAGTTGAGGCAAATCAGTGATCAACTCACCAATCAATCAATCTGAAGGTCATCCTGTTATTAACAGTCAGCAATAGAGTGCTTTATCAACTGATGAATTATTACCATTTACTCAATCAGTGAGTCCATCAGTGAGTCAGTATGCCTGTCAGTTGGATAGTCAGTCAATGTGATTGTTGGTAAGTTAGTCATTTGATCACTTTGATGATAATAAGTCAGTCAATAATTCAGCCAGTTGGCCAGTCAGTGATTCAGCTAGTCTGTAAACCAGTCGGTTGTTTAGTTAAGAATTCTATCAATTGGTCAGAGTTTTCTTTTAACTTCACTTATACAGTAAAAACCTGCATGTAAGAACCTACTTTTTTGAAGTTTGGCAAAACAGGTTCTAATATTTTTGGGTACTCACTGGCATTTTAGGCAAAGTAGGTTCTTAATTAGGTTCTTAATTTTTACGGAGTAGAAAATAGTATAATATATGGTTTGTTCTTCATTATAAACTGTTATTTTATAGAATAAATGCTTATAATCAAGAACAAACCAGTTTCAAAAAATCAAACTGATTTGAACATTGAACCACAACATATGTTTCCAGCTATAGAACTGTCAATATAACCACATATAAGAACCTGTTGGAATTTTTTTTGGCTACACAGGTTCTTATATTTTGGGGTATTAAAGTAGCAAATTTCTGCCAGGACGTTCTTAATTTTCTAGGTTCGTACACGCGGTTTTTACTGTATATCAAACAAGTTGTGAAGTAGTCAATTTCATCTTCAATCAACACAACAGTCAATCAGTCAGTCATCCTGTCTATTTATGTCATTTGATTTCTCATTTGGCCAAGAGTGTATTAGTTAATCAATAAGTTTGTTTGTCAGTCACAGGCAATGATGCTATTGCTTGACTTGTTTTTCTCAGATTCTGAGTGTAAAAATTGCGATTGATTGGAATTAGATATGTGTCAAATATCCCTATGCTATCTGGGTAAGCTGATCAATCTTTCAAGCAGGCATTCTCTTATATGGTGGTAGATGGGAGAGATTTTGATTTTGTCTTACTGAAGTTTATGTTAGAATTCAGCCCTGCTTGCAGTTTTGCCAACTGGTCTTGGAAAAAGTTTGTCCTTTGTTGCTTGTGTTACTTGCTAGAAGGAAAAATCAGGCTGTCTATGCAGATTATTTGACCTTGGCCAGCATTAACGATGACTGAGGCCATGGGCTTACCTGCTTGTAATAGGAGTGATAAACGACAGTTCTCAAACTAATGTTCTTTATGACCCTGGCTTTCTTCATCTTTTGAACGTTTTAGAGTGACATTTCCACTTGGATAGCAAATCATGACCTAACTCCAGCAAAACCATCAGTGAAGTGTTAAGGTCACTGTGAGCACATTAACATGTACTAAACTAGAAAATTCTCCAACTTCAAATCCCAGAAACTTCCTTGTAATACAATCTCTCTTCTTCTGAGGCAATCACATCCTTAGTGATTTTTTATTTTTGAGGACTGCTTCTCACAGGTGACAAAAGCTAATTCTTGACTGGACAGCCAGACATTTCACAGTTATCTTATCTTTGCATGTTAATTAGGCGGCAGCTAGAATAAAACAATAGCATCATTGCAGGCATTCTTCTCATCCTTGTTCATGTGCCTAAATTCCCCCTCTCTTTTCCCTTCAAATGCCCGCCAAGCAGCTTAACACGAACATGGCAGATCAACACTAAGTTTTGTAATTTTCTGAAAATTACTTTGCCATAACCTTGTTCTGAAGACTACTATTGAGCCAGAAATGGTTCTAAATTGTTTCTGTATACCTACCATTCAATTCCCTTGTATCTGAGTGTTATTCTTGCATGCAACCATATTTTATTTTACTAATAAAAACAAGGAATAGCACAGAATTTCGTGCTGCACCCATCAACCTACTCTGAAAATCTGAAAACCGTGAACACCTGTATTTCAAGCAAATCAAAGTGTTCACAGTTTTTGGATTTACACAGTAAAATGAAAAACGTCATTCAATTTACCCAATATTAAACAATGCTTTAAATATTCCTTTGTTCTTGTGTGCCCCTAGCCCACCCTACCAGCCCTCTGTTCCTTACACAAATCTTCACCACCCCTCCCCCCATGACACCAAGGACAACCCCTGGTTTTAATTTTCAACGACCTTTCCTTTGAATGTATAGCTTCAATTAATACCTGTCGACAACTCTCTGATTTAAATCTCAAAAAGATATGGAACTATCCAAGCTTACCTTCAAATTTTTTTGACAGCAAAATTTATGGGGCACTGTGTTGGACACTGTGGCCTTCTAGACTCTTTCCGTTTACCCGGTAATAATGCAGTTCTATTACAGAATGGTCATCAAAATGACAAGTAAGTAATTAATGACTAGAATACACGAACATATTCGCTACAAACCACATAAAGAGACTCAAAACGCCCGCCATGTTTGAATTCCGTACTGGTTCCCAGAGCCCAATAAAACACGGACAAGTGCATGTCAATGTTTTTGGCAAGGGGCGGGAGGTAGGGGTAGTTTCCTTTTTTAATGCTCGTTTTTTCTTTTTTCTTTCTTGCGCTTCGTTTTCCACAACTAGTCTGCGAGATATCTCGTACTTTTCGTAGCGTTTTCCTGTACTTAGCAGCTCTTTTCTCAAGTAAAAGGAGTATTGCGTGACGGATAATCTCCCGCATTATTATCTCACGTCAAGCCATTTTTTTTGTAGCACTTTTGAACGAAATGTTCGTCGCGCTTGAGCTTCGGGATTTGGGAGCGTTTTGTGACGTGGGTGGGGTCCCTTCAGATTCAATATTCCTACTCTCATCGTCAAGTTGCATGTCAGTTTCCTTGCGGTCTCCAGGCTCTTATGGAATTTTAGGTCTATTTTTGGAAGTAAACAAAATTGAAGAGTAAAAACCCAATTTTTTCATACCTAATCAAATGTCCTCTTGTGTTGTTCCTCAGACTGTCCTGGAGTCATAAGCGCCTGGTTTTCCTGTCAAGTTTCGAAGACGTTCGAAACCATTCGTAACCCCGGAACTCTTCTGTTTGTCACACGCTAATGGCAGAGCTCTACAGTTCGACAAAATTGCAATATCGCAGCAACAGAAAATGCCCAAATGCACGGAAATTAACCCAAAAGTGAGACAGTGTGATGCCTTGAAATGCTATGCGTTTCCCAGCTTTATTCAAGAGAGGCGTGCGCCGAGGCAAAGCCTTCTTTTATCTCTATTGTTTACCTGTAAGTTATCACCACCTGAGTGGTCGGTTGTTACAAGCTGGTGAATCGGACTGGGACACAGCAGCACAATCGTAAACAATAAAATAATCATTCGGACCAATTATTTTGCTGTAAAAACCTAATAAACAAGCTGATATTGCTCCGGTTCATTGCAGTGATACATGTGATAGGAGGAAATTAGTGGTCTACTGACCATGGCATTCACCAACGTTCGCTCCAGGAAATCTGTGTGGTGTGGTTCCACCAATCACATCAGGGAAATCTCCCGTTAAGGTTTTTCTAGGAACCAACTAGAGCACGTACCTTCTCGCATGCGCTTATTAATAATAATAATTTAATCATTTCTATCGCGCCGGTTACATTGAAATATGATCCAAATATAATTAATAACAACGCCTGATACATTCATAACGGGATGGTTATTCGACTTTCACTTTCAATCAAGATCAGGAAGCCAGTTTCGGACACGGAAATATGAAGATGAAACAGATTAATCTCGTATCAGTCGTTTTGCTTGCTGCGTTTCTCCACTCCTTTCGAGCTGACATGTGTGATCCTATACCCCTGATCGTAAGGCACGAGGGGAAAAAGTTCTGTGTTTATCTCGACACGAAGGGTATAAAAACCATTGGAATCGGTTACAACATGCAGACCAAAGCCGCACCGAAAGATTTCGAATCGATCGGAGCTGACTACGAGAAGTTCATGAACGGACCTGTCACAAAGGCGACAGCACTTTGCAACTGCTCTTCTGTTCCTTGCTTAACAGAAATGCAAGTTGAAGAGCTGTTGCATATCAGTCTGAAGGTAGCTATAGCAGACGCCCGGAAGGTTATATCGACATTCGACACTCTTTGCTGTCCAGTGCAGAACGTTATGGTGGACATGTCGTTCACTCTTGGCGGGCCGGGATTTTCGCAGTTCACTACGTTTGCAAATCTGGTGACGCGTCAATACTGGAAGGCAGCAGGTGATGACTTGACGGTATCTCTGTGGTGCACTCAAGCAGTATCACGCTGCATGGAAGACGCAAATGTGGTCAGAAAGGGATGTGGCTGCTCCCCACCGTTTTCACAAGCATGTGATGCTGAGGCTTCGTCATGTTGTGCAAGTAAAGATCAGCAGACATGCTGTAAAGGTAGAGTAGATTACTTTCGCTTTCACTTCTACTGCGACCATGAGAAAAGCACTGCGTGACAACGATTAAGAAGACGTGTGCCTTGGACAGGCCACCTAACTTGTAACTTCATAATTTCTCGATAATTTTAACCGACTGAAAATAAGGAAACAACGCTAACGACAGAAACTTCGATAGATTTCTTATCAAATTAAAAGGAAACGGAAACGAGTGGTGGACAGAAAAAATAGGGGATTTATATTTACGTTGTTTCTTTCCTCAGGTAGTTTGACCTTCAAGGATAAAACCTTTGATGAGCTACTTTGCTGTCCCTATCCAGAAGCGACTTGCTGTGAATACAACAGGTGTTGCAAACCACCTTACAAAGTCTGCTGTCCACCACCGCCTGCCCAGCCCACATACTGCTGCCCAGCGGATTACCCAGTGTGTAAAGATGGCAAATGTTACAAACCGGGTGACGGCCACATGATCAGAGGCGAGCCCGTCGCTGGAGGTCATCCTTGAGTATGACAGAATAGTTGAAGACAATGTAGTAACCTTTAACTGATTTCGTATGATTTGTATCAATAGTTTTTTTTTTACCTTCATTACTTTTAATTGTAGACATAGAAGGGAATCATAAACTTTGAAACATCTACAGGCAATGATGACAACGATGTGTGACATCGCGCAAGGCAATTTTGGCATGACAATTTAACAAATAGGTGCACGCAAACTAACAAAAAAGTATCTCCAGTAGCTAACCTCGCATTTTCCTTTTTAAAGCGCCGTTTAATGGCTAGCAAAAAATCATTGTAGCGGAGATTGTAGAGATCAAAGCCAGGTTTAAAGATTAAACGCACTGTGATTGGTGCACTGTGATCAATTGTTGGTCGCTGCAGTTTTACAGACCATTGGCGGTCGCAGTATTTACGACTTACGGTCCAAAGTTCGGAAAAATAACAGGTTCAGTGACTTAGGAATGTCTGTCATAGCAGCAAGTCAACGAATTGTTGCTCAACGTTCACGAAATGTACTCTACTTGGCTGGTTTTGGCGCTTTTCATTTGTATGGAAAAACTAGTTTTCGTAGGAAAAAGGAGAACTTCAGAGGTCTTTCCTTTTCCGCGCTTTTTAGTTTAAGTTCAATGTCGGAGACTTCGTAATTTGATCAGAACAAAAGTTTCGTTTCTTAATTAACACCATTGATTGATGTAACCTCGAATGAAGTTTCATTAATTATAACTTAGCAACGACCAATAGGAGATCAGATTAGTCATTCGATTACACAATATTTCGGTATATAACTCTAGGGACCCCCTTTTTTAGCAGAGTAGTTTTACACACCCGTTGTAAGACGAATTCGAGAGATATTGATTAAACGCTTAGCTTTTAACTCAGTCGAGTCTACTGATTGAGAGTATTGATAAGTCACAACCCCTTGTAAACGGAAAGAAGAATAAAAGGATCGAGCGATGATCGACGTTCAGACATTGAGCATAAAACTGAATACAAGATATGATTTATTATCATATGTTAACAATATATATACAAAATCACTCCTCTGGTTGAATGTTAACTTGGGGTCAATACTCTCTACCTTGGTATTTTAAACAATTCCCTGAACTCTGAATCCCTTTGCATTAATGAAACCAAACTGGGAGATCTGACTGTAGGAGTAATCTACAAACGGGAATGACTATCCAAGCCGAAATCACAGGTTCACATCTGGCCAATCACAACAAACTTAACTAACTTGGGACAATCAGGGCACGCAGCAAAACCACTAACCTGAGCACGAGCGGAATTTTTCTTGCGCTTGCGCATTAGGGACTGTCATAAGCCAGAGGCCAACT
This sequence comes from Galaxea fascicularis, assembly GCA_948470475.1. NCBI lineage: Eukaryota > Metazoa > Cnidaria > Anthozoa > Scleractinia > Euphylliidae > Galaxea > Galaxea fascicularis. The sequence goes on along the minus strand of OX419344.1, from coordinate 24,246,553 downwards.
TTCGTTAACAGCAGACATACAACCGGTGTTAAGCGCGGGAAAATGTGCAACGGGCACGTCAGCCAATCACCATCGAGTTTGGCGTAAACTTTGACTTGTGATTGGACAGAGGATGTTATATGACAGCGGTAAGCCAATGAAAACCTTGGAAAACTATTAATCTACAAAACGCCTTACATAATTTTGTTTGACTTTCATCCCCCAGTGTAAAGCAAGAATTCACAGTTCTATCTGTTGGATATCCTACACCGTGCGCACAGTTAGTAAAGAGAAACAAGAAACTTCTTTTTTCGGAATTAATCTCTTGATGTAGCGCCAAATTCTCTCAACATGATTTAAGGCGAACTCACAGTTTTCAGTTTGGTAAAAGAGTACTGTTTTACCTGGCAGCAGTAAGTTCATGCAGTGAAGTCTATGTACAGGTCTGGTAAGCATGTCAGCCAGGTGTGCATTCAAATGTAGCCTGTGACGACTCGCAAAGGGAAACAATAACTGCATTTGTTGCTTTTGACAGAAGGAGCGGTTTTTTTCTAAATAAAATCCTTAACTTCTTTACATTTAATGACGATAAAAATATTTAACTTGCAATTTAATTATATGGTTGAACCACGATCATTTGAAAAAATAAGGGAAGAAAATTGGTCCAAAAATCACAAATTCATAAAAAAAAAAAACTGAGTGAAGGGGACTGCGTTCGGTTTTGAATGACGCGGGGCTTCGCGGTATCAACTGCAACAGATGAACGTTGCTGAAAAAATTGATCCATAACAAACAAGACTTGACTTGTCTCACAATAAACGTTCCCTTGTTTCAAAGCTAAAGGTTGCATCACGCACAACGAAGCTCCTACACAATTTCAACAAACGAAACTAGTTATCAGTTCATTCATTCTTCAGCAGAATGATGTTATTTAACGAAACCTGCAAGTACCCACAAACTCAAATTATATAGCGATCAATCTGATTTCGAGTAACTTGGAGGTGGCCGCTAAAACGATGGGATCCAATTGCGGCATTCGTGAAAAATTCCACATTTAGAAATGCTATACCAGAACTCCAGCATGAAAAGACCAGTTCATTATTGTTTCTTGGAATCACTACTTCAGCTCAGCATTTCACTGAAAGGATTTCCAGGAAAGCTAAAGCCAAAATTCATCTACAAGCCAAATTCCTGTTGCAAATGAATGCCAACCAATCTTCAACCTAAGAAATACATGCTGGCATCGTGAAAGGAAATAAACCTTTTCCTTTCTCAGATTTAATGGGCAAAGTAAGTAGCATCTTTGCCAACTATAAAACTGACGCTGCGGCTGTTCCGCCAAAGCTTTGTTGACATCAAAGTAACCAGTGTTCAAACAATAACAAGCGATAAACACATCACCAACTTGGTCTGTGGAGTAACACTGATGGCTTCCTCACGGGCTCATGGGTTCTGCTCCTGGCACACTTGTTGCTCTCGGTCTCCCTCCTTGAAGACAGCCTTTGTTAACAAGTGAGGACGGCATCAGGGGACTTGCACTAGGAACTCGATGAATGGCTGGCGAAATACTGAAAACATGAGGGAGATGATTAATAATGGTATTTGGAGGCGCATGGAAAATCTGTTCGAAAACTCGGAGACTTACGTGGAATTCGTCCGCCTCAGACTTCCCGCCTTTTTGGGCGTCTTGTTCATGGACAGCGCTCTGCTGACTTTTCTTGTCGTTCTCTTCGCCACTCTGGATTGTAGACAGACAAGAGTTAAAAAACTTATTAAAAAACGGCATTTGAGGTGATCTGACGATGGACTGCACATTGCTTACCTAACAGCACGACTGAGGGTTCCGTTTGACATATCGCTTTTGCTCAACATCAATTCGTGTGGGTCCACTGTGGTCAAAAAATTTTCCTGAAAAAAAACAAAAAAAACAAAAACATTAAAGTTGACGTCAGCTTCCAAGGTCACAGGAGACCCACGCTTCTCAACTTTGTACGGAGTATCACCCACAGTACTCAGTAGTTCAACACGGGAAGGGGGGTTGGTTCCAACTATTCACTATGCGAGGTGAACGTTGTGAAAGTTATTGCATCTAAGGGTTTCAATAACATTTGAAGTGGCTGTCTAAGCTAACCAAACAGGTGGCGACCCGAGAAATTTTTTTAAATCATTTGACTGAATACCTAGACAAAGTAGGCGGAGGTGAGAGGTAACTTTTGAGAAAGTGGGCGGTCGTTTTCGTTGGTTGCTAGCTTATAATGAAACTCCTGTATCCCCCACATAAATCAAGGGGGAGGGGTTGTTTCCTTGACTTGGTTCAATAGTTTCATATGGGAGGTCCCGGTGAGTGGTTCTTACCGTGTCCGCCATACAGGCAGTGTTAGCTAATCCTGTGGTCAATTTTTGAAGCCATTCCTGTTTGTTTATTTCATCACCCACAAGTCTAAACATCAACAATTTCTCTTTCAACTCCTGCGAGCAGCGGTAGATGATACCAAACAAATTCTGAAACTCTGTGAAATAAAACAAATACATTAAAAAGAAGGAAGGGTTTCACGCCGCTGACAAATAAGGCGCACACCCGTGTGCGGTAATGAATTACTAAGATTTGCTGAAAGTCTAACCCAGTTTTCCTTCGTGATTCGTCCTAAGAGAAACGAGAACACGCGACCGGCAATGATCAATCTTAAAGGACGGTCGTACAAGCAGTGTACACTTACCGTCGTTATCACGGATGTCTACCACGCGTCTGACATGTGACAGAGGCATGAATTTCACGTGTTTGTAGGCCTTTTGTGGGGTGCGGGCTGCAGGGCTTTTCATTGGTAGAGGTACGTTATTCATCATTTTTAAACCGCGCCGTTTAGTTACCTGTCAGTGATATAGACCAAAAATTATGGGTTACGCAACTATGCGGCTATCATCAAAGGTAGATCCGTAATTGATTCAGTCAACGATGACTCCTCACTTGGAACATGAACGATAACCTGCGAATACAGCCGGTTCTCGTCGTCGAAATCTCATCGGAATCTCGTTTTTCCACCCGAAGCGGAGGCGGAGTGTCCTCATAAAGAAGACTTCAAACAAACACCAAAGAAACTTCACACAAAGAAAGAACCTCGCCCTTCTGTATTTAGTCTCACGTCTGAGAGGGGCACCAAAAAAAGTGTGCATCCTCCACAATGTTTCTCATATACATTCAACACAAATCCTCAAAACAAGGTTTTATTTGGTATTAATTCACTTGACAGCACTTGGACATTCACGCTACATACCTCCATACTATCATTGAAAAGGAAGATCGTCACAGCTTCTCCTTTACCGCATATTGTGTCACTCAGCTCGAATGTGTCGGCTTTGGTTACGTACTTACGATGAGAGGATAAAACGTAAGCCTATGAGAAAAGCAAAAAAAAATTAAACTCGGAACTAAGAGATGAGAAACTTTGAGCTGGTACGAAATACACAGTGACCAGAACTTTTTATAATCTAAGGATCTGCATCATAAGATGAGCAAATCAGATGTCTCGTGGCTTCCCTTTTATGAACAATTCTATGGGATCGACTCAAAATTTCAAACCACCTCCACCTCCCTTGAACCCTCACTCTTCTTTATTGCTTACCAGCAGATCAGGAGATAGTAGAAACAAGATTGATGTCTCAGGTGATGAAATCTGAAGCACGCAAACTAGATTTGAAAAGTCGAACTCACACTCGACTTCATACTCGTACTCATATTTAAAGGCCTCCACTAAAAGTCTTTTAACTTACAGGACACGCATCGACGTCTCTAAGAATCTCAAACATCTGTACTTGGCATTCTGTTTTCCTTTTGTCTTCGTTTATGTGACTGTAAGGAAGAGGTAACATTTGAGAGACCCCGTAGCGAGCCCCAAAAGAAGTTAAGCCTGGTTTTCACTAGCGACGCAAGCATAAGCGCAAGCACAAGCGCAAACATAACAGCTCTTATTTCACCGTGAAAACGACCTCGACGCAAGCATAAACACAAGCGCAAGCACAAACACAAGGATCAAAATTTTTCCTTTTCTTGTGCTTGCGCTTGTGCTTACGTCTGTAGTGAAAACCAGACTTGACAAATAAGTGGGTTCGTTCCTCTTATGTTTCTGCTGTTTTCTCTTGCGCTTGTGCATATGTTTGCGCTTATGCTTGCGTCGCTAGTGAAAACCAGGCTTAAGAGAAGGAAAAATTTTGATCCTTGTGCTTGTGTTTATGCTTGCGTCGAGGTCGTTTTGACGGTGAAATAACAGCTGTTATGTTTGCGCTTATGCTTGCGTCGCTAGTGAAAACCAGGCTTTACAGGTCATAGGGACCAATGAAAATATATGTCAAGAAGAGCTACAGGATTTCTCCAAAATTTAAACGACATGTATTAAGGGAACGCCTATCAATGCAACAAGTGAAGAAAATAGTGGTCTTACGTCATAACATTCTTGAGTGAGTCCACCGCCTGTCCGAGAGCTGCGTGATCAGGGTTCTTCTTGTCTGTGTGTTTTAAGAGATCTAAAACAAAAACATAACAATGACGTTTACGTAACGATTGGGGCACGCTACAAAAGTGTGTGGCCAACTGTATAGATTGCGCAAACCCACGGGCAGTTTTTTTATGAAGAAAAGAAAATATAATTTCCACTGTACTTAAGAGTGCAGTGTTCCAGATAACCAACGGGTCTCGGGTAAAATCCCGAGAAAGCTGGCTCCCTTACCCGATACATTGAATTGTTGAGTAAGAAAATTTGGGAAGACCAATGTCTTCTGACCCCTTCACAATTTTTCGTGACCGCCTAACTCTGAAAGTTAAGTGGAACAATGAGCGTGGGAATCAAATTCGCCAATAAAACAAACAGTCAATAATGACAAAATAAAACAGTACTGTATTTCGTGTCCTGCGGGCCACTGAGCGCGCAAAGGAGCTTCGATGATGGTGACAGGCTGTAACTTTATAGAGGAGCATGTATGGGGGGAGGGAGAAAGCCGAACATTAGCCTTTAGCGTTTTGGTTGTAAGTGTTTGTTCTGAAATTATTTTACCTGACAGCAGTAAGTTCATGCTGGGTAATCTTTGTACAGGTCTGATAAGCAGTTCAGCCAGGCTTTGCCGTCCACACTCTGGTCTGCTGAGACACGCCTAAAGGGAATAACAAAACAGCCATCATGAAAATGTCACTGTAACTCCTTTAACTGCCTTACGAATGTGTTTTGTGAGTCACCCTTCGTAATTAAAAGACTTAAGGGAAGGTAAAAGACAACAACGCATAGATAAGCTGGTCAACGATGCAAACGAGCGGTTCTTGACTGTACAGGGTTCGTACCCCGGGTTTCTCCGAAACAAATTACCAGGACTTTTCCAGACTTCAAAAAGTTAATGAAAGATCTTTGTCACAGCTAAGCGAAACTGGGTCAAGGAGGAGTGTACCTTTAAGAAAGCGTGAAATCTTGGCGATTCTCGATCGCATCTCGCCACAGTTTCCTTTGTCATCTCAAAGTAGTTGACGAAAGGTGGATAAACTTTAACCAACTCCTCAGCCTGCATGGAAAAGAGAAATAGAAAACATAGGAAAAGGAAATCATTGGGAACAAGGTTGGATCATCATGGTACAGAGAAGAATCCCAGAGTTTTTTTTTCTTTTAAACAAACTTTATTTACACGCTCAACGTTACAATTACATTATTTACTTATATCACTACTAACTTTAAAATACTACATTTACAATTACAGAAGATTTTCGAACGTTTTGTTAAAAGCTGTTATTTTGTTTTGAGCGATTGCTATTTCACGCTGTATATTGTTTCATTGAGAAATAGAAGAAAACTGTCGAAGCAGAGTTTCCTATCGTGAAGGCAACTGTTAGAAATTTCCCAGAGTTGATGTCACACGAGGGTAGGGTTTGTTCTGAAGTTACAAACTGTAAACTCCCCTAAAAACCATCATTCCTAGATTGGACAAGACATGCAGCAGCTATATGGATACCGAAACGGTTAACCGTTAAACAGTTGGCAGAACTCAGTAGAAAGGCATTGCATGATCATAAGCGACAAGTCGCTTCAAAGGACCAAGCATTTCCTGTGCGCCGCTTCTTAAGTACTGGTAAGTAAAAGTATTGGACGAGGTTAATTATTTCCTGGGTAGTTACTTACATGACTGCTGATTATGTTTCCTATACATTTGTCTTCTTTCCAGTCGTTCACAAGTGACTCCAGCTCGTTCTACAACAAACAGTGCATGCTCCGTTCACAAACGCTCTCATCACGATCTTGCATGTTGCTAAAATGTCTTAATCTTTAAACAAGACTGAAATCAACTAAGTCAGAGTAGGTGGTGTGTAAAAAGAAGATCGATTCAATATTCCAGTCTTCCTTCTGTGCATCGTACACCACAAGAAAATGACGGACAAATGTTAAATGTCCTTACAGTGAACGCCGTGCGGCAACTACTAACTCACTTTAAGCGATACCGTAAGTTCATGCGATTTAAGGAATGTTTAAAGTTTTCTAAAAACCACGCAATAAATAGATGATCACATGGCTCCTTTACAAGTACCTCACGATTTCATTCTTACCATGATTTTATTGTGTACTTCCAGAATGCCTGGTAAACGACCGAAGATTGTCTTGATGTCCTCTGCTGAAATAATAGATCCGCCACGTGGTTCTTTTTCCAGTGGCTCTTTGAATACCTTAAGACAATAAAATGCGATTTCCAAGCTAAAAAGACATTTGCAGTCCCTCGAACAGTAACACACTCATCGTTTTTATATAGCAGGACACACCTCCAGTTGAGGATATCACAAGGAAAATGAGCATCAAATTTCTGGTGTAACCGTCGTGCTGTTTGATGTGTTGGTTATGCAGTGTTCATAATGCAACGAATCAGGCTTCGCCAAGAAACATCCGAAATTGATAGTTTTTAGCAATAAAAAAAGGACTGTGGTACAGGTGTAGTTTGGACCCATACTGTAGATCTCTGTACATCTACTGATATAACTGTACTGCTTTATAGTAAACTGGCCAACGTTCTTTTATCCAGGGCTGTCACTAATTTTTGAAGTACAGCTGAAGGTGATGATTTACAAAAAAATAGCCGGGGATTCGAGTTGCTGTAGTGAAGTCGCGCAGACCACAAATTTCTATGGTTTATAGGCTGATAAACCACGCGAGATGTTGGAAGAACACGAGATGAATTCGTAAATCACAAGCCGCACGAGAAAACGCGCGAAATTTCCATGAGTTTACTGGTACAATAACCCATAGCTGATTGACCAATCAAAGCAAGCGCATTGATTTGGTTAAATTATACAAAGCAAAGTAGCCGGGGATATACCTCAAAATACGATGGCCCTCAATGACAGCCCTGTTTATTACCTTGAGGATGTTAGTGAGTATTTCAACATAGTTTCTTTCCGTCTGCAGTAGCTCTAAGGCAACTTGCTGCCGTGATGTCAGAGGTTTGGATGGAACTGTGGCAGATGCAGCCATTGGTGAGATGGTACCACTTGGAGCATCTGCGTAAGAAATTTACAATCACGTTGAACAAAACTGTCCTTTTTTAGAGAGACTTCCTTCAGATATTATATGGATCCACTGGCATTTTCCATGCAGACATTGCCATAGAAGAAATACCAGGGAGCCAAATCTTGGACAATGGAATCAAAAGCTGTGAAATAAGAACTATCTCAGTCATTTTCTTGAATATCCTGGACCATCAGATTCCTTTCAGGCAATAGCCTTATGTGTTCTCTTCCTGCATTTGTTTTGTTTCACATGGCATCCATGGTATCATGATCTGTGTTTAATGGGTATCTGTTAATCTTATGTTACCTTTGGGTGTGGCTGGTGAGACCAAAGAGTTTTCAAGAAGGGATCCAGACACAGACAAAAGGTCACCACTCTTGCGTTTTGGACGAAATAGGGGGGAGTCTGGAGAAAGCAAATCACTGAGGTCTGAGTCCTTTAGTTTGCGGCGTTTTCTTTTGCGACTGCCAACAGGTGTGCTGCGCTGTCCAGTAGGTTCAGATGGGTCCTGAGGACAACAACATGTTCACAAATGATTTGTGCCCTTGAGAAACATATCTGTCAACAGCGTGGTTTTGTAATTTAAAAAGAAAACATTTTGGTAAACTTACCATGGCAGTGAAATGATAAAGAGACTCATCAGCACATGCATCCATATGAATACTTGCCCAGAACCACTAAGAATGAAGAAAAACATCACTAATTTTAAGGTGATTCCCTAGTAAAAGAACCCGCCATAGATTTCCAATGAAACTTGGTATGCTGTTGTTACAGGACAAGGGCATATTAAAAACGTAATAGAAAGAGGTGGTCACGGTGCTTGTTTTCATGCCACAATGCTGACAAATACACTTACTTAGGTGACTTTTGGTAATCTCCGTGCGCAACAAATAAGCTGGATTATTTTTCAATGCAGCCTGTGATATCAAACAGAGTTTGACTTTCTTTGATTGTTTATTCATTTACTGTCCCACAAAAAATGTCTTCAAATACCCTGCATTTTTTTATCCTTTAAAGGAAACATAATTTGGACATGCGCTGCTGGGCCCGTTATGTCTCCCTCTGTAGTACTTATTTCATTTGCCAAAAAAGTGGCCATAGATTTCTGCTGATATTTTTCTCAGTTATTAAAGGTATTGTTTTCATTGAAATTAGGAAATAAAAAGTGGGGGTCAGCGTGCTCATTTAAGAGAAAAGGAGCATTTATTCTGTTATCGAGCTTAGTTTGAGGGAAAATCTCTTACGTTTTGTATGCGCACACGCTCATGTGCGCGCAATAATGACGCGAAAATCGTGCGCAGTAGGGATGAACAATGCAATACCAAGGAATCACCTTAATCAAGATGCACATGCAAAATTACTCCAAGTTAAAATGTCTCTGGTGCTTTATAATGGCACGAACAAACAACACCTTCCTTTAAAGAAAAATCATTTCCATCTCTACAATATGTATCAAATAACATTTAATGTGCACTCTAAGTTTGTACACTAATTTTGAAAAGGGCACTGATCTCTTTATGATTTTCAAAACTAAAAACCATATAATCTTGCAGAATGTTGTTGCCACTGAGTTATATTTGCGCTTACCTCTTGTTTGACAGCTTGGCAATTTGACTGCTCCAGCAGACCATTTGGTAGTTCTGTGACACTATCTTCTACAACTAGATGGGTACAGCAAGCATCACTGGCTTCCACAGGGACTCCACCTGAAAACAGATATTTAAATTTACTTTTCTTTGTTTTAGAGACATTTTGAACAACAGTAATGCATTTTTTCTTGTGTGCAATTTTTTGATAGGTGTACCCATTATTGCTTGGGGAAGGAGTGAATAAAAAATGCTAAAACTAAATGCAAATCACCTTGTTGCTCCGTAGACTCTTCCATGTGTTTCTTCTCATCATCAGAAAATCCATGGAAACTAAGATAACACCCATGAAATGGCATCATCTTGTATTTTTCCTGAATGACAAATAATGGTTATGACTTCAGTATCACTTCACTTAATCTTGGTACTGTAGCTGAGAGAAGATAGAATGACATGAGCTTCTAAGGCCCAGTTCACATGCCACTCCACTCATGTGCTGAACCTAATTGAATTAGGTTTGACATTGGAGTGACATTGGCGCGACAGCTGATTCAGATGGCATACCATGTGTTGAACCTAATATGTATTTTATAAACGGAGAAGGCATTACACATTTATACATTGTCATAATTAATGAATTTGGTTCCGCACATGAAAAGAGCACCATATGAATCAGTTGCCACTCCACTGTTGAATAATGTGACAGACCTTCTCGAATTTAACAACATTACTGCACTGAATTAAAACTGCCGTACCGAACTGATTCAGACGCCGCTCTTTTGCTGGACTTAATTCATCAGTTAGGTTCGGCACAAAAGTGGAGCAAAGTCTGAACCGGGCCTAAGACAGCCTTCTGATGATTTCTAGTATTTAAACAGAACTGACAAAATATGTTGGAGAAACACTCACCATTCCCTCATCCATTGCAGTTGCTCCTCTACAAAAAAAATTGAGTTTATTAAGTTGAAATTATTTCCTGTTACCTGACAAACCATGTTAGAGCTGTTTTCATTTTGAATGGTATTTGCATGGCTTGACTCTGCCAGCAAAACTCATGAGAATCAATACTAAAACCAACTTCGACAGCCACATGTAACTGCTTCAAATTGTGATTGGCTCATTGTGCTGTTTGTGTCTGCTGTGATTGGTCAGAGTAATTTCTTTGCTTTCAGATTAATAACACTCAATATTATTGAAAAGCGCTCTTATGTTCAGTGGATTGTATTTGCTTGAAAGTGTAAGTTCACTGCAAGCTCTACAAACCTGGGACATTTTAAAAATGTTTTAACACTAGGAGACAGGTTTCTGCCCTGCTCCTCCTGCCCACACTACATGTACTTCCACACTACTTCTCAGTACATATGCAGTGATAAAGGAACTGAAAATTGGTTATGTGGCATCTTAAAAACTATGCTTCTGACATGTACCCTTCTGGGTAAAATAATTCAATTTTGCAGTGCTTCCCTACAATGCAACATTCCAGGCAAACATTCTACTCACATCTCGTAGCGTCTTTCCCAGCATTTCTCCACCCACTGTTCTGTCATAATCATGGTTCCAAGACTGACAGCAGCCTGAAAGAAAAGGATATAAGGAAGACACCCCCAACAACTTGTTGACTGTGCTTTGCAGAGACAGGGATATAATCAAGGACCAAGGCCCAAGGGTGTTTGACATATTTTGAGTTAGATCCGATACAATGTGCTGCACACAGGGTTCTCAGTAGTTTTTTTGTCAGACGGCCCAGAAATACTTAAAGGTGGCTGGCTTCAGCCCAGAGGCACATAAAGGCAAATTTCATAGCTAGCACAGGCGGCTACTTTCGTCTTGACAGGCGGCGGAATTCGCTGGTTGCCAGCTACTACTGAGAACCCTGTGCATATGGCTACCTACTAAAAACATAAATGACAGGCCACAGAGAACTTTATAAAAATTGAAAGGAACATGTACAGTATAAAAAATGCATCTCTACATACATTGATGGCATAACAGCATCTTACTTTGGTTCAGACAAATGCTCACTTTAGTTGCCAAAGGTGTTACTTTTGCTGACAGCTGCCAAGAGTGATGGTCAATTTCCACTGGCAAATTGCTCAAACTTTAGACTATGACAACATTATTTTAAGGGAAGGTGATCATGAAGGAAAAAGTACAATTTCTGGTTATTAAATTTTACTGAAGGCTGCTTGGTTTCTTCGTGCTGCATGAAGCTTTGACAACTCTGAACTGGTGTGATTAAATGGGCTAACAAATTGAGATGTAACTTTAGGCATGGTATCTTTTAGCTCAATAATAAATTGATTAATAATATAATATTGATAACTGAGCTAGCTAGGGAACCTCCATGTGAATAGGATTCAAAGGTACAACATAGTGCAACAATATTCTGGACACCAGTTTATGACTGCCCCACTATGGTGTACTTACCCTGTATTTCTGTCCATGTATTGAGTTAGCAACAAGCTGTGTAACCCTTCCACTTAACTCTCGGCGTATGCTACCCCCCATATGATGAACAAGATTACAAAGTCTCCCAAGTTCTTCTTTCTTTCGAAATCCAGTGAAACATATGATGTGGTTACTCATAACTGAACAATAAAGCGGTCTCGAATTGTAGGGCAGAGACTGTTCTTGTTTAGCACAAGCATGAACTATTGGTGGTCCAATGATTCTTTGTTCTTCTTTCCTTAAAAGTTCAAAATCTTCCCCTTCAAAAGGGTCACATACGAAAACTATCTCAATGTTGTCAGTTGCTGTCTGCAATGTTTCCTTCACATTATCTGAAACCGTTACAGGAATCTTTAGACCCTGTAAAGAAAATGTTGAAATAGGGCTCAGTTTGAGAGAAGCAATGGTGATTCAGGTTTTGAAGCACCCTCCATGGCTTGAAATAATGCACGGTCAATGGTTAGACAACGTCCGGTCAGAATTGGGTATTGACCAGACAAATCCTTGGATTACCAGGCATGTTGCCTGTCATTTGTGCTTTTAAAGAAAGTGCAATTTTGAGCCATTCAATCATCACAAGGGACATTAATCATGTTCCCGAAGCATCATCATTCATGCAATCTGGAGTCACTATTGCAAGAATTAAGATTGTTTAAATTTGACCAGCCAAAATCGGATTGAATCTTGTTTACTGTAGGTAATGTCGACTGATCTATCGGTCGATATAGTGGTCGATAGTCGGTCGACACTCGGTCGATATAATGGTCGATAGTCGGTCGACACTCAGTCGACACTTGGTCGATAGTCTTTCCAGATGTGTCTCAGCCGCGATTGCTTTTTGTTCACCGACACTTCACCAATAGTTGGTTGATACTTGACCGATGTATCGGTCAGTAATTGGTCAACACTCGGTTGATGGTCGGTCGACACTTGGTCGATTGTCAGAAGATAGCTGTTTGATATATCGGTCAAGAGTCGGCCAATAGTCGATCGATGTATCGGTCGAGATTTGTGTCGCTCTGTATAGTTTTTAGTCCGTTACCAATAGCCCTGGAGAAGAAATTGGAGCAAAATTACTGAAATATGAACCGATACATTGACACATAGAGATGATTCTTGAAAAATTTGCATTTTTGGACATTTTTTCGGTCAGTTATGAGTCCAAAGTACTCAAAATTAGACATGAAAGCACGCCTTGCCTTGCAATAGCATCCCCTTTTGTGACATTTTTTTGGTACAGGCATGCAGATCTTCTGGTCAATAAAGTCCTCGCAGAGGTTCAATTTACAGACAGGGAGTCGGCACTTTGTCAGAAACAAAAAATGCACAAGAAGATATTGCCTTTTGTCACACAATACAATCCATCCGTGCCAAACCTAAAGAACATCTTAATGAGCGAATGGCATTTAATCGAGAATCAACCTTTGCTGAAAGAAATTTATCAGGTTCCACCAATCATATCCTACAAGAGAGGAAAATCTTTAAAAGACATACTCGTAAGAGCCAAACTCTAAAGGTTGAGTACAAAACATGGGCGAGACTAGCAGGAGTCGTGTTAGGCCTGTCAACACTTCCAAACAATTAATGACGTCTTTGCTTAAAAAGAAAGACTCACCTGGTAAATTAACACATGACTGATATTCGGCCCACAGTTGACCGATATACCACCGACATATGACCGATAGTCGAGGTGCGTCGTCGAAATATCAACTGAAACTCGGCCGATAGTCTATCTCACGCTCGACTGACTGTCGACGGACTGTCGACCGACTGTCGAATGAGTGTCGACCGACTATCGACCGACTATCAACCAACTGTCGACTGCTATATCGGCCGCTATATCGACCGATAGATCGGTCGACACTACCTACAGTAAACAAGATCCAACGGATCATGTCTGAGCAAAAACATTTTGACCAGACAACGTGACTGGTGACTGCCATTTATATTATCAACTCTATTGATAAAACCAAATTATTGTGTACAACTCCCCCACTGATGCAGCACCACGATTTCTTTAGAAACTACCCCCTTTATTTGTGAGTTATTCAAAGCCCAGTTAGCACTAATCCTGGAGAAAAGGTAATCAAAACCAGCAGGGTTGTAGCTAAGAAATTACTCAAATGGTTTAGGTAGTAGTTGAGCCGGCTAAAGCTGACATGGGGGTGGGTTACCATGTGTTTGCCGGCCAAAATCCAGCCAGCAATCACCAACAGCCGGCACTTAGCAACAACCCTGAACCAGCACCAGTTGCCACAGAGGTTAACTCAGATTAGTACAAATCATGCTTTAAACAACTCAGTCCACGATGCCAGGATTATAAAACATGATTCTGTAAGTGCTGCATTATCAATCATCATAATAATATGCTGTTAAATGAACTTAAGAGGGGTGCTATGAGTTTAAAGGAGATAATAATTTCTTTAACTTGTCAAGAAGTAACTTTATCCTCTCATCTTTTACCTCAATTGCCTCCATAAGATCTTTCTTTTCTCCATTTTCTTTCCCCACAACACAAAGTCTAGTTTCCATGATGGAGCTACTGCTTCCTACAGTTAACAAGGTGCAAAGAAAAATAAAATGACACAGAATTAATATTTTGCAAAAAAGTCGACCAAGATTAAATTTAATCAAATGAAGAATGATTGTCGCAGTTGTGATCGCAACTTTTGCGATTGCGTAAAGAAGCCTGAAAAAAAAATTCAGGACTTCATTATCATTTGTTTTAAATTACAATTGAACAGTTAAACTGCTCTTCAAAACTCCGGTACATGAAACAAAACAAGGTAAAGTGAAGTTATCGATATTTCGGGATATTTAATTAAAATCACTGGAGGTCAAAAGCAAATTAGACTTGTAACTTGTTTGAAGTCACAAGCCATTCATTACAATTACAGTACACTTCAGCTCCGATACTCTCATTTTTGAGATTAGACAAAAACACAGTCTCACTATAAGATATAAGATTTTGAAGTGAGATTATAAGAAGTTACTAGCTTGCTAAATCTGATGAAAGCTGACCTTCGCGTGAAGTGCTCTGATGATCAGAGGCATCTAAAGTTCCAGAGTTGTCGGCATCCATTTCTCCCAAACGTTTAGTTTGACAAAGTAGGCCCTTGAATTCCTTTTCTTCCCAAAATTGTCGTTAAATCAAAAGCAAATTGGCTCGATTTTCTACGAGAACCGAGGCACGTACAGGTCAGACGAAAATTTCCTTTCAAAAATGGCGGTTATACAACGGTTGAATAGCAGCATTTCCATATTTGGAGTTGTTGAGCCACTTTTCATTTCCTTCTCAGCGGTACAAATAGAACAAAATATCTGTTGTGTAATACAACTTGAAACTTCCTCATACTCTAAGGCCTTTTTGTAAGAAAATTCCTGTTTTCGACTTGGGGACGCAGCAAACAGGCAAAAATATATGGAATAAGACTCTCTCCACTTTTTGTGTGATTCTGAGCACAGGACGAAGAGTTGGGTTTGGAGGTTGTTTGGGACAAGCGTTCAATAGATTGATATTGTGACAAAGCACCAATTGGAGGTGAGGAGAGTGGATAAAAATTTTTGGAAATGACGGGCTAATCAAAACGGAAATGAGGTCAAGCTAGCCAGACAACAGTAGGTGCCTAGCTGATCCCGTCAAAGTGTAGTGGGAGTGTCAGCAATGTGACTTGCTGATGCTCTTGCTCCAACCCTCAATCCCTCCTTACCCTGAGCCTAAGAACTTAATCTGAAAGCCAAAAACATCAACTGGGGCCCTAACCTCCCAACTCTAACACTTTGCTTCAGTAAATCTTAGCCATTCCTTTCATCTAAAGGTGTCAGAAGCACCAGTTATACATATGAAACAGCATTATGGGCTTCTGTTTACGATTATTTACGATTTGAAATTTATAAATTGCTTGGTTTTGTACCAGACACTCTTTCACCACCAAAATCGTTTGGGGATACCACTCCTGATATAAAACAAATGGAACAAGGCGTTTTTGAGGAGTTACATTTAGCTCCTTGCGATGGAACTATCTGAAACCATTTGCCATTGTTTGCGACGGTTGTTACGCCCATAAAGAAGCTTCAGGGCCCACGCGAGTCCGTCGCGGGTGCCTGTGTCGGTAGAAAATTCGCGCGTGTCGAGGATTTGGGAACAAACATGGCAAAAACCACAACAGAAGCGATAACATCAGCAACAACAGCTAAATGAATACACGCGCCGCTTTGCCATAACAACAGCTATTTATATTTAATATCACAATGCAAACCGCATAACAGTACTTCTGGAAAATTCACGTTATTGCTCGGGGGGTTATTGTTTCTTAATGAGATTTATTTACTGTTTTAATTTGTTGTTTTGGGTCTAATCTTGTTTTTTGATATGGTTAAGCCATATTTTCTTTTCACACAACAACTTGAAGTTGCCAAGTGCAACAAACAAAAACCCACAAGGAAAGTTATTTTTTGCAACATGAAATTTTTCGGCAGCTTGTTTTCTCGTTCGCCAAGTGATGTTATTGAGGACGTTGACAGTTGTCGTGTTGTTGTTTCGTTGAAACATGTTCCGGGATAATCTTTGTCTGTCTGTTTTTCGTTTTTTATAGTATTGATGGTGTCATCGCTGGGCAAATACGCATTCACGAAGACATTAAGTCGAATGAATTTTTCATTTCACTAGTTTCCAAGATGTTGGTTTGCGTCATGCCATGCGATTCGTTATTCAAACACCCCTTCCCCGACTCTTACCCTGATTTAATCCCTTCTATTAAAGCTGGGAGACATGACTGTGAATGAGCAAGATATTAATACTGTTGTGACAAATATTTTTCACTCTTCTGCGGTAGATAAACCATCATGCTTATCAGAATGTCGCATCAACTAAGAACAACCACAGTAGAGTCATATGCATACTAAAGTTACGTAATCAGGTGAACCACTCCAACTTCTCCACATGAAGAAAGAAAACCGTGCAAAGTAATTGATAAAACCACGATGAAATGATGTAAGGGAAAGAAACCTGACTATTTTCGGTAATTACTTGAGGCTTCGTGCGTGGCGAACATTAAGAACATTGAATAGAAAATACACCCTTCATCTGCACCAGGTTCACAGTGAATAGGTTATCTGCCGCCTTTCCTTATCGGCAAGGATTTAGTGCCGTCTTAACCTTTGACTTCGAACACCAGTTGTTGATCGAAGCTTCTGTGTACATTTTTTGTTACGGTGAAGAAAGTGGGTGGAACTTTCCACTCTGTGGGTCTAAAATTATCGAGAATTGAACAGTACATTCATATGGTGCGTTTATTTTCAGTGCAAGGGTGTTTTAGGGTATGACTCCAGTCGGCATTGCTGCAAAGCTATCAGGTTTGATGCGACTGTTGGAAAGTTCTGAAACAAGTATTCCTTGTTTCTCTATATTTAGCAAAGTGACATGTATTAGGGATGACCAATAATTTCAAATGTCTTACTGCAAGTTGATATTTTGATTATTCTGTGAAGAGGAATTCGTCTTATTTGATATCGACAGTGTCAAATGAAGCTACTGACCAGTGCTTCCCTGTGCTATCTCTTTTTAATGCTCTGCAAGGTGGTTCTTTTACAAATGACTACTACGTGGGGATGCACGCCTTAGTACTCTTCTTAGAATTGCCCCTGTTCAGTTTTGCAGGCCCGTAGGGAGGGGGGTGCGACGGGTGCGTTTATATTCCCACCAACGGGATGCATAGGTCCGCCTACCGGGTCCAACCCGGCTCATGGACCGATGACTCAAACAAGAATTTAAAAACTAGCTGGCGTAAGTTAAAAATCAAGTTTTAATCAAATGGTCCATCCTATGAACTGTCACTAATAAACCAAAACTTAAATTGTAATTTGGACTGAAACACTGCGTAAGAATTCCGTCCCTAAAAACTAACCTAAAATCACTCGGGCCGGAGGCGCTCGAGCTGTTCGCCGATGGCGATACGACTCAGCCCCCACCCCATTTAAAATCCGCCCCACGGGCCTGAATTTTGTATTCACCCTTGTTTTGTCTAGACGTGAACACTAAAGAGGTCAACGCCTTTCCTGCCCAAAACGGTATTCGTGAGCTGCTTTAGTTCATAGGATATTTTTCAGTCACTTTACGATTGCTTTCTCAAAGAACTCCATTCCCAAACTGTTGCACAGCAGCTTTTAAAATAAACCTGGTGCCATCTTTTGGTTCTCTAAACACTGTTTGAACATTACTTTAAGGTGGAGATGAAGGGAGGGCAAGATGATCGCGCGGTGCGTAAGTGAGGTTTTTCCGTCGTTTTCTCAACAATAAAAATAGAAAACAAGTAAATTCCTATTTCTTCTTCACTTGGAGTTGGAGGCGAATGTAACCAATTTTTAATTCAAAACAACACGAAAACCGTACTCCTCGGTGACACGACTCTGTTTAGATTACACGATAGAAGAGGGAACCCTCAACCCCCTTCTTTCCCTCTCTTCTCCCTTTCCCCAAAACGTAGACACCACAGATGGTCCTTCCTCATCGATGTATTATGCATTTGCTTCAATGTGATCTCCGTTTCATCTAACGTTTCAGATTGTCTCAGCACATGTAGTATGGCTACAGCCCAGGTTAAAACAAAAAAAGCTCTTTTTAGTAACTGTTTGTATTGCTTCTCTAAACCTTTCCTATCTTGCAAAACCAATAAAGTCTTAATTGATGTTTGTTGACACCTAAAACACCATAATCCATTAGTGAATTTTAATGTTTCCTCTGAAGCTAGAAAATCAGATTGTAAGATAATGAAAGATACACTGAATAGAGCCAGAAAAAGCTCTATAAAAAGATCATTGTGTTAGCTTAAAATTTTAAATATTTCAATCAATGGTGACGAAATACCGACGAAACATACCCCAGAATACTTGAAAGATACGGGAACCATTTATCACTGCTTTGTTAATCAGATTGGCTTTTTTCAGGAGCACTATTTCCTCGGTGCATTTTCATAAATAGATATCTAAAATAACTTTTGCTGTCAGTCCTGACTAATCTCATTTCTTGTGATGAATTGTTGGCTGCTCGCCCAGTGTTATAACAAAGCCTATTCAACCTATTCAATTGTGTGGTGTTTTCAGCTCCTTTTAGTTCTACTTTGTTCCCAGTGACGCCGGCTTAACTGATACCAAGTTCCCTGTAAGAACCGATTTTGTCGGATGTGAAGAAGGAAATCTCTGTTTCAATGTCTGGCAGATTTTTCCAAGACGTGCTCAATCAAGATTTCAGTGTTATCACCAGAATTGTGCTCATATAGTCATAGAGCCTCAATTTAAATCACAAGACAGTTCGAAACCGTGGACGGGAAGTGGCTGGGGGAGACCATCACCACACATAATTATGATATTCCTACTTTCAGGAACAGTAACCGATAAGAAACGTACTCACTCAAACAGTAAATCGAATAACGCAGTTCTCATAACACCAGGTAAATATTTAAATTAAAGAATAGGCCTGATATAAGCAACATCTAGACCACACGTTTGACTTGAAAAACAAGAAACGAAATGCCGAGTAAACAACCCTCGACACGCGGAAACTCGAGCCAGTCCATATCTCTCCTCAGCTTAGACATCAACTTATCATTTCAGTCATTTTGTAGATTAGAAAACGCCCTTGAAAAACAAGTTAAGAAGAGTTGAAAGTCTCCATCAGCACTGCTTGGTCTCACGACCTCTTCACTCCTTGGTTCTGGTCTTTAAGAGCCTGTGAATGAAATTGTGCCCCACTAAAACGTTAACATTCCCTTCGTGGGGTACTCTTAAGTTTAATTAACTTAATATCAATGCCTTTTTTTCTGGGGAGGTGGAGGAATTAAAGAAGTCAGTCAGGTAGCGTGTTAGCCCGCTCTATTATTTCTGGTGATAAAAAAGAAACTGATGTGATAAAATGCGGTTACGGCAGCAAACCACAGCGTGTCTGGAGTTTTATAGAGAGCAGATTTGAAAACAACCCTTTACCCTCAACCCTCATTATATTAGAAACCACACCCAGCCTGGGAGGCCTGTCAGCTTTTGGCTGTTTGCCCGCCGGAGATTTTTCACAACTGTTGATGTTCTTACATATTACCCGGCATCCAGACCTGAGAGACGAAATAGACTGATTAAAATCTGAGTTCATTTGTGGCCTTGTATACTACATGGAGGTGTATTTGAGCTCAAACACGATGAAGACGACGGATCGTGATGATGTTCTGTTGAAGCGTCAAACTGCGTTGTTTTTATCTGTATCAAATTGGGGGTGATTCCTGATACACTGTGTTCTAAACCGGACACAACGGTATCGGTTACGTAATGTTTTTCATCATCTGTTGTAAAATAAGAAGCATTTTAGCAGGGTTCCAAAGTACAGTGATCAGTTGATACTATTTCTGCTGTTTCCCCTGGGAAGTATTTGAAAATAAAGCGGTCATAAGACTTTAAGGTGCCGCTCAGCTAAGCTTTCATGTGAATGATCACACTTAACAGGTAACACAATAAACTGCACCACAGGAAAGCCCTGCTCACATGCTTTCAAAAAGGATGAAGTTGTGAGCGATATTACTCATGGTTTTATCATAGACTCAAAAGTGAGAACTACCTTGTAAAGAAAAAAAACATCACAGGCAGGTGTTGTAAAATCTTTAGAGGAATCGTGAACGATTAACTGTTCAGAACGGAAAGGTCAGGCTGAAAGGGTTGAATTTGAAAAAAAAGTGTTGACTGAGGCCTTCAAAGCACCCCTTCTTTGTTTCTCCTGTGGAAAGATCAAGCCACGCCTTGTCAACCACAAATGAAATTGATATGTTTTGGAGAGGTTCTGTAAATGGGGCAATTAAAGGAGATGTTTGTTTTAATTTGTCCTCTTGAATCCCCAAATTTAGTCTGCACGTTCATTGTCAGTCTTCATACAATCAAGAATATTTTTCGTAGAAAAAAAAAACAGTTGAGATGTTAATGTTGTCATTGGTTTGTTTGTTGCTCGAAGAGATAAAATACAGCTTGAGACACTTTAAAATTACTATCGCTGATCCAAGCAAACTCGCATCTTAAGTAATGCAATGCCTGTAAACAAAACTAAACATAACTAAAATGTGATTACAGGCAGCGGAAGCCTGTATGGCTTTCAGCTGTGCAAGCACGAGTGATTGTGAATTAGAGGGAACCGGCTCTCTTGGCCCTGAATATTACCTGAATATCTGTATTTTAAAGCTACCAGCCCGGCCTTCAATCACTAGCAAAACTCATTGCTGTTCGGTGCTGAAGGGATAACTTAATTGTTAAAAACCAACAGACTGTTTGATGAGCAAACAAAAGTCGTACATGTAAACTGAACTCGAACCTTCGAAAAAACAACACAGGTAATTGTGCACATGAGAGCGTGAGCGAGCATAAGATCAATCAAAATGAACAAGCTAATCGTAAGTCACGTGCCACATTCTGTTTTTCCTTCACGTGAGTGTTGACAAACATACAAAGTACAAGGAAGACGTTATTCCAAGAGGTTAGGGAGTACTGACCAAAGGGGTATGTAGGAAGTCTGATTGTTCATAAACAGCCCACCTTACAATTACAGGAAGGAAATCTGATTTTCTAGTATCCATTAATAGCCACGTCTCAGTGAAAACTTGGAACATGCACAGCAACAGTTTTCCCCTGCTACAGTAACGATAAACGCTCCTAAATTCAGCAGGAAACGGGGGAAGACAAATAATCAACTCCTTTGATTTCTGTTAGTTTCTCCATCCGTCAAACAAAACTTGGATCAGTTGCAGGATGAATAAATTATACCTCACGAGGAACTGGAAAATTCATGCCTCCTTATTCCAGATGTTCTGTGCTGAGCATAGAAAAGACCGAAAATAAATATCGCTTATTGCCTTCACAAACAAACACTCTGAGGGACAAAAGACTGATCGGGAGCGTGGGGTAATAACACCCTCTCTTGTTTTTCTCCTATTTATTATACTTTCTCATCCAGCTAGCTTGTGTCAACTGAGGACAACAAGCAGTACACCACCTCATCTGAGTGGGACGTAGGACTATAAGCGACCTCTCATTGCGTATTGAAAATGTAATGATCAATGTTAATAATACTACTACTAATAATAATTGTAATAACCAAAGGAACGATGAGAAAGTGACGCTTTCTTGGAAAATAAAACTGATAAACTGAACTAAGGTATTCATGTCAAAGGTATACTGTATTATAGAGGATTGGAAGGCTAATTTTGTTGTGAAGAGAAAACTTGTGAAAAATGGAAAAAACTGTGCTCAACAAGAATTCACAGTCGTGATGAAACGACAAAAGCTGGCTCTGAGTATTTGTTATCCGGTTTAAGTTGTAAGCCGCGATTTCCCACGCTGGAATAACCGGTTTAGCTTCTGAATGCACTGGGTACGTCATGTAAAATGAGGAATAACGGGAAGAGGGGACTTAAGTTGTTACATGACGAAGCCACGCGCCGGAGGCGTAAGGAAGTGTGCGTCCACATAAAACAGGCTCAAAAGAAGTTTTGAGTTTTCTATCTTCGATCAGTAGACAGAGACAGAGAGAGACAGAGAGAGAGAAAGAGAGAGGGAGAGAGAGAGAGGAACTCGAAAAGCCGCCTACCGACTGAATTACAAATACAGTTATAGTAGGCGACCAATACAGATTGTTATTGTTGGAAATGAATTTTAACGATCAGCTGGCAACGGGACGTGACTCTTGACAATGCGGCTTGTTCTGGGTAAAACAGGAAAACTGTTATCAACCCGGCAACGCTATTCATGAAATAGAGAACTATGAGCAAATACGGGAAACGAATGACTTCCTGATGATAAATGGCAATTGGTATTCAGTTCTATTTTTGCTCAGCAGCCCATATACCACTAATTTGCATTAATCGAGATGATATCTGTTTTGAATGCTGAGTATCTTAGGCACCCCTGAAACATCGCTGAGTCTTCAAGTTATATATTTTGGAACTCTGAATTTTGTAATTCAAAACAAGGCTTGTAGGCAGAAGGTAAAACTATGACGATGTTTATTGACTGCCAAAAATCTAGTCTTGTATAAGTCAAGATATTGAAGTTATTTCCTTGTGGAAAGAACACTAAACGTTGCGAAGATACATATATCATAAATGACAAGAGCGCTAAAAAGTTCCATAATTACTATACACCGGAACCTAATATGGTGACTACAAAGTTAAAATTTTTACGATTAAAACGTTTTTTGCGTGTTTTCTTCCGTGACAATAGCAATATCTCTAATATTTTAAAATTACGATCATTTCCAACACGGTTGGATTAAGAGAACATCCTTGTGTTTGTACTGAAACAAAATGCCGCACGAAATGGACTTGTAAGACTTCCGAACTATTCCACTACCAAGAAAACAACATGGAAAATCTAGAGAATCGATCAACCTGGGGGAAAACGGCGGATGGATATAAAACCAGTGCCAAAGCCTTGGCCAACGTGTGTTTCAATTACACAGAAGACCGATAAGAACGAGGAAGGACAAACCGTGAACGGATGCAGTCTTTTATTAGACTTTCTGATGAAAGACTCATGTTGTCCAAGAGGGAATTAACAATAAAAATGGCCTAACCTGGGTATCAAGCTTTTCGTTGGCGCCCTCCCCATTCATTACGGGCTAAAAAAGGTCGAGCTTTCGCTAGCAACTCAGGGTGGCTATGGTAAAATTTTCTTGATTCTTGAATCTTATTTCAAGTCTTTGAGACTTGATGGATTTAGCTCAGTTTGATTTGGATGGCCGCTCACAAGGGTTTTGTGTTACATGTCTGGGGTTTGATTCAAAGGGGGAGAAAGTTAATGGTTTCTACCTCTAAGACTGAAATAACCACTATTGTCACCGAGGAAACCAAACTTCTCCGAGTTCAACCAATATCAACTCCCTGTTAGTGCCATCTAACGCTCTTTATCCTTGGTAATGAAACTGGTGGGTCATGAAGAAAAAATATAATTTATTATTTTCTATATTCAGTTCACCTGTTTGTGAATCTACGCTGCTGATCAAAGCTGTTTCACGACAAACACTGTGAAAATTATTGCATTGAGACAGCAATTGGCGAAAGATACTGGACTCATTTGAAAATGTGACATTGAAGCTCATTCCAGGTTCAATTTTGAGGCTTCGAGCAATATAAAAGAAAAAGCTAAAATCGAAACACGATACTGAACTGAAAATGATCGATACCGGTGATGCGTGAAGCTATTTGAACAATATTCAAGCGACGATGGCGAGCATTTCCGATGATTTCGAAATCGGCGACTTTCGGTATTGGCTATCCCACCGTCGGAAGCGACGTATTCTGAATTGCGGCCTAAACTTTGAGGCAAGTAGCAAATTTAATAAAATGTCCAAATAATAAAAAACTAACATAAACAAATCATTCTAAAAATTACGGTCGGTATCTAAAAGGAGGCTTTGAATTTTGTCACCGAAATCTTTTAATAAAGCTTTAGGTGACTAAAACAGATTAGTTTATTGTATTACTATTTTACAACTGAGCAAATATCAACTAACAAAATTGCCCAAAGGTTTTGATTGCGAAACCCGATGAGAGACTCTCATTGGTCCTACCCGCGGCATTAAATGGAGCTGTTCATGCCAAAGATTTGGGGGTCTCCATAGTCCCACCGCAAAAATTTGCAACCCTCATTCCCATGTTAACACGTTTGAACTCCTGTGAGCGGGAGGTTAAGTGTACCAATCAAATGCTACTGAACAATGCTGTCTTCCCTGTGGTACTGTTTACTATGCTGCACAAAATCAAATAAGGCGAGAAGGGTCTTTGGATTTTTTTGCTTCTATTTCATTTTTAGATCATGACGGGTTTGCAAATCTGCCTATTTACTCATGATCAGAACAGGACTTCACACGCGGAAATCGATCTGTTAGTTTTCTTTACACCGGAAACTTCATTCAAGGTGTGGCAAAAACTGCTCGTCATTCGTCAATAAACAAAGCGAAAGCGGCAAGGGTTTGAAGGATTAATGTTTACAACAGCGCTAATGATTTCTTCAAAACGCCACAACTGAAGACCTGTTACTAACGAGAAGAGAATCTTAGAAAGTCACGTTCTGTTACAAAAATGACAAAACGGTGACTCAAAGCTATCAGATTTCGAAAAAAAAATGAATTTGAACAGGTTAACAGTTTGATGCAAATGTAATTGGTTACATAGGGCATGTTTAATAAAGTTAGGTCTGTCTGACTTTCTCACGGTTTGAAATTTAACCTTCGTTGCACTCCGTGAGGTTAAATACTTACTTCTAACTAACTTACTATTGTGGAGTTGGTTAGTTATGCTCACATTATGATCAAATTTCACTGACTAGCTGTTGAGGGGCACCAGACTTCGGAAAGGTTCGTTTTTCACACAAGAAACTTAATTTTTAGGCAGTTTGTAATGAGGTTACCCGCTATTTTTACCGGTCAGCAACATGCAGCGTGGCGACAAATTTGACTATGGCAAACCGTGACAAAGAAATCCTACTGTTTGCTGCGGTGTTTCAGTTCTTTGTATGGGCAGTTCCTCCACAAAATCTCCTGATTAAACTTGTTTTGTCTGAACTTGAATCGACACGCTACTTGGTTCTTGGCAAGTTTACAAAGTTAAGTAAAATACTTAAACAAGGAAACAAGTATCTCGGAATAACCAGTGCTCAGTTTCACTTGAGTTCTACAGGTTTGAACTGTAAGAAGAATATTGCATTAAAATTCACGTCTGTATGTAAAAAATCACTGTTTACTTCACTATGTTTACTTTTGGCTGTGTCTTTGTCAATAGTCTTCATAAAAGTAGGCCGAAACACTAAAGCTCAATCCTTTTTTCCCACGTTGTTCGTCCTCGTACGGTCGTTCAGATCTTTTCTCTTCACGCGCGGGCTTTTTTTCCACAGAATAAATCTTTGAAACATTTATACAATATCACTATCACTTCCTGTCTCTTTCGTAAAATTTGGTACATTAATTTCAAAATCCATTTGTATAAAAATGAACCGATAGCTCTTATTGGTGGCCTTATAGACAGGAAATTGAAAATTCCCTGTCGACTGGAAAAGGCAAATGACGGTAAATCCTGGAGTTACTCAGCCGGTTCATTTTGAGGCGGTATTCTACGTAAAATGCATATTAGCACGTTTTCGGACTCAATGTACGTTATGCTGAAAGTCGAGGAGCTGTGAAAGATTATGGCGGAAATAGGAACAACTAATTACGTATGATGCAACCTTTTTTATTACAGATTTGCATTGAAACCTACACTCAATACCGCCAACGTTGCCAAGAAGATGCCCAGTTGTGTAAACACAAAGTTCCGGTTTAGTTCTTTTTTGAATGCCTGCAGCGATCTAGAAGAAAGCCTCTGAAGGTGACTAATCTGTAACTTCTCATTACAAGATGGATACGCAATCAAGCAAACAGGTCATAGGAAGAATCAAAGTTGTTTTGATGAAAAGTTCTGGCTCCCAGAATCTTTTGAGAATATGTTTTCTATCAAGAAGTTCCATTATCAGGAGAATATGAATGCTGATATATGGTCTCCGTCTTTCTTGTGGGTATTATTTCTCACGCTGAAGTATCAAGTGACATTGCGTGTGCTTTAGATGCGAGAGAACAATCGAGCTGGAAGGCAATTTAGATGTCTAGACGATAACTTCAGCTGCAGCTCATGACCCGAAATGAGTCGTGAAAAAAGCCCTTGTCTATGGTAATATTAATTTTGAGGTGCAGCCCTATCCTGATTTCTGTGTACAATTCTTATGCAAAACTCAACTAGCGTGATGATTGCCGATGCATTGTCACAAGTTTACTCAAGGGTTATGATGCCCAATAAGAAGAGCAACTCCAGTCTCTCTTTTCTTAATAAAATACTTTATTATGTGAGGTTTCTCCAGGAAACACATATAAGAACATTTAATATGAAATGTCACTGTTTTGATTCTGCAAAAATAAAGACATTTGTTTATTTATTTCCGAGAGGTCCCATGCATTAATCAGCTGGAAATATGAATAATTTTGGCGGCACGCTATTAAAGACAAAAATAAACAATCTCCTGCCACCCCGCTAACTTCAGCTTTCACGTTCCCAGCTTTGTTAAAGCGGAAAATGCGTGTAACCAGTTTTAAGCCAGAAAGGAAGTCAAAACAAAAACTTATTCCTATGATCAAGTTCAAAACGTCGCTTATGTATCTACAATACCTTGCCACGAGCTCTATCCTTCCCGAGCAGATCTCTGTCTTTTGATATGTAAAAATAAATGTTTAACTATTAAAAAACAGAATACTATTTACATTAAGGAAAACGCAAAACTGTGTTTCTACATGATTTATAGAGATTTGTCACTAAAACGATTAAAAACAATGGATTGTTCGTGTCATTCTGTATTAATTTTGGTGATGTAATGAAGCTATGCCTATGACTTAAACCAGGGGAGTGGATATCTTTGTACGCTAAACGATCGATGTAGTTTCAAATAAGATCAAGAACACAACGTTGCTGTTCTAATTACGGCTTAATAAACCATTAAATGCCTCCTAGCTAACTAAAAAGGATCTGTTATCATGACTCTCAATGAGCGAAATCGAGAAACTGAGGCAAATCCTATCTTAAGCTCTGTTTGTAAGTGAACGCTCAGTGAATCGGTTCCCGCCGGGTACGAATAAAATGGCATTTTACAAGTACCGCTTACGTTTGATGCTATGTAATTAGCAAAACACAATAGGTTTTTTTTTCCGTGGGTGGAGTAAAAGCGCGGATCATATTCTATGAAATCACACTCATATGCAAACGACAGATGATTGAAAATAGAGGAAAAAAATACAATTTAATTGTGAACGTAAACTCGAGCCGCCCTTTTTGCTTCTTTTCCCGTAACTGTCGTGATCCTTACTTACAGCGATTTCATTAAAAAACTAGATTAATCCCATCGCAAAAATAGTCTGTTTGCACTTGCAACTAAAAAAATAACATAAAGCTTATGCTTTCGACTCTAAAGCCGAACTTTTAAGTTTCGCTGCGAAACAATTTCTTTTTAATATAGTGATAAACTTACCCTCCCTTTTATACGTATGCAAAAATGTGTAAAAACGGTTAGATCGCGCTAATATGAAACAGTAAAATATACTCACTTAGGATTTATACTCTGTTTAAAATGTCACTTGACAATCTATCATGATCAGTCTTTATACGCCGCCACTTCAGAGCCAAGTCAAAAAGTTGTCACCGATCTTGTTTCCGGGGGATATTAAATTTTCAACGTCGTTTAGCATCTCAGAGTTGAACTCCAAACCCACTCCGAGATCATCGGTGTCCATGTCTGTGGTGCTATCATTTCCCTCCATCACACCTAAATCTACATTTGTGCCGGGCAAACTGTCCAAGATATCGGGAAGCCTGCGTCCCGGATCGGCTCGAAACGTCGACTCTTTCGAGTTGTAATTCGCGTCGAACATGGGTTGTGACTCGTTCATGTCGATATCGTGAAATTGGTAATTCCCTCCACCCATTCCGAGCCCCGAATCAAACGATTCATCTCGTATGTGGCCACCATTCGTGACTGGCGTAGAGTCTTGAGGAGATAGCAAGGACACTTCACGCGTCAAATTTCCGAGTAGTGAAGACTTTGTGCCCCCTTCTTCAAGAATATCGCGTTTCAACCTAATCTCTTGCTTCAACAACTCCTGCTGTCGCTTTAAAAGATGCTCGCGCTCTCTTTGAAGGCGGTGAAGCTGTATGGTCCTGTGTCGGTACATCTCTGGCGGGATTGATGAACCGCGAAGGTTCTCCTGGCTTCTACATTGCATAGCGATTCTCGGATCAACCCAGCTTGTTGTTCTTTCAATATGATTGATGTAGTAAATATCGCCTTCGGGAGTTATCGCTTGCTCCCAGCCATCAGGCAAACTGCCGGCTGTTTGAGCGTTGTTTAAGTTGGAAGTTGACTGTGTTTTCCTCGGGTCCTGCCAAGTGGTTATTTGTTCAAAGTGACTGCGACAGAGAATAATTTAATTTTAATTTTAACGTTGCGAAAACATCGAACTTGCACTCACTATCAAATACAAATTGGCTACCCGCCATATTGAGCAGTGTGAGACACGTATCTAAAGTAAAACAGGTTTCAAATGTTTCCTGGGTACCAAACAACAAGACACCAAACTAGTAAGGAACATCTATGACGCGACGACTTTTCCAGTCGAAAACTGTTAGACAGTAATTAGACGCTTTAACCATAACGCGTCGCTAATGTGAAGAAATTTACATCTCACAACTTTGACGTCGTAGTGCGCGAGCTTTAATATTTAAAGTGGTAGCTTAACTGAAGTTAAGTTATGAAACTTGCTACAACAGTGACGGCGCGAATTCACTTATAAATAGAAGACTTACTTCATGAAATAGCGCTGACCATTTGGCGTCGATCTCATTTCCCAACCAGGAGGCATTTGAGCAGGCTCCTCGAGTAGAGCCGTATTGTCGAACGAGGTTGATCGCTGATGAACAACCGGGCTCAAGGAGTGGTTTGGAGGACCTTTTAGATTCGTGGGAACTGTTAGCGAAGCCGGCGATGAATGCGCTCGTGAGTGGCTGATCTGTAGCCCCGACGGATGATCCGATTCAGGAGACAGTCCTCCATCTAAAGGAGGCTGCTTGAAGAATGAAGGAGGTAGCTTCCGCAATCGCATCGGCACCGAACTCGACGAGGTTGTATCTGGATGTGTCTTGGTCACTGTTGTGGGATTAACAACATGGAACAGAGCCTCCAGGTCATTATCTGAATCTTGACGAACGTGTACCACGCAATTACTGTTCTTTCTTTCCATCATTAGTGAAGTGTATACGCGTTACGTCTTTTGCTTTGTCAATTGCGGCTGTTGACGCATCAAAAAGTAAATCGCTCGATGGCGCGATAATCAGTGAGACTGTTATGTAGCAAGGGCAGTATCAAATATATACATACTGGGACTACACGCTATTATCTCGCCACGTCGCGGGGGGCCTGGTTTTCGGGTGGGATCGTTACGTCATGATGAGTCGCACATTCAGTTGTTATGACAACTGTTGATGGTAGCCAATCAGTTTGTGCGACAGGTCAAACGATAGCTCAGCAATGAAAGACGGCATTGTAGTGTACGTCTATTTCTGAGAACCACGTAAGAGCGTGTAAGCTCTGCGCGGCGAGGAGAAATTCGTAAGTGTAGCGTGTGCGTGGGCTTTTTCCTCGGTATCATCTCTGTGAATCTCTGGTCTTTTCTGGAATAATCCCTCTTTGAAGTCCTTAGAAACGTCTTCACTGACCAGTTCATTGACGGATGAAAATAACGCCAGCTGTGTCTAAGGTTCTATTTATTCGGCGGCGAAACCTCTGGTGATTAGCAGGGTACAAAATACTGCAGAACAATGCCAATTACATGTAAACAACCCTCAAGTGATAAAATGTCAAAAGTTGTTTTTCGAGTCTGCTTTGCCATCAGCAGTGAGTGTCGTGAGTACGTCAACTGGAAAGAAGCGGAAAAGGGAAGAGCGCCTTCAAGTGATGTTTTTGTTGTTCGAGTTTTTTTCCCTGCGTGAGATGTTGCTTTTTTGAACTTTTCACAACACGCATTGTGATTGAGATCACGTAGGCATTACTTTTTCGGGGGGAGAAGTGCGATACGCGCAGCTTTCCTCTCCTCCATAATCGAGTTTATTAAAAACAAAGTCGCCGTCTCTGGGCTTTTTTTTTTCTCACATTCTCAACAAAAAAAGCAAAGTCAGCGTCTACCGTTTTGCACAGCGAAAGAAACCGCCGAGACTAGAATCAAGAATCAAGCGGCAACACAACACACAGCACGTTTTTGCTGCTCGTAAATTCACATTATCGCCCAGTGCCACATTCGAAAAAAAATGTTGAGCTTTTGGCAGTTTGAGTGCGAGCTACAATATTCATGTTTTGTACCGTGGGCTATTATCCGCCCCTCCAAAAGGAGCTGCACTTGTATGATTCTCAGGTATTGCAGAGGAGAATGAAACGCACCCAGGGAAATTAGCGCTCTACCGAACACTCTTTCACTCAGCTAGCAGCTGCTTACCCGTTTTAACCCTCTTCTCGTCGCCCCCCCCCCCCCCCCCACTCCCCCCTCCTACAGCCTTGTCGCCAAACGTCTGTTCTGTAAATCAGTAATGCTCTAATGATAAAGGTCGTGCCACAGGAAGGCCCTTTGTCTGTGGCTGGAGTTGTGATGATTTTATGGTTTTTGTTTGTTTGGCTTGCTGGGGTTTTATTTTCATATTCTGATCAAAAGTTCGGAGCAAAATATAAATACTAAATTATCTTTTCTCCTAAAGAGATAACTGCCGTTACCTTGATTGTTCTAAGGCGGAGGTTTTTATCACCTCAGGCTACCCTGCAAATCAACAAATATATATACTGAACAACTGTTTTGTTTTTCTTCCAAATAATTATGTTTTAACACGCAATTCGCGATTCGTGGCTGAAACAAGCAAACCACTAGGAAAATCTGAACAGCCAGACATCCTTTCTTCTGATTATTTCCTTTCATAGCAAGGTGAGTGTCCTTGGACTCTAGTTACCTGCAGAGAACAATGTACCATTGGGAAAAAACACGCAATTCCACGAAAACCCGCACAGGAAACACAAAACTCACGCGATTTTGCAAACACACAAATTGAATGATATTTATGGCTGATATCAAGTTGTTGCAAACGTACATTTATTATCGAGTGCATCGGATTTATGTTCTATACTTTAATACTCTCCAGACGAAAACACCAGCTAGCACTTCTACACAAATATCCACTGTTCTGAGAGATCACGCAGTTAGCGCAGTTTCAAAGAGAATATTGAAAGAACTATGTTTTTGTCCATCAGAGCGTTGAAGAACAATCTGACTCTAAACCGGAGCTAATTGATTGATGTCCAAGCTTACTGAGAGCAAAATTGCATTATTCACGCAATAGGGAACCTGCAGGTTGTATTACGAAGTATCGAGACCTTTTCGGTGAAAGCATAATTTTGCAAGGTTATGCTTAGTTCTGATAGAGTATACGGTAGTTTGTGATGAAGTAACACCTTGCTGAACTGACAAAAAGTATTGATCGTAAAAATTATCGTGTGCCCTTATTTTTACGAGCAGGGAACAAGTACAGTGATGATTCTTGTTAATTTAAAACCTTACTTTGGCGGACTTAAATGATAAAAACCGAGAGGCCGGGAACTTTTCAGTCACTTCAAGTCGTATGGGAAATCGAATTCTATTATCGGCACAACTTAAGTGAGCAGAATATATTTATCGAATATGTATATTGTCAAACAGCTGTCGATATGATTGTGTATTCAAAATCACTCCTATGTTTTTCCTTGCACGTTTTCAATTGTAAATACATCAAACCATGTCTTATATTTAGTTGAAGTTATTAATGAGTGATTGACTGGTTAGCGACTGACTCATTAATTGATGGATGCGTTGGTTGATTGACTGATCGATCGAGAATTCACTTTTTGAGATGCTTCAGTTACTATGACAACTACTTCTTTGAGCAATGAACAATACTTGATTATTGATTGTATTGTATGTATTGTCAATCCGTCACGTACAAAAACTACGGCCAAAATTTTAATTTCGACCCTTCATCACTTCTGCTTCTTAGGGCAACTTTGTTCTCGTGGTATTTTCAAATAATTCAGAGGTATTTACTTGGTGATTAAAAATAGAAGCCCCTTCGTTTGAGTCAGATAAATAACACATCGAAACTGAACTATTGTTATCTCTTTGTCTTGTTCGGCTTCGATGTTGCCGACCGAACCATCCCAGTATAGACTTATTCAAATTGAGTGGGGTACTCGGAGCTTGGGTACTCCATTTGATTGAGAAATGATAAATAACATATACAGAATTGTGGGGCGTGATATGGAACAGTGCATCATGTTGTGATCTCTACTACAGTACTGCTGCAAGGTATTTGCAGGCAAAACATTAATTTAATTAGACCTTAGTTCAACTTGATGGACCATTAATAACAACAACCACAACAACAACAATAATAATAATAATAATAATAATAATAACAACAATAACAATAATTTTCTTTAATAATAAAAAGAACTTTAGTAACAATACGGGAAAAAATAATACGTCTTTCACAAAGAAAAAAAAAATAAAAAACGTTTCCCTACGATTGCAATAGACAAAAAGCAGTTTTAAATTACAGTTACATGTCTTAATAAGCATTCCTCAAATGACTAGGACACTTTTCATGATTACTTGTTTGTTTCTGGAAATGAGATTCAATATGACTGGATGAAAACCTCAAACGACGAAGCGGCCGTATCATGGTCTGTAACCGCTTTTGCAAATAACAAAAATGTTTCATAAAACATGGCTAAGAACAAATTAAAAATAGTTTTAAAAAATTCTTCTGAAGAAAACTTTGTGATGGAGCTCTTAAATATTGCATTATGGCTCCTTCCTTCTTAATAATCAGTAATAATAATAATAATAATAATAATAATAATAATAATAATAATAATACGATAATGATGATGATATTTTTGTAATAACGAAATAACCATTATACATGTTTGATAATTTATCGTTTGAAAATTAGTTTTTGCCGTCAGGAAAACAGAAACCGTAGGCTAAAATATTACCTGGCATGGGCAGTTGGATATTTGCAGCCATGTATCAATGACCGGAAACCAATATTGCCTTGTCCAACAGTTGCAGCCCGTCACCAGAATGCAATTCTCAAAACTTCAACTGTTTATTTGTGTCATGTGAAGTGGCCAAAAACAAAGATAGTATTTTCATATTTACTACTGACTAGCTACACTAACGGCTAAAGTTCACGACTTCGTCGCCTGCTTTAAACGACCGACTTTGAAAGTTTTACCCATGAAACGCAGATTTCATCTAGCTTAAAATTAAGCCTTTGGTTTAGCTAATGACGAAACTACTTCCAATTTTCTGTGCGGTATGAAAAACAAAGGCAAATAATGCATTGACACAAGAAAAGGATACTTGTGTACGTTCTTCAGCAGACGAGTGAAAGAACCTCTGACCTTAGAAACAAGGACGCCCCCTGGATGGTATAGCTATATAGCCGTCCTATTTGGCCGGTCAGGGAAATTTTAAACCAACACAAGCCTCGAAAAGCTGCGGCTAAAACAAATCTCGACTGCTTGAAGCTACTCCTAAGTTACAAATAAAAGCCGGCACCGGTGGTCGTGGTGATGTTCTAAAGCCCTATTCGAAAGCCGCAAATACAGAACTGCACATCTCTCACGATGGCAAGAGGGACAGGGGGTGCCCATGGGATACTAGGAGAATATGGGCGAGTGAGGGATACGGGAGATGGGGGATGGGAAGGTGGCGGGAGTTCTAACAGGGCGAATAATAGGAGAGTTTTAAAGATATCTTATTAGTCAAAAGTGTAAATGCGTAAAAACAAAAACAACAGATCTGCAGCCCACATGCCGCGTTTGTTCGACTCGTGCCTTCTTATTCATATCGCTGTAAGCAAGTTAAAAACAAATTAAGAAACAAAACAGGATAACTGCCTGTTGTCAAGCCTCTCTCTTAAGTACACCTGTAGGAATTTGCCTACTTTTAACGACCAATTTCATTTCTAGTTCCACGGACTTGAATAATCAACTCATACAAAAAACTTGACTGAGTTACTCGTTCGAGATCAGAAGTGTTTAAAACTCTCTATAGACGGCCATTGAAGCCAATTATTGGATTTGAGATAAGAGTTGAGAGGTTTTAAGTTAAATTGTACACTCTAATTGACCTTCTCGTTACCCAACCGAAACAGTTATGATATTGACCTTGACGACGCCAGCTAATGGATCGCTATTGTCATAGTCAGTAATTATGGCTATTATATACAGATAATGTGCTCTGCCAAGTTTTTCCATGAAGGAGAACGTGTTCTTGCGCACGTTAGCCAAAACGCTACATCGATCGTGACCACTTCAACTCAACCGTTAAAAATGAAACTCGTGACCTTTCAGATCTGACATTGGCAGTTAAATGATAACAGCTAAAGAAGGATGTATGTATAGATGTACAATAAAATTTGTTTCATGTAGCCACTACTCAAGTGATCAGTTAGATTGAGGCTTTTTAATCTGTGGTTACTTGGTCACGATCTATTTTAACAGCTGTTTTAGTTACAGTCACTTGATTTTTAATGCATTCTGGTCATGGGCTTGTTGACGAGGTACAACAACCATCCACCGGCAAGGAAACACGTCTAACACTGCAAAAATGTTGGAGACAGCTTAAATATATCAGCAGTGTGAACCTGAACAACTACCGAATATAAACCAAATGAGAGTTTTAGAACGGTTTTTAGCAGTGTTTTTCAGCTATGCAAAAATACAACAGACCTTACTCAGGGTAAACAATAGATCTGATCAACCCTTCGGGCTATTTTGAATTGTTCTTGCTTACAGTAATTGTCTCTGAAAAATCTGTGGCTACATTTTGGATTTCCAGATCTCATGATCCGTCTTCTCGTACAAAAACTATTTGCTTGTGAGGCACCGTACTTGAGTTTGGCTTTCTTAGATTTGTGACAACGTTCTTTCTTCGTAAAACCGTAGCATTCTATTCTACAATCGGACATGTGACGTAATTTTCGCGAAAATGTCCGTCACTTTGAACGTTACCAAGGTTACCGTTGCCCTTAACTGTCAACTCGCAACAAATCCCATCATGCCTGGGATGCGCCAGCCAAAATGGCGGACGACGATAAGAATTTTACATTTCAGTTTGTCCAATGTAAAACTTTTCCAGGATTTGAGTCTTCCGATGTTAAAGAATATTTCATGAAATGGTAAGGCCAGAAATGCCTATTCAATTAAAGATGTAACTAGAACGCAAATAGGACCCAATAGAATTGAGGACATTTACTACTTAAATACATTGCAGAAAAACGCACGAAATATTGAAATTGACTTAATTTAAGCTTTTTAGCTTAAGCTTAATTAAGTGCTAGTCAGAAAATTCCCTGGAAGTGATTCCTTTAAAAAGGTTGGTAAAGGAAAGATTCGCTTATTAGCTTTCAATTAAATGATTACTTTAGGATTCCATCCACAAACGTAACAATATTAGAACCACCTTGCACCGTAAGTTCTAAAAATAATCAGAACCAGAGGAAAAATACTGCTCAGTTCAGTATTTAATCACTCTTATGCACCTATCAATGTTAAGCCGCCTGTGCCCGGCCTCCCCCCCTGTTTAACATTGATAGGTGCATGGTACTGTTGAAGCAGAACTGAACAATATCAATGTCATATACAGCACATTATTACTTTATTTGTCACAGTACATGTTAGTACTGGAGCTCTTGTAATAAATCGTTCTCTCCATCAAGTCAATGACCTCGGACAGAGAGACCTTTTTGCAGGATATTAGCTGTGCCAAGCAGTGCTGACTTTTCCAATGTCGGGCCATGCACTTTCATCCCAAGTCTTTCAAGGTGGCGATGCAAATTCTTAGGAAAGGAGCCAAGGGCACCAATCACCACAGGAACTACTTCTGTATTATTATTATTAAAAGTTTGTTTGGTTATTATATCTACAGGGGAATGATATCAAGGAGTAAAGTACAAATGTTCTCATATGATCAGTTGTTCCAGGCTTATCAGAAAGACAAGTTTGTTTTGGTAGGTGAGCTATAAAGAATCTGTAGGGTTCTACACTCTTATTCTCAGAAACAGTAAAACATTCAGCAGTTTGATGTTCTTTGAAGCAAATGTGAAAAGCACTTGAAATCAGTCTGGGGAATTGAGCTTTTGGCCGTAGGCTCTCACCTTAACATTTGAATAGATTTACTTTTGACCCATTCATTTTTACGTTTATACACATAGGACTTTTTTCAAGATCCTGTGGTAATATCCAGTCTTCAGGTTGGTAGAAGCTGGTGAATGACATTCCCTTTTAGCTTGCACTTCCAAGTACAATAAAAGCCCATTAGATATTACTGTATATGCTGTTTTATAAATCAATTAGCCTGAGTATCAGGCCCTATTGGGGAAGCGGGGACAAGGGGAAGGAAGAGGAGAAGGGCCTGACACAAAGCCATTGATTCGCTTGTGTCCAACATCCAGATTCTGGATGTTACGCTAATTGGTCAAAAGACAATAAGAAACGTCACGTGAGTCAACCGGAAGTCAAGCTTCCAGCGCAGGGGTTACAGATGCCATATTGAAGTTTACTCTCATGACACATGACAGTTACCGGAAGTGATTTTGATTGGCTAATTATAACACGCGCTGTGTGGGGGTGGAAGGCTTCTGAGAAGCTGTTTGTGTCAGGCATTTCTTCCTTCGCTTTCTCGCTCTTTTTGCCTTCCCCACCCTAGAAACACCTGATACTCAGGCTATAAATCAATGCATGCAGGGTGGGCAGTCATCTGTAGGTTGGTTGAGCTAAATTTGTTGTTTTGTCCTTGGAAGCTTTGGGAAGCAGTTTTTCTCTTTAACTCCTCATACATGATAACCTTTCTATTAGCATCCTGTCCATGTGTGAAGTATCAATACCTCTAGGCTCTCTATGTAGACCATTTGATGGACTGGCATCCAATCCCGGGAGAACAGTAACAGTACTATCAAGGAATCTTATTTAAACCACTACTCCCTATCCAGGACGGAGTGTTTGCTTCATGCCACAGAGACCAAGACCAGAGCCAGAAGCTGCCTGGGAGTTTACTGTGTCCCAAGCACTGTTCAATATTGCAAAAGCCTTTTGTTGATGAGTAGGAATTAGGATGTGGGAGTGAGCTGCTCCTAATTAATTACAATGGCATGGGTGCCCTGTGTATGACTTCAGGCTCTAGGGGGTGGAGAGGGATGGAGAAGTTTTGATGTGGGTCACCCGTGGTGGGTCATTCGCCATCTGGGTGAAGGGTTTTTTTATTCAAGACTCTTCACCCACTTTCCCTAGCATTTTTCTTCATGATTTCAGGTTGTGTCATCCAGCAATACTTGGGGTCCCCTGAGTAAGTAATTAATGGGAGAAAATATATAATAATTGTATTCTATTCTATTCTTGTTTGAAAGATTTGCCATTTCTTAACATTAGATACCATACATTTGTCAATATACCCAACAGTAGCCTGTAGGTTCATTATTTCCAAGCATGTTTGAGTGGTTACTTGACTGCCCAAAACTCTCACAGAAGAGTTTTGGCATTTTATCAAACAGAGACTTTAGCCCCCCTCCTCCTCCCCCAAAAAAGGTTGTACTGGTTGAGTACATTTTCAGGATTCATTTTGTAATGGAGCTCAGTTTATTGATACTTTCTGAACGTATCATAGGTTCTTTGTTTTGTAATTAATATGGTCATAAGCTCAAATATTTTTAAAACAATTTTTAAAAGCGAAACAAAAACTTCATATAAGAAGAAACCATGGAGCTTGTCACACGGCAATAAATCAAGTGAAATTTCTGTTCTAGGTATGAAAGCGTCCACTGTCTCAGCGGAGATGGTTTCCTGTTCAGTTACATCAATGGACTTTTTCGACAGACTTCAAGAACAAGGTCTGAAAGCATAATTTCACAACAATGTATGTTGAACGGATGTAGACAAGTCCATAGCAGTACTTGAAGCCTCTTTTTGATCTTAGAAGCTGTTCTGGAAATTAATCTTAAAATCTCTTATGAGATGTACTGAACTAGAGCACTTGACGCAACTTATAATTCAACATTGTACTCCTCCATTTGTAATGCCTTATCATTTTAGTCTCGATAATTTATTTACAATTAACTCCCTCCAAAACCTTTTCATCTTGTGGCATATTTCCTTTAGTCCTACATAAATTCCCGGCAGCCATTTCGTTCGAAAAATTGGTACGTAATAGGTGCATGTGCAAGCTACTGCAGCATCATGCGAGTTTCAACTGCAAGTAGCGTGAGTATCCTGCATTGAACATTTGCCAAGCGATCTGTCTGAATGTAGTGAAATATGGATCAGTATATCATGATTGTGTGAACTTTTAATCTTCAAAGGCATTGTCAGAGAGTCCGGAAACATCAGAAAGTGCTTTGACGAGTTTTACGAGGATTTTGTCATTTCTGATGAGCTGAGAAAGGTAGGAACAGATTTGCCCAGATTTTGCAAAAATGATTTTTTTAAACCCTGTTCTAACTGGTCGTTCTTGACAATGATTACTCTAAA
This sequence comes from Galaxea fascicularis, assembly GCA_948470475.1. Classification (NCBI taxonomy): domain Eukaryota; kingdom Metazoa; phylum Cnidaria; class Anthozoa; order Scleractinia; family Euphylliidae; genus Galaxea; species Galaxea fascicularis. Next base: position 24,207,819 of record OX419344.1, on the reverse strand, counting down.
ACGATAAACTTACTCGGGTCCTACTAACTTTTGATGGACTGATAGAATATTTTTTATGTAGAATAAAGCCTGTTTTCACGGTTAAGGCTTGATTAACAAGAGAAATCTCGCTATCAGAATTCAATTATTTTTTTTCTCGGTAGGTATTACTTCTCGAAGAAGCAGAAACGTATCCAATTTTTACTGACGCAGATAGAAATGAATTTATTTTTCTGATTTTCAAGCACCTTTGTCTTGGAGGACAAGTGTGTCAGGTACGTAATATGAATTTCGGCGTGAGAATGGTTTGAAATGGAGAGGTCAAGAAATACCGTTTTTGCGGTGAAACCAAGTGAGGATTTTTAATTTTACGTAATTAATATGCTGGGGACGTTTACGCGAACGAACTCGTGTCCGTAGTGTTCCATCTGTTTGTGGGTTGTAAGTGTTCATTAGTGCCAAAATTCAGACACTGTTCGTCCTTTTACTCTCTTTTTTTGTCCTCAGTACGAAGATGATATCAATCCTTATCTTGAAACAACCAAGACAATTTACAAAGATCTCATAAGGTAGGAAATGGTATCCCCAAACTTTCAACTGTATTTCATAACTGTAACGCTTAACTGTGATCAAACATACAGTTAAGCCCCGAAGTGACGACTTTAAAAAAGGCGCGACTCTCGGATGTAGCGACAACATATGACCACAGTTGGATCTTTCCGATGGCATTGCGGGTGAGCGACCATACCCGGGAACAGTCACGAGTCTTCCTTAAGTATGGATCTTGCGGCGGACTCTGCGATGACGACGAAAGATATGTGCTTGAAAGAAATTGTACGGGAAAGATTCTTAAGCTATTTTAATTGCAGTTCAAAAAAAAAAGATCAATATCTTTTCAGTACAAGTTATGTGATTTTAGCGACATGGTTTAACTCGCTGCCAGGAAGTAGCCGCAATCTGCCAAAAGTTGAGTTAATAACAGGTTTTACAGTAGTTGGTATTGATCAAAGTAGTGTCAAGACGGGCCTAACGGCTGATAAACTATCTCCTTTGGAGCATCAGCGGATCAGCGGACTTTGGGATACTCCTCAGCACTCATATTGGATGCTAGAATTTGGTTTATCAACGGAGTTGATAATGAAAATTGACCACCGTACAGGGATTCTAAAAGCTGACGTTTCGAGCGTTAGTCCTTCGTCAGAGCGAATCTGACGAAGGGCCAACGCTCGAAACGTCAGCTTTTGGAATCTCTGTACGGTACTGTACTCCGTTGATGAAATCAAATTCTTGTGTACAACGCCCCACCGACGCAGCACCACAGTTTCTTTAGAAACTTCACCCTTTACTCATACTGGATGTGTCTGCACGCTTGTGACAGTCCTTACTTCTTGCCCATTTCCGTTATATAGGGGAGTTCCCAGTCTTAGGTAAATAATAAATTGTTAATTGACCACCCCCCTATAGGGGCTTTTCAGGGCCAATGAAACAAATACAAATGAACACAACAGAGTTAAGAATCCCAACTAGCGGGAGGCAGACCAGTTGGCTATTTACAAGGATGACGGAGGTGTTGAACCACGCACGAACCCAGAACAACTCCAGCTAGTGGCCAGAGCGGGATTTGAACCCGGGTCACCGCATTGAAATCCAGCGCCCTAAACCACTCGGCCATCCTGCCTCGGCTGAGCGTTTGGTGAACAGGCACTACACCTGTCTTCCTTTTGTTCGTTACATGAAGAAGTGTTTCGTTAGTGTCAAAGCTTCCTGTTTGGATATCTTTGTTTTGCAGCGTTCACAAAGACCCTACGACAAAGAAGTTACAAGTTGGATCTGTTGTGCTTAAAGTATCGGCACAGGTACAGCAGAACAATGCTTTAAATAATCTTTTAACGTCATTTAAGTTGATGGGAAATTGATTCTTAATTTTCCACGATTGTCCACTGTGACGCAATATTTTCAAAAGCGCATTTAAATGACTGGTTCACCACGCCCACAAAGAAGATAAGTAGTCAACTCAGGTCAACACCCATACTTTCTTGGAATATTGGTTATCTTTGCTACGTTTATGGGTCTCAACGTTTTAAGGGCGCATCAAGTGAAGAGATGCAAGTAATTAAGGAGATGGGGGTGAACTTAACTGGGACAGTGTGGCTATGCAAGTAGGGCAAACGCTGAAAATTAAAGGACAATGTCCAAGGCAGCAAAAATGTTATAATGCGCAAACCAGGATTAAATGATATTTTGTTTCCTTTTACAGGATGAGAATGGTTCACAAGTTTACCCTTCACATACGCCACATGATCAGTCATTTGCTTATATGTGCATAAGTCCACTGAAGAGACATGTGTATGTGTGGACTCACTCTTGGAGATAACATTAAGCATTGTCCACTAGAAAAACGTGTTGGTTAAAAGATGTTTCCTACCAGATCTACCTCGCGGTACAATACGAGTGAAAACTTTTCCGTTGAGGCCTTTTCGAATACGTCTGGAATCCCTTAGTGTTCTTGTTTCCTGGTTGTGTAAGCGGTTGGACGGAGATGTTTAAACTGTTGATATATTAAACGCGCAGACATGCTAAGATATTGCCGTCAAGATATATTACGGAATGCGTAACTGCATGTTGGCTTAGAGCAAAGGATTTCGTAAGTGAAAGCCACAAGTTTCTTTTCATGTCACTTGTCTTTGATAAAGGCAAATAAAAAGAAAAGCGCAAACGGTGTGCCTTTCGAGTGCCTTGAGGGTTTGATTTCTGTATTAAACGTCCAAAGTACTGGCGCGACTTCACACAATGAGTGCGACTTGCTTTTTCTCGCGATCAAGCGTGAAGGTCGCAGTTTTCTATTAATTTTCAACTCACATATGCCAGGCTGCCACCTTCCCTGTGGCTAACGATGATGCATGCATTCCCATCGAAATTTCTCTACTCTCAATAGACCTGGTAAGGGAAATGCACCTCACCCCTACCCCGACTGTACAGTATGCCCACTCTCATCGAGTGGCCTTGGGCAGGATGCAAACTTGTACTGGTGAACAGAGGTTTATAACACCATCGATCAGACTGTCCGTGCTGTTCTTGGTTTTCTTCACACTCTTGGGTTCTTGATCTGTACCACTGACTGTATGAGATCCAAGGCTCAATACTGTGTCCTCGTCAATATCAGAGGTGTATTTGAGAACCAATGAGACCTCGATCAGTCCTGGCTCTAGAATAGAAGACCTTTGATTAATCTAATGACCCCATACCATAAACAACGAGAAATTGGTTGACAAGCACTTAGAAACTACTTTCAAATTATAGCTTGACTTGTCACCTGTCAGTTTTACACGGGAGAATTACAAATATCTACCACTGACCACCTTTACTGCACGGCAGGGTATCATACTATAAAGGCAATTGACGTGTGCGGCGCGATAGATAATGGCACTCAAAATAAGCCTATTGACGGAGAAGGGGAGGGGTAAGTCAGCAAAGGGAGAACAATAAGATGACTTACCAGACCATCCAGAGTGTGATAAGATGACCGTGGTAGAGAGTCGATGCTTTAGCGGCGATGTTTCGTGAAGGTCGTCGCGTCTGGGAATGAACCAGTGACAGCTTAAATCAGGAAACACCACCTGACAAATGCATCAAATGTGTGGTCAGCTCTTAAATCCTCACAAAGAAATCTATACAACATAGTGAGTGAATCGATTTAGCGTTCATAAAGTAACACAAAAAGCTAAATTTTGACTGTTAGTTATTTCGATTTTCGCGCAGAGCATAAGGAGATAAGCATAAGAAGTGCAACAGTTGCTGATGCAAGCAGAGTGTTTACTTCATTAAACTCAGAGAAAACAAACTGAAGCCTCAAACGCTATGCGCACCTGTACCCTGACTTTACTTGTATCTGCCACGCTCTCCAACATTGCTTCAACATTGATGCCCAATGTTAGCCCAGCAGAGAAACAGAGCGGGTTGTCCGAGCCACCGCGGGGTTCATTTAACACAGCAGATGCTTGGCGCAAACTTGTGGTCAACTGCAGCGATGGAACTTGATGAGAAAGCATTATTGAGTGAATGTAATCCATCACACCCGACGGGTTTGTGATGTTTGATTCGAAGAAACTAGGAAAAGACACCACAGCTGCGCAGAAAGCATCCGTGTTGATGTTCTCTACGTTGATAAAGTTTGAAAATGTTTTGATCCTCATCAGAAATGATTCCCACACTTGAAGCATGGAGTTTAAGCTCCTGTCACGCGCGCTGCTATAACGTTGCGTGACAAGAATTTGTAAAGCGTGCGCGATAAGCCGTAACTGCCGAAGCAGGAAGATTTGTTGGGGACTCAAACCCAAGAAAGTGTGTTCAATGCGATAGGAAGTTGAGAGGATGTTTTCGACTACGGACTGTAAGCACGACCCTTGATGGGTACAAAGAGCTGCAGGTACGTTCCATATTTTATCATTTTGAGCCTGCAGCACCATTCGCTGACACTGGAGGTACAACGAAAGACACTCCGCGTCTGCAGCAAGGCACAAATCGATGCTCTTTACATGAATTAGGTCTTGGATAGCTCTTTGTAGTCCTTGCTGTGCTCTGACGGGGTTCCGTGACGTGACAGTTTGAAGCCGCATCTGGATGCTTTCAAAAAAGCTTTTTGCTCTCTGTGCACCTGGAAAAAGGAAACAGTCAATCTTGAGACAGAAGCAATAACACCAAACAAACATTATAAAGGTTTTTCGAACAGTAAGTCCGCCGAGCGGTTGACTCGGTAGAGCACCAGACTCCCGTTTGGGAGGTCGTGGTTTCAAAATCTTGGCCGGACCAACACTCATGGTCTTTAAATGAATGAGGAGAAAGTGCGTCCTTTGTAATGACATCTGCAAATGGTTAGACTTTCTGGCCTTCTCGGATAAGGACGATAAACCGAAGGTCCCGTCTCACAACTCTTCGCATTTAATTATGTGTCACGTTACCACGAGGGACGTAATAAACCACCCCAAGTATTTAATCAAAAGGGCGCATTTGAATATATTCATATAAAATTGGCGCCATAGAAATTTATAATTGTAAGTCAACAAAACGTTTTGGAGTCTGTGAATGAGGATCACCATTGGAATGGTGTTCATAATGTTGCACATGAAGTGGTTCTAACTTTTCACTCTATGGATGAAAAGATAGAGATTTTTTTATCGTGTGGACTGTGAGCCTCAAAAACTAGCGCGAAGAAGCGGTAAAATTGTGCAAACTGGAGGAGAGAACGCAGCCTCGTTTCTCACCGCCTTCATGGCTTCATCGCTCGCTGGATCCAATTCGCGGTACAAAACTAAGAAGTCCCAGACAACCACTCCTATGTCATGTTGTGCCTACTGAGGTTTAGTGATACAGAGACTCCACCAGACACTGTCAACATCACTGCCCAATGCTAACTGAAGGGTTAGATTTGTTGCGGACCTTTTGAAATATTTACAGTTGAACATTTGCTCACCCACTCCTTCAGTCTTTTTTCTTTCCAAGTTTAAATCGCCTACTTCGATGTCGAGATGAGGTACTAATTGAGGCTGGCTGTCGCGTAAATACCCATAGTGGCGAGCGGTGTGATCCGGAAACATAGGTAGCATGGTGGGGCTCTTGGCTGTGGCATTGAACACCAGAATAAGAATGGCTACATAGGCAGGGTCATCAATAGAGGGCTCGGGTGTGGCAAAAAATGGGTGAGTGGAGAGCAGCTCCGGTACAAGCGATGAAGCTAGATGTTGATGCTTCTCACCCAGAAACTTGGCACATCTGAGAAAGGAGCGGAACAAAATTGAAAAAAAAGAAAGATAAATAATAGAAACGATCTTGTCCGATCCGAAACTCAAGTATGATGCGATGCAATTACCTAAGTTTGAGAGGACAGGAATAGAAAGGTTGTTCTTTTCCTTCACGAAACATTATCTAATCGCTGGGTTTCTGATGATGAGTCAAAGAGCTATTATATCCAGGCGTTTACACAGCTATTAATTTTACCTCCAAATGGACTCTCTGTCTTGTGGATATTTTGACAAATTTCCCAACAGAGCATGGATGGCAGCATGAAGACTCGCCCTTGTGGATAACACGCAGTGACACAGAAGCTCACGTACAGCCTCCCGAGTGTCACTGGAGAAATCTTCCAACACACCAAGCAGTGTCTCTAGTTGATCTTCCCGTAGCTGAATATGCTGGCTTATTTTACGCAGACTGTTTATGGCATTTAATCGCACACTTTCAATTTCATCATTCATCATGTCCGCCAAGAAATCCAACGAAAGAACAGCAAATGGAGCGTTCTGATAGGCTAGCTCACAAAGTGAGTCCACAGCAGCAGTGCGCACCTCCAGGAATTCATCCTCCAGACCATGAACAAATGCTCCACACGCACCACTGCTCATGAGACTGACATCCTCAGGATCCAGTTCAGCTTCAGGTGCTTTGTCCCCCCATGTTCTGCCAGTGCTCCAACCCTCATCTGTTCCACCTGCTGCATGAATCTCCTTCCTCTTCTCATGCTCAGTTTTTCTTCTCTGAACATGCAAGAATTAAAGTCGCTAAGTAATCAGGCAAATTTAACGTGGTGAACTATTACAACTGCTAAAGAAGCAAATAAGAAATTTTCTTGATTGAGAATATTGGGTACATTATTACAAAGCTTACAGTGATCAGCTAAAGCACTTCCATGGTTCCCCAAAATATCCAACTTAGGGAGTAGAATTATGTCTGAATTTGGCCATGGATACATACTAGTTATGCAATGCAAGTGAGTTGTGAGTGTCCGATGGTGACCCATGAACAAATTCAGACATAATTCAACTCCCTTAGCCGTAATTTTGGGGAACCATGAAAGTGCTTTCCCTGATCAGCTTTGCAAAACTACATGTCATAGAAAATATATAACCCTACACAATCAATGCAGTGCATTATGGGAATGTTAGGTGGAATACCGACAAATATACAACAGCTTTCCTGGATTCTGGTTGGCTCTATTTTCTACAGCATGGCATAAAATACAATACCGTGTTCCTCACTTTAGGTTGTGGCCAACTAAGTGTGTTTTACTCTGCACTTGTATTTATAAAATGTATTTACCGGTAAGATAACTCATCATTTGACTTACCTTAAGGTGAGACATAAGTTTCTTATCCAAAGTCTGCTCCAGAAACTTTGGACTGACAAGATGGAGTGATCCCAACAGCTGTGCAGCCTTTCTGCGCACATTCATCGACAAATCATTCACCATGTGACAGATTTTGATAAAAGCATCATCAATGAGGCGAGCATCATCTGATGAAGGTAGCTTGACAACTCTATGAAGAAACAACAGTAATGTAGTTTTAAAAAAAAATGCATCTTCTTGTCAGAGCAAAGCAGCCTGCATACTGAGTAATAAGTAGAATGTTACTTTGGTAGAAAATTTTATATGTGCAATGTTTTGACTAAAACTGAAAACAATTACCATACCTGACAAAAATTAATAAAAATTAATAATGTTCTTGTAGAACTTGATCATCAGGGATAAAGTTTAATTTTTGGATCACTAACCCTTTGGATTTGTAGACATCTTTTTAACTAACCAAATTATAAAGTTTGGTATCCAAGCTCACAACTTTCGAGATCTCAAATATTGAAAATTTTGTTACAACAACTACAACAAATTAAAGAGTAGTTGAAATTGCACTGGTGACCTTAAAAAGTATTGACAATTAAGCACCTATTTTATAACAACACATCAACCGTTCCAAAAATTAACATTTATTTGTAAAAAGGTTATTTCCATAGCATAATTTAAATGTGTAAGAAAATTTTTCTTAACCATGTTGGGTTAGTTGGACACATTTTTAGTAACCAAACATTGAAAATAACAAACTGTTGGTTAACGGGTACCGTTAATTTCAAGCTTTGATCATGCATCTCGACATTATAATAATTGGAAATATTAGTGTATAGCTACAGCTGAGTGGAAAACAATAATTTTTTTTATCTGAGTGATTGTAGAAGTAGCCTTGAGTACTGTTGTGGACTTTGGTGTTTTTGACAACATGAACAGAAATCATCATCAGAGTCACAAGATTTGTGTAACTGCACTTCAGTCACAGGGTTTTCCTTTTCAAACAGAGTTAAAGTTGAAGAAAGGAGAATAGGCGTCAAAATTGCAAATTAAAATAGTATTGACTTTTCTCTCACTTCACTTCTTAGCTGACATCAAAGTTGCAGGCAAACTTGTTGTCTGCAGGTCGCGAAAATCACTAGTCACTGGCATGAAAGGAGAACCCTGAGTCAGTCAATATATGGCAAGGCTGTTCTCTAGCAGAGCCCAGTGATCCTTGGTGACTTCTTTTTGTCTTTGGTTTTTGCACCAAACATACATGCTGGGTACTGTGGATCTTGGAGGTTATGGGTTCCCAACTACTTTTCTTAGAGCACAGCCTTGTGTGGTGATAACAGCTGTTATTAAAGGTTTATAGCTTGAACCAACCTCTCAGGATCTGCAAGACTGAAGACCCAAATGAGCTTAATGGCCACCAATCGGACATCCTCATAGTCATCATTCAAAGCCAGGGAAGCCTCATCATACACTGCCATGTCCAAAGTCTGACCTCTCTTGTGCAGAGTAAGCTATAAGAACAAACAAGAAACCTGGCTCATATACAGTTTGCATGAACTGTATTGACTCAACCAAGGCTCTATTTTGTAAATATTTGACTAGTTACAAAAGCATTTGAAAGAGCTAGTGTTGGTTGATATTGTTTTCATTAAAGGATATCTGTTGTTTCATTGCAAACATCAGCTCCAAAAACCCCTTACCAGTAACCCAACCCCCAAAAAGCCAAACAGATACCTTTTATGTCCATCCAAAATACTATTCTAGTCCCAACAGGATACACAGTTGACCAGAGCACACTATTCCATACCAGAAATTGTGAATAACATTTCCTAATTACCAATTCTGAAAAACCAACTTAACCTACCAAAGCTTGCAAAGCACTTGTTCGAACTCTGGGGTCACTGTCCTTTGAGTAGCTTGCTAACAAACTTTGTACCCCTTCCTTTGATCCTGGACCTGGCAGTGCTTTGGAATGGTCTAATCCTTGAGAGAGCTGACCAATCAGGGAAAGGCACTGACATCGCACTGAAGAGTGTGAATCTTGAAGATACTACAAAAAAAGACATGTTACCAAATGTGCTTCATTTGGATTAAAATATCCTTAAATAGTAGCCTTGAATTCTGGATCGAATAGGAATTCGGAAATGTTGGTTTTTGAAAAGAGGGGAAAACAACAGTACCCAGAGAATAACCTCTTGGCAAAAGGATGAGAACCAACAACCAAACTCAACCCACATATGACTTACAAGTCTGGTAAACAAAAATACCTCTTTAGCAGTCTTCTCAATTTGTCGCACAATCTTTGCCTGGGTTAAAGAAAATGCAACTGTTAAAAATCCTTGGAATACGTATTATATTATAATGATACAATGTACAACATGGCTTAACAAATGGTACCAAAAACACCTCTGAAGTCTCCTTGGTTTATACATGACTTTCTACCTATTGTGAGTTGCAAAAGTTTGAAAAGGCAAAAACATTCATCCATTTGAGAAACAATTTTAGTTAAATTGACTCATTTGCTTAATGCTAGTTTTAGTTAGGTAATGAGGTTAACAATAATTGCAAAATGTCTTAGAGCTTTTGTATAGGGTGCTATAAAAATTGTCATTATTATTATTATTAACAATGGGCGAGTTTCGAGACGCTCTAAAGCTCAGATATGACTGGGAAATCGCCGACAAGCCATCTGTTTGCGTGTGTGGCGATGTTTTTAATGTTGATCATGCCATGGTCTGTAGGCGGGGCGGCTTTATAATACAGCGCCATAATGAGCTAAGAGATCTTGAGGCAGACATGCTCAGCATGGTTTGCAAAGATGTCGAGATTGAGCCCGTCCTTCAGGAGCTCACGGGAGAGTCGCTGCCAAGCGGAGCTAACAGAGCTCCCGACGCTCGCCTAGACATCCATGCCAGAGGTTTTTGGGAAAGGCAAAGGTCAGCGTTCTTTGATGTACGAGTATGTTACCCCAACGCTGATTCTTATAGAGACCTGGACCTCAAGCAGATATACAAGCAGCACGAGAACGACAAGAAGCGATTGTATACGCAAAGAGTGATGGACGTGGAACAGGGAACATTTACTCCATTAGTCTTTACAACAACAGGCGGCATGGGAGAAGAGTGCAAGAGATACCATGACAGGCTGGCAGAGTTAGTCGCAGCGAAGAAAGGAGAGGACTACGCCACCACCGTCTCTTGGATACGTTCTAAAGTCTCCTTTGCCATCCTTAGGTCGGCTCTACTCTGTCTTAGAGGGTCAAGAACAGTCAAAAGAACAACTAGAAGTAATGTTCAAGAAGCAGACTTTGAATTAGATAGATGCCGTGCCAACATCTAGGTCATGATTTTTATACATATATATATATATATATATATTTTTATTATATAACTATAGCTTCATGGTTTATCGAACATCTCTTTCTTATTTTGAAATTTGTGTTTTGTTAAACACTTTTGCTATTTACAAAAGCAGTTACAGACCATGACACGGCCGCCTCATTGTTCAAGGTTTTTATCTTTTTTTTTAATTATTATTATTAATATCAAACACTTATTTATCGAACACTTTTTTATTGTGAAATTGTAATAATTGAATGTAATAACTATGTAAATATTCAAATGTTCTTTTTAGCTTTCATAATCTTGTATGTAATTATTGTTAATAAAATTAGGGTTTTTATTTTAACAATGGGTATTACTCCTGAGTGGTATTGAGATGGTTTAATATCTGCACAGACCACATTGAGAAAAAAATATTCCTTATTATAAAAAAAAGCTTTCATACCTCCCCACTAAAGAGCTTGCCAAGATGCATCAGAGAATGAAATATCTGTGCACATACTTTGTGAGATTCTAAAAAAAATAAATACTTGTTGACTCAATTCCTAGACAGTCAAAAAGGTCCAGTAAATATTGTATCTGTCCCCACATCGTGCAAAAATTATTGTTTCTTTTCAGGGGAAAGACTACAGTCGAACCTCGCCAAAATGGCAACCCTGGGGACAGGGGAAAGTGGCTGTTGTGAAGAAGTGGCCGTTATGGTGAGGGCGGGGTGTAATATGACAGGAGGATACTATAAAGTTACAGGAAAATCTGGCCATTCAGACCAAAAACTACCTTCAAGGCTGCTACAGGCCATTGAAATTTAGCTGGAGAATTCCACACAATAGCAGGAGAATTCTCCGATCTCTGATGCCTAATGAACACCGTGTATATAGCATATAAATATGTAACACAATCAAAATACATATCAATGACCAAAAATAAAAGCTTAATGTTCAGAAGAAAAATAATAAAACAAAACAAGCTAAACATAAGTACATCAGTTTGCATCAGCTTCGTCTTCCACAACAGTGATGTCTTTGGTGCTTAAATTGGCCACTCCTTGAGTAGTGTCCGACTTTGTTCTTCCTGTCAACATGACCTTTTGTGATACACTGTCATCTATTAACTGGCCATTATTGAGAAGTTATTTTGGCAGTTGGGACACTCTTAGTGGCCGTTAACGTTGTGGAGAGGTGGCCGTTGAAGAGAGGTTAAAATAAGAGCAAATGTATGGACTGTTCGCCAGGACAAAAATAAATGGCCATTATACAGAGATGACTGTTGTAGAGAGGTGGCCGTTAATGGAGGTTCAACTGTACTTGAAAATAAGATGGCTGAAAGCCTGACCATAACTTCAAAATTCACTACTAGTTTTCATTTTTAATCTAATAATTACCATAGTTCATTTCCTCTACTAATATTTGGCTAAAATGCAGAGTATCCTGCCACTTATTTGCATGTGAATAGCATGCACTGTTATCAGTCGCATTCTTCAAATGACCCTGCTACAAGAAGACAATGGTGGTCCAAAGTGGCAGGGTGTTCCGCAGTTATGCAGCTGTCAATGTTTGGGGGGAGAAGGGAATAGTGAGCGATTTAACAAAAGATCCCAAGGGCATGTTTGATCAGGTCGTGCAAGAGCCTGAAACCTAGCTCTCATTCTGCCATTGGGGAAAATACGAAGAAGACCCTGGCTTTGAGGTTGAAAATTACCGAGAATAGCTTGGGATTGAGAATTTGACATGAACCCCCCCCCCCGGATTACCAGCCCCCCTCCTCTGGGGCTAAACTTTGACAGGTGCATTACTCCCAACATTTAGCCACAGCTATTCCTTAGTTGTATTCTACAGTGAAATACTTTTGTTGCAGAAAATGTTTGGAGAAGGAAAATCTGCATAATGACCCAACAACCCTCGCCCCAACCCCCCATCCGTACGCCAAAACACAACATACAAATATGTGAACGTTTGTATGGCCTTACCTACGTTCCTGTTTTCGCCGTCTGCATTCAAAAGATTGATCAAATCATCAACAAGCGCTTGAATATTCACCCCTTGGAAACTCCCAACACTTGCAATCAAAGAAACTACTTTGACCCTCACAGCAGTATCTACGGTCTCATAAAACCTCTCCCACAAAGTTCGAATCACGAATTCAGCAACTTCTAAAGACTCTAAAGGAAGCTCTTTTTCAAGGTCTACAAGAGTTTGGAGGATTTCTTGCTGCGTTGAGTACTGGGAAAGCTCAAAAGCAAGCCTTTTCGAAGCATCAACAGCTTGTCTACTTCGCTTGAGTTTTAAAACCGGTTGGCTTTGGGTGCCATAATCGACTGTCTCCACAGAGTTTTCCTCTACAACGGTTGTGGAATAATCTGGATTAGTCCTCTTCATGTTTTCCAATAAGTTTACACAAAACACTTATCTCCGGCAGTATAAATATGACAACGAAAACCAAAAGTTAAAGAAACACTTTTCTTCCGCCATGATGGATTTTTTGGGAGCCTCAGTTTAGTGCCGCAGAAGAAGTTTGGGAACTAATCTGATCTTTGTTCACGCAACGTGCATTTCACGTTACAATCATTTCATGCAAATCGCAGGAAGCATCTTGATCGGACGTGTCAAGGATTATTTGACTGATTATTCCTTGCACCGTATAAGGACAATGAAAGACCCCCATCAAAAATAATTCGCTGTCTTATAAGGGGACAACAGCCTCCAAAACAGGCATCCACAAGCCCAAGGAAAAAGAGAAAAAGACAGCATTGGAAAATGGGGGCGGGGGGTAATAGGGTGAGACAGCTCGATATCTCATTTTCTGTACCATAAATTTTACAAGTTCCCTCTCCTTTCTTTTTTCCTTCCCCTTTAGACAAATACATAAATGAACTATGAATTAACTTTTGTTTTGTCATTTCTCTACTTGCTGTGCCCACTTACAGTTTAAGGACAGGACCACAGAAAGAAAGTCTTACCAAAATAAAATACTTACCAAGACAGAAAGTTATTTGAAAATTAAATGATGTTATTATTATTTACTTCCCCAAACTCTTGTGTAATTATTATAACATAAAAATTATCTGTTGTCAGTTACCACAGAAAGTGGATAACAATTTATTGAGAAAGGAAGAAAAAACAGGTTTACACTGGTGAACAAGTAGTTTGAATGTTTCGTAACGTCCCCAAGATGAAAGTAACAGCATACAAATCAAAGTTAACAGTCTACTGAGGAGTGATGACCCCTCATCAGAAATTCAAAAGTAATATTCTGACTTCAGCTCATGAGGAGTGAATGTTTGGGTATGGCTGAAGGAAGGGAGGACATCTTTCATGGTAGTTTTACTACAGCAAGTTGCAACAGTAAAATATGACCAGGTAAGGTTGACAAGTGATTTCAATGAAGAAACTGGTCAATGCCCAAAGCTTAATAGAGCTAAGAACTGAAGCAAGCTGCCAAAAGGCTCCTTTCTGTTCTTCGCATTCTTTCATGTAATATTGGGGAACCACAACAGTGAGTGTTGTGAAGTTTATTTTGGATTCTAGAACAGCGTTCCTCGCATTCTTCTTCCCATTCCTCTGTCGTATACTACATTGAACTTGTTGATGAACTATAAAGAGGATAAGAAAACAATTATTAAATAATTCTTTTAGGATAGAAATTGACTAAAACTGGCTACAAAGGACGAAGTTTAAGCTTTGAAATCTTTACAACTACTACATACAAAATCAATGGTTCCTTTGTGTTCCTTATCAATTAGTGAGGGGAATTTGTAATATCATGCATTCAATCAATGAGCACCTTGCACCCTTACAATTTCTCAATTGGCCAGTGGAAAATGATCAACGTACCTCATTTAAACTGTTGGCACCTTTTGTTATTGTGGACAGATAACACATCAGCATAACATCATTGCATTGCTGAGGAGAGGAAGAAGCACTATATTGTGTAGCTAGATGAAAATCATTATTTTGAGTGGTTATACATTTTCCCTCTGATAATGTGTGCAATATTATTATGGTGCAAATTAAAATTTAAGAGAACAAGAAGGGATTGCATTTGTCATAGCTTGTAGCTTCATTGCTTGCTAAATCCATTGCTAGTCTCCTACGCAGATGTCCTTTGGGCATAGGAGACTAGATCCATTGCATGCTACAGAACTGAGGGGAGAAAGACAGTGCTTGCAGTCTACTTCTTGAGGGAGTGAAGGATAATATATGTAGGTTTGCCTATCATGCAATTATTTCCTGAACACTTTGGACTTCATGCTGATACTTCTGATACTATCAGGGGGAGCAGGGTTGGTGCAGTGGTGAGAGCGCTTGCCTTCCACCAAAGTGTCTGAACTTGACATCATAAGTGGGCCGAGTTTGTTGGTTCTCTACTCTGCTCTGAGAGGTTTTTCTCCGGGTACTCCGGTTATCCCCTCTCCTTAAAAACCAACATTTGATTTAATTTAGCGGTAGAGTTTATTTGATTTACAGTCTCCCCAATTAGTAGAGCACTTGTGTTCAGCTAGAATGATTTGAAACTTAAATAAAGTTATTATTATTATTATTATATTTACTATTTGCAACTCACAAAGAATGAAGACAAGCTTACATTATAAAAGTCCTCCCTAAACACATCTGTCTTCATGACTGGAAGTCTTTGGATCAAACTCAAGGCATCGCGCATTATCTCATGGTTACATGGAACATCTCCTTCATAGAAAATACAAACAAGGGCATCACACAATGTTTGTTAATAGAGAGGAATTTCTCCATTCCAGTGGAGAAAAGGGACCCCAATGTCTAGCAAAAATAGAATGACATGGACAAAATTCAATGCCATGACTGATACTGGTACTTCATCTTGTTTAAACAAGAAAAGACAAATCTTGAAAGGTCTTACTTGAATAAGAAGGGATATAATCTCACCATTTTTAACAGCTTTGGCATACTCCAAAATCATCTTTACTCTGGAATGAAGCATCTTGATTGCATTGTACTGAGCTAGGAGATGCTCTGATACTGCAGCAACAAATCAAAAACGAAACAAACTCTAATTCACAGTACTGGTACTTACTCATAGATATTTGGAAAATAAAGGTATGGGAACTGGAAGAGGAGTGAGTGGGAGATGGGAAAGAAAGGAATGGGAAGTGGTGGAAAAGGAGGGAGTTGGAACTTGGAAAGAAAACAGAGAAGAAAGTAATAACTTGAAAAGAAAGGCTAGGAACTGAGAGAAATAGGGGTGTAGTGGAAAAGAAGCGGGTAGGGATTTGGGTGGGAACTGGGAGATGAAGAATGGAGACTGGGAAAGAAGAGAGTATAAAGTACTCTGGGAAACTATTTCACCTGCAGAAGTTTTACTAAATGCTAACGAAACCAACACTGTATGCAAACCTGTAGAAGCGTCAACAGTGCCAGTGTTAGACAGTCTTGCCACATGATCTACTCCAATTCTCTCAGCTTCTTCTGTAGCTAGTGTGTAATGAGTCTCCACAAACAGCATTCGGGTCTGAAAGTTTTAGACAAACAGCATCTTCAGTCTGGTTGAAAATTACCATACAAAATACTGCTTGGTAGTACTAAAACTGGAATAATTTGTTGATAAAGTGATAATTTACAAAGACAAAGTTTCATTTTACATACATGTATGTACACAACCAACAAAAAGTAAATGAGAATCCTGGATTTAAACTTTGACAAATGGTGAGAGAAAATAGAATGAAACCTTACCGCTCCATCAACGATGTCAATGACTGACTCATACAAATTGAGTGGTAGCTAAAACAAAGAAAGATGCCATTTCATTTAACTGGCCTTACGAACAATACATCAACTAATCAAAAACATCTCAGGTAACAGCAATAAATAACCCATGGGAGTTAAGTGGAAATTATTTTTCCAGTTAAGTATGAAGGCAGTTAGGATAGAACAAAAGGTGGTCACGTGGATCCAAGCAAACCACCATCTTGGAAGGGATAATGATATTTCTACACACATCTAAAAAGACACCAATTAACCCATTAAAGAAACAGGACCCTAGCTGGTGACATGTCCTCCCATAACCAACCTGTGAGGAGATTCATAGGTCACTGAAAACTCCCAGTCCTTCTTCTTTATCCTACAGTGTGTATGCTTTTACAACAGCTAAGAAGTCCCTTACCCAGTATAATGTTCAACAATAATATTTTAATGATTAATAACCTTATTTAGCAGTGAGAACAGCTACACAGATAAACCAAAAAGAGAATATAAACAAACAACAACCTACATCATTTGTCTTGGATAGTGGATTGAGTTTCAGAAATAATGGACTTTCATTTATTTCACACATCTGAGGAAAAAAGTAACATTCTGCAGGATTAGAGAAATGGCAAACTCTGGTAAACGACAAGCCTTAGTTTCAGTATTTATCTATATAACTGAAGTTTGCACAGTTCATATTATATGACTATACAGTGCATTGCAGAAATAAACAACCCAAAATATGCATGAGACATGCATCTAGGTAAATTGCGCATACTCATGTGTGTATTTACCATACGCATAAAATGTGCAGATACACAAAGGCTCATTACCTAGTATGTTTGAGCTTGTTTATTGTTGTTACTTCATTGTTATTTTCAAGAGACTTTCAATGCTAAACAAGGGCTACCGGTACTCAGCAAAATCTTTCACAAACTTGGGTGATCAAGGACTAGTTGCATTCTCTTAGCTTATTAGAACATCCACTTGTGAGAAGTGTGGGTAATGTTATCTTAGGAGACAAGTCAGTACCCAGCAAATAAAAAGGTCTTAGCCCAGGAGAAGGTACTCTGGATTTGTGATGGGGATGATCCAATCAGGCCAAAATTGAAAACCCCCAAAAATCTCTGAACCAAATATTGACCTCCAAAAATTCCCACTGTCACTACCCCTGGGGCACTACCATAAATCTTCAGATTGTTTTGAATACCTAAAATAATCCCTACTTAAATCAAGTGGCACAAAACTTGCTCAATTTTCCTACACCCCCAAAAAATTCCAGAAACAAAAATTTCAACTCTCCAAAAATCCTCTGATCGTCTGTGTCACTTGAAATCTGGAGTACCCCCCTTCCCCTAGGGGTCTTAGTTGCACTGTATATTATCCAGTGAATAGTGACTTATCTGCCACATATAGTTATCAACTATACAGCTGAAAACTTTACAAAACCTACTGATCACTACTGGAAGATTACGTTTAATACATGTGACTCTTATGTGGAAAAATGAACTCAACCTGTTTATGTACTCTGATATCATTTTCAGTAGGCTGTGATCCAGTTGTGTACCAGCCAAGAAAATCCAAATTTTTGAACACCTGATGAACTGAGAAAACAATGAGAAAATAATAATATCTTTACAAAATTAACAACTGAAGCAAGTACATAATGAGACTTGTTGAAAAGCATTTATCTGTGTGAACACCACACTTTTGATTCTGTGGATAAAATCAACAGAACTTACATTGCTCCTCCTTTGTTTTGTAATACTCCATATTTATGACAATTTGCCCATCATCAAACAGATCAAACTGCAGCTCAAAGGAATTGAAAATTTCTATGTTACGACCATCCTGAGTTCCAAGCAGAGCACCAATTACTAGAATGCAAACAACAATCAATCAAAATAATCACTCAAAAATATTTAGACAAATGGAATTTGGGTAACAAAAGTGCATTGATGTGTAACATGAACATACCGAGAGCAGCTGTACAAAAGACATTACAAACAAATTATTTCAGATTATCATTCATGATTAAGGCAAGCATTGGAGCTGAGTAAGAGTGGGATGGAGGAAGAGGGTAGGCTTACTCAATAATAATAATATTCAATATTTATATTGTGCATTTTCTATAAGAATGATCAAATGTGCATGACAAACATTGTAATAAATCTAACAAATACATTGTAAAAATGAAAAATAAATAAAATAAATAAATAAATAAAAACTAGTTACAATACTATGGAATCAAAAAGACGAAAACTACACTATTTACAATTAGAAAATTAATTTACAGAAAAACTGTAAAAATGTAAATATAAAATAATTGCACTAACAAAATGCCTTTCTGCGTAAAATTGTCTTAAGTTTCTGTTTAAAATCACTTGTGGAGCAAGCAGATCTAATGTCTATTTTGTGGGTGTCTCAAGAGAACTCCAGCAAGATTTCTACACAGCTCCCTATATTATTTAGATATTCATTTTATGACTCAAATTCTGTTTTTGGAACAGGGTTAGTATGAAAATGATGCATGTATAATAAATGTAGGGGGTTGTGTGGAAATCTTTCCACAACTCCCTCTTAACATTATGGTTAGCAGCACTGTCATTTGATTTATATGGAATACCTAGCCCGATGCCCAAGGGGGTACTCCACATTTCAAGTGACAGGGATGATTGAATTATGTTTTGGGGTTTGAAATTTTCCACTCCAGGATTTTCTTGGATGGCTTGAATAAGTAAGGAATTTTTTGGGTATTCAAAACAGTCTGAAGATTCATGGGAGTGCCCAGGGGTAGTGCCTGTTTATCCCAGCTAGGAAATTTAAGGCTTGGAGATTGGGGATGGGATCTTTTTAGGGTTAATTTTTGGCACTCTGATTTTTTGGAGTTTTGATTTTTGCCCCCATTCAACCATCCCCATCACTTGAAATCTAGAGTATGCCTCCCTTCCCCCCCCCCCCCCCCCAAACTGGTGTCTTATGTGGAAAATCTTTGTGTGTTTCAAAACATTATAATTATTTCCAAGCATGCAGCTATTAATAATAAACATCTTTAATTGCTGATTTGCATGTGACATCATGGTGGCCATGTTGGCTGGTACAAACAATAGCCTGCCTCTCCACTGGGAACTAAACTTTATTTTTACGCATTATTCTGCGAAAAAAATTGTATTGTATTGACATTCAACATGGCTGCCTAGTCAAGCGGGTGAAAACCAAGAATAGTTGATATTGTATTGCAGTGGAGTATATACCGGGTACATGTAGTTCAATCCATTGTTCAAGTGAGAGTCGTGTGACCAAGGTAAAAGGTTAATCCATCGTGTTTGCAAGACAAACCATTCATACTTAATTAAATCCTTTTGCAAGAATATAACTGCATTCTATGATTTAGTCATATATGGTATTGTGTGGGGTCTCAGACCCTTTTATAGACTTTCCCTGGCACTTTTACTCAACAACACATTCGCTCACGTATGTATTCTTGCCAAAATCGTAATAAATAATAAATAAATATATTACCGGTAATCATGCAAACTCCACTCTTATAGGATTCCCCACACACGGAAACTTGACACTAGATTTAGGTTTACGGGTTTAACAAGAAATTCCAGCCTTATTTAAGTTCTCTTGGACTTGGAGCTCAAAACCTACCTTGGGGATCCGGTTTTCCGTACTGGGCTTTTATTCGAGTGTAATGTTCAGATATATTCATGATAACTAGGGGATGAAGTGCCACTGATACGCTTCCACTAGACCCAGAACTCGCCAAAACAGTATCAGATACATCTTTTGACGAGGAAGGTTGCACTTCCATAGACGTCGCCATCTTGGATTTTCCTGAGTAACCAGGCAATCGCACACGTCCTCTTTTGGGTGTCGGAAGCGAACTGAGCGCACATGTTCATTGCATTGAGGGAATTCTTTACCTTGCAGCCCAACCTGTAAATCCTAATTACCAATTATTAATTGCCCATAAAAATTATGATCATCCATTTATTTTTCACTTTAAAAAATGGCCGTTGACCACTTTTCAAGTACTTGTGTTAGTAAACAGTTTGCCGGTTTAGTTGGTCATGTTTAAAAGATCCAGAGTGCCTCAGTAATTCAATCAGTGTCCTCCACCTTCGTTTTTTCTCGTCACACATATGAACAGCAAAATACTTGACAAGGCTAACAACCAAAAGCGAACCCCAAACTCTTAAAAATCGCTTAAAGTATCACTTCAGATGCCAAACGACATCCAAACGAAATCCTCTAAATAAGGTCCTGAAAATAAGGGAGAACTCGTTGTTTTGAGTTAGAACTGTTATATTTAATTCTTGACCATTCAAATTTATTAAGAGGTCATGCACGTACAAACAAATCGTAGTTTTGGTTTTAGCTTTGTCAGTTCACTTGAATAGTGCAGAGTCAACAAAATAACACAGAGCTGCATATGCTAAATAAGGAAAGCTTTGTCTTAATTTGGTTTCAGGCTAAACCTGGATGACTTGATCAACAATCAGTCTTGAGTGACGTAACGCCTTCGGTCAAAATAAATTAAACGTCAGAATTGCATTCACACAGCAGGAAAATTTCATTTTCTATCTTTGTGACGTTATGCTTAGTCTGCATGTAAAACTCAAAGTGGCTCCAATGCTGCTTTATTTATATAAATGACAAGCAGCAGAAAACGAAATACATCACTGACGGGTTTTTTAAATCAGTATTTTCTGTTGCCTGGATCAACAGATACAAGCCCTGAAACAATAGAGAGGTCAAGAGACAGAAGTGAAGCAAACCGTACTAACAAGGCCAACGACCAACGAGCTAAATGGCGACTCGTCAAATTGCTGAGTGCTCGACTTGTCATACAGAGAATTCTTTGGTAAGAAAACTTATAGCCAGTTAAAGCTGCTGGTTTGATTTCATAGGCGGGTGACTTTTGAGTTTGTGTTTTCTTTATTACTGGATATACTGTATATGCAAAGCTGAGCTTCGACCTCTTTTCAATGGACCATCCGTTCAGTTTCAAGTCAATTTTTTCCGTGACAGAAGATTCTACTCACAGCGGCTGCTTAAAAATGAGATTTCCTATATCTGACCTGTGCCTGAACCCTTCAGAGTTCACCTCTAGAGCCTTTACCCCACCGAAAGAAAATTTGCTACATAAAGAAGTTCAGATTTTTAAGAAGTGTATGGAGTAGTTCCTGAAGAGTTTGGATTAGGTGCCAAATACACATGCATAATGTTATATTTTGGTAAAAAACATTGACATTTTTTCGTTAAAGGTTTTGGTGTTTTTTGGCATTAGGTTGCTAAGTAGGGGGCAGAGTTGGTGCAGTGGTGAGAGCACTCACCTTCCACCAATGTGTCCCGGGTTCGATTCCCACACTCGGCGTCATAAGTGGGCTGAGTTTGTTGGTTTTCTACTCTGCTCTGAGAGGTTTTTCTCCCGTCTCCTCAAAAACCAACATTTGATTTGATTCAGAATTTAATTAATTTACAGTCTCCCCAATTAGTAGAACACTCGTGATCGGCTAGAACGATTTTAGACTTAAATAAAGTTATTATTATCATTATTATTATTATTACTATTATGTAACTAACGTCATTATATATTACGATATCCCAGGTTTTGTTGTTATAGAGGCCCCGACGAGGGTGGTGGGGGTAAGCGATGTAAGGCGGGTGTATTTCCAGGCCGAATGACATAACCTTTGCCGTTTTTCTCTCTTTTGCTCAGATAATCACGTGTCAGAGTGAGCAACACATTTTCTGCCAGGATTGCGTGACAACATGCTTTAGGTCACGCACAACAGCTGAGAATGTCGCGACTGGTCTGGGGGCAGGGTTAAACTGTCCTTTATCGGATCGATGTGGATCACAACTCGAATTTGGCCTTTTAAGTGATATTGTGGAGCAAATAATTGAAACACCTCATTTCAATTTCACTGGAGAATTAAGAGTTCTTGCGGTGAACGGAGCGGTACGGAGAAGTTCACGCATTCGATGTCCGAATGAAGAATGTTCGTTCTTTTTCACTCAACCGGAGGAAAACAGTTTTCAAGATCTCTTCGTGTCTTGTCCCGATTGTGAGAAAGACTTCTGCCTTACTTGCAAAAACCTTCTTAGTTCTCAAGGCTACTCAGATCACGTCTGCCCTCCTGACAAAAGCATCACTGACTCCGACGTTAACCTCGGGTTACACGAAATACTCACTGAAGCTATCGCGGTGAGGTGCCCCAACACTGAATGCAGGACACCTGGCCGGGCAGCGGTTCTCGCTGTTAAAGAGTCTGGCGACTGCAACGCAATGAGATGTGGCACGTGTGGCAGGTTCTTCTGTTTTATTTGCTGCAAAGACTTGGGTGGGGAAAGTCAAGAAGCACATCAAGCATTTCCTCACAAGTAAGGGCTATGGCAAGTTAAATTAGGCATTTACTTCCTTCAGGGCTTCCTGTCGGTTGTCCAGGGTACCTTTTGCATGTTTCCGTAAGTGTTCAAGCATATTGTTTAGGAGGTTTATGTAGCTCTTTGTAGGTAATGAAGAAAAGCGGTGGGAGAAATTAGATTGCCGAAAGCCCGACTAAGAAATAATTGGCGTGCACGCGAGGATAAAAATACCTCAAGAGCAATCAAATTAAGGAGTGAATTTGCAGATGTACTTTGGCAATTTCTCAATTTCTTGCAGAAACAGATTGTGATTTAGTAATTTTTTCCTTAGAAATGTTAGGAAGGGAGACGCACCTTTCTGCTGGCTTATCGACGACGAAGAACTGGGTCTCACAGGCGAAAGTGCGCTGAAGATTCGTCAATTGATTGCTGTTACTGCTTACCTGACTTCTCTACAAATAAGCGATGACAGAAAAGCAACTCTTCTCCAGCGAAATCGTGAAGTGTTAGGAGATCTTTATTACAACTTGACTCGAAAGGAGGAAGAAAAGAAAGGTGGCAGGTGCGCTCTCATGTAAATAGTGAGCTGTCATGTTGAACTTCATTTGGACTGATCATTTTTGGATGAAACACTGGCTGTTTCACTGAGAGAGATTTATCTATTTATTTAAATCAATATTTATACAGGGGCATCCAGTTTAGCATAGCTGGTTTAATGGAGCCCTGATACAACAATGACAAAACTATAAAAAAGATTAGCATAAAAATATAAATGAACAAGACATAAAATTATACATAAGTTATTCACGGAGCTGATGTGTTTTTTAGTTAGGTCTAGTTTATGTGGAGGAAAGGTCTCCCGGGTAAGAGGTTCACAGGCTCGGCCAAGTCAGCGGCGTTTATATGAGAAGGAAGTTGCCTCGTTTAACCGACCCAAGAGCTGTGTCGGTGCGACAACAGTGCTTGGGCATGCTCCGTGTATCTACCCTTGACCGAATTGACCCGAGTAGGTCAAGCCGAGCCAACTTTGTGTACGTTTCTCATGTAAACGGTTCGTCGTGTTTTGTAAGGAAAATGTAGGAAAAGTTGGATAGCCCAGGGTAGCTCGGGTGGGCGGGTGATCCTTCTATCCGGGACGAATTTCTTCCATATAAACAGGCTTAACAGTAATTTCCCAAACCGCATTTTCCGATTACACATAGGTGCCTAACTTATAAGAGTGGTTTTCAATTCAGTCAGTGTCGTAAATCTGAAAAACCACAATGATTAATTTGGCGGTAAGAGCTAAGGCAAACAGCACAGTAAGCCAACCACAATTCGAGGAAAAGGCATGATTACGTCATGACTAGTTTTGGTTCTGTTTCTTATTGGTTTATCAGTAAGTAGGGAGGCAAAGCCTTAGGGATCAAACCCCTCCGTGCGACATAAAGGCTCGTCTCAATTAGTATCTTTGAAATTACAGGTGTAGCAAATATCAATTTGCTGTCAGATCTCAGTAGTCAAAACTGAGCCATTGACGCAAGTGGCTTCACTCGAAAATGAAATGTATTTTATTGCAGAAGAAAGTCCCAGTCGAACGAAACAAAAAAATGATGAGGTTTTGTAAGTGATGTTTGTATGTATTCATGCGAAAACGTTCAAAATCAAGGAACGTTTCAGTCTATTTCCATGATGACCATGGGCAGTTATTAGTGGTAAGTTTCTTATTAAACTTTACATTTCGTTTATACAAATGTACGTTTTGGTTGTTTAAATTGGCACGGAAAATGGGAGAATCTCGGTTTGAAAATAAAATTGCTTATTATTGCTGATCTTGCCTTCATTCTAGTTACGTATTTGCTATATAAAGAAATGAACAGTACAATACAATAAACTTTATTTAGAGAGGGTGACGTATTAACACAAAGAGTTATCTAACTTACGACCCTCACTACAAACAGTTACAAGTAATAAAACTGAAACCAGGTGTTCGTTTTAGACGAAGAAAACTGTACAGTAATGTATATAGCAACAAAACTAAATGTTCAGTTAATTGGATATCCTCTGACCAGATTAGAGATTTCAGTGCTGGGAAACAAAATTAATATTGGCTTGTCAGTTAACCGGCTTACTGTAAAAGCATTTTTACCTTTTTCAAATTAAGATCCTCGGAAACTGATTTTAACAATTCTAAGGACATTCTGTACTCAGTCATTTTGGCAGTCTTGGGTTGTTTTGCAGTTGATAAAAAAATTGAAGTTCCTAAACTTTCAGGTACCCCAGTCAATCAATTTCTGTCTCTAACAAGATGGAGTCTTTTGCGCCTATTAGTTCTTACAGACGTGTTTGCGCAAACAAACTGAGACTGAGCAAAGCAGTTCATTACAACTCACTTTGTATCTTCTAATCTTTCACACTAACGCCACAAACAAGTTTAAATTCCACGAGGTTAACATTTTGCTTCCAAAGAGATTAAGTTAAATTCAACAGCGTTCAAAGTTTATACTGGTGACAAACAGAGAATTAACCTGACATTACCCTCATTGAAAGTATGACTCACTCAAACTCTTAAACTGGAGCAAGAACCACTTTCCATAGCATAATAAACACCACCATTGGAAAGTACTGCTCACAAGTAGCTTGCATTTGAGGATTTCATCGACAGACTCAAAACTTAAAACTACCTTGTACATCACGATACACACTGAACACCACAATGAAGTTCTGCTCATCTCAATTGTCACACCCTAAGCAACTTTAATGTAATTTCACCCACTACAGAGTTCACCATGTGAAGCCAGGGTGACTTCAGGAAACTCAATTCAGGTGTACGGTGCGGCCCCTTAAATGTTATTCAGTATAGTAGTATATCTCTATGTGACTCACAACAACGATTATGTAATTGCCTGGTATTGTCATAAAAAGCTGAGTAAATAAAAGAACGTTTTTAATAAAATAAGGCTATACATCGAATTGGTTTCAAGGTGTTGACTTCGGAAATTTTGAACGCGACTTTATAATCACTGTTTGTTTTTGTTAATCTTTTACACTTTGCAAGCGTTAATTCCACATCAAAAGCGGAATATTCTCTCGTCCTTGTTTGCTCTTGAAATGAGTTGTTTGATTCTCAGCAGAGAAATTAAACTCGGTCTAAGAGAAACTTGAAAACCAGAATTTCATGCACTTAAGCGCGGTCAAGCAGCCATATTTAAGAGGTGTTTAACTCAAAATTCGACTTTATAACTTTGTTTATAAGTAAACAGTCACCGTGTCTTTCAAAGCAATATTTGTATTCCCTTTCAAATTTCTCATTGATTGAATGACTATGGACGCATAGACAATATTCGGCGGTTTATAGTTTCTTAAGTGAATTCCTTTTACCGGGTTGAATATTTACCATAGAGCTTTGTAATTGCTTAGTTTGAAAACATGCGGGACGAAGCAACGACCTCACAAAAACAAGGAACCAGGCATGTATTCAAAACACACAATGACTTCAGATCCTTCAAAGGGACAAAAACCTTTGAAATAATGTAACAATGTTTTAATTACAACGAATGCCGAATTGTTGACAAAAAGGCGATTATTTTGGTCAGCGCTAATATAACTTTGTCAACATCACTTATTGTTGGTTGGGTGTCTTAAAACCGGGCCAAAAACTTAGCGATGTGTAAACACGATTGCCTAGAAAGCCTCAGTTATGAGAGAACCCGACACATTAATGAGTTCACGCGCGCATTTGTATATTATATACTGAGTGTTGTTAAACTCATTGTTTGAAATACACAAGACCTCAACGATTCCATTGACACAAAGAGGACAGATTAGCAAAGTTTTAGCGGATCTTGAAGGTAATATGATATGTCGGAAAGGAGTTAAATTTACTTTCACCGATGAAATTTCATTTTCGTGTGATCTATAATGAAATTTTGTGACGCCCGAAGAAAATGGCTCCATTAAAGCAAGAGTGTGAGAAGACAAAATTGGTGAAAACCTATTCACAATAGTCTTATCGGATTCGCACGTGTTTTGCTAAGAGACATCTTGATTCCGAAAATGCTTATATTGATTTATTGCCACACAAGGTATTGAAATATCAAAAAATTGGAGTCATTCGAGGATAAAAAAGCAAATTGTGAATCCATGAACCCGCTGATCGTCACTAAACGGGATTAACTTTTGATCTTTCGCTTGGTGTAAGAGCAATAAAGTTTGACATTAAAAAAAAACACTGAAATAAAATAAAATACATACTGAACATCATACATTCGCGTTGTTTTAGCCGGTCGCTGCCAAAAGTGAATGAAGATCAAACATGCGACAAGCTTTCACGTTTCGTAGAATAAAACTCTTTTAAGAAAAACAATTTAGTTGTTCATTCTCGGTTTAGCACACGGCATGGAAATTGTGAATGAGGATTTTTCAAGGGTTATTTTAATATCCATGGTTTCTTGCTTAGAAACAACGCCTACGTGGAAACATTTCTCAATGTCTGTGAGAAAATTGCGAGAGGGAAAAGGTCCCGCATAAGTTAAGGCGAGCGGATTTGAAACAATCAGAAGGGAGACAGTTTTTAAGCGTTTGATAACACCGTAACCGGGCTTGACTCCTGATCCAATTGTTAAACTCTGTATAAATTCCGAAAAAGGGTTTTCATTTCTTTTGGATGGACCTTAACGTCAATTGTTTCATTGAAAAGCTTTATGTTACCAGCACATGTTAAAAGAAAACATCTAGTGTCTCTTGCCTCAGGGAAAGAAGCTTTTCACATGCGCAGAACACAATACATTAGTGAGAATGGCTTTGGAGCCAAGTAAAATGTATTTCACACGTGAAGGGGGCATTATGCAAGGCAATTTCATTCCACCGATTTTTTAAAGATGTGCATCAGTGCGTTTGAAAAACTCCATTTTTAGAAATGAGGTCATGTTATTGAATGGAGGATGGAAAGACGCACATAATCACTGAATTTCCGGCGGCCATTTTACACGATTTGCGTTCCCTTTACTGAACTTACACATGTTAAAAAAAACTCTAAAATTATATATGCCTCTGCAAGAGTTGGTACAGCTGATGGGAAAGGATCAAACTGAAATTAAATTTCAAGAGAAAAATACACTAAAAATAGGGTTGATAAGGTTCAAGGTCTGGTTTTTACATAGCCATGGTTATTTGAAGTTTAAGTGTGGTATGCGGTCTTGAAAGCAGAATTAGTAGAGTATTGTATGCGGTACCCACAAAGGTGGGGAACGTCCAACAGCTTTTTACTAGAAAAGCCCAGCTGTCAATCAAACTTATAAACATGACGAGAGATCTAGTTTTCATTGTTAAACCCGAATGACAAATGAGGAACACAATAAGTCCAAAAATAACAACTCCTGTTTTTCGGAGCAGTAAGGTTACAGTTCGAACAAGGAACAAGGTACTGCGGACTTGTTTAGCGGTGGTGTGCACTTACTTGTGCTGATAAGGTAAGACGCAGTTTTCACTTGCATCTGAGCAACTGGGGATGTTTTCTATGATTTGTAACTTAGGGAGACCGTTCTACCCCTCCGTGCTTTGATTCGGTTGCATGGAAATATCAAACCAGGCATACTTGTGTTGGCTTCCATAGAATTTTGCCAACGAACGATACAGTTTTTCCTTGAAAAACAGCTGATGGAGATCTTGCGATCTTTGTTCAGTTACGAGAGCTGTTGCAACCCTCTTGACGCAGTCGCTCTGCTGCGAAAGGTTACTCCTGAGCAAGGGCACCAGCAAGTGTTGATTTACACGCAAACATCCTTGCGACGAAGGTCTTGATCAGCCAGCAGGTGCCTTTCAATGAATTATCCGTCTTCCCCAGAAAAATGGACAAATTTTCGAGTTTAAATACAACTTGGCTCAGACGCAGGCTAACAACCACAGGACATACTACTACTAAACACTGGATTTTAGAGTCGCGCACTCCTCTTGCAAAACACTGAAGTATTCGCCATATCTGAATTGGTTATTGATCTTAACACAAAAGGTACATCAGTTTTGCTACTCTTCATAACAAGCACAGTTTTTGGCCGAGCCGAGAAACTAAAATCACTGTACCTCAATCCCTGGTAAGGAACCATAGACCATGACGAAACGTGGTAACCTGCTAATTAAAATGGCGATAGACCATGCTACGATCCACATAGGAGTAGTGATCTTCTGGCAGATCACAAAAGATGGCATGAGATGGTACACTCAAATGATTTCATAGCCTCGCATTTTTAAATTTACGATCGGTGATCAGACATACTATTGTTCAAAGCTACAAGGAGCTAACAACTCAGTGGCTTGAAGTGAGCAAAGTGCTGCATGCCCAGATAACAAAATATTTACTGATGTTACTTTTGAAATTTCATGTCCAACCCATCGATTATATTCCATCATCTTATCGACAAAACTTTGAAGTTTTCCTGAAGGACAATAAAAAGAATAGCACCGTTTCTGCTATTGTTTATTATAGCACTAGTAAACGGGGTTTTCATTATCGCCTGTTCTTAATTCCGTGGTTCACCAGCCAGCTATTTTATAACATACATCTCAACTTTATCTTATATAAAGGACTGATAAGTTCTGTCAAATTTTCTTCCTCTAAGTTCAAATCTTTACTTTACCGTTGGGTTTCTCTGTTGTATCATGCGCTAATTCTAATCAAAACGTCGTTGACTAAATTTTAGAAAAGGTGTCTTCAGAGGATATCAAGTAGACTTTTATCAGTGGAATATTTGTCTCGACTAAACCAGCAATTTAGTGCGCTATTATAATAGTTTTATTTATTTTAGAGGTTCTGTGTTCTATTGGCAAACGATCTTACAGTATCTTTGAAAGGTACCCCAACTAGAGTTTCAGTTCGCTGCAAAAGGAGTCATACTCTCTAAACCATCGTTAACGATGCATCCCTGGGAATACTGTATTCATATTTGAGACGTGTTAACTGCAGTAAGATTTCAAGGCTTGTACATTTTGATTTCTTTCCTGTTGTAGCACGCAGGGAGATGCTAGACTGGAGTTTGAGCGATAGCTTCACAAAAGAAATTTAATCAGAAGTTAGCTTACCAATATCTTTATCAAAATAAAAGAGATTGATACCCACACGAAAATTATACAAGGGGAAATATCCCGGATGAAAATGACCTCAAATGATGTTCATCTTTTTCAACAGTAGTGAGTCATTGTATTTTCAGGTTTCATATTCGTATTACCATGAAAAGGGGTGAAATTCTCAACTTAATGAGTGCTTTTTCGCACTTTCTCTCTACTGTGGACCAAGAACAAAGGGAAAATGTGCGTTCAAGAAGTCTATTGATATATTTGCTTTTGCGATGGGAAGACTGACCGCTTTTACCTGACTGACGTCCTTGGTTACCGTCAGGATCAAAGATTGTAGTCTTCTCTCAGTATGCAAGATCAAAGCCCCATTTCATTCAAGAACGATTCTTTTATTTAACAATTATTTACCTCTTTAAATGGTAATATGGAAGGTTTGGTTCTGCGATTAAAGGTTCTATTCCCAACACGTGCGTTCCAGCCGATTCAAAAACGATTGCTTGGATACTAGTCGCATCTCAGTATTTTACAACAGACGATATAACTTTCATGGTATAGAAATACGGAAAATTACCTCATATCCAGTATTGATTTGTAAACACTTTGATCAGCGGTGGAAGACTGATCGATGAACATATTTTAACCAAACTGAAGGAGAATCATGATAACGTGAGTTATCAACTGTTGAATAACTTTTGATATTCCCTTTGACCAACGCCTTTACCGTTTCATAGTCAACCGACTTACACAGTAACGAATTTATTCGGCTTCCAACAGCGTAACGAACGTTAACCGTTTCTTCGTGTTCTTGTTTGTGGGATGTTAACTCCTGCAGGAGACAAAGGAGTCCTTCGCTTGCTTGTAAACAAGACCTTAAGGGGCCGTCAACGACACCTTCAGATTTAGGATCCAATCTCTCTCGGACAGCCAACGATGACCCTTGAAACACCCCCAAAAGCACTGAATTTCTCAAATCTTTTAAAGATTTTTCCCCGAAATGTCCCTTCTTAAGCAAAGATCTTTTCCCTGTTTAACTGTGAAGAAAGCAAGTTATTGGTTTTATCAAAAGATCCGCCTTCATGTCTCGCTCAAGTGTACTTTGAAAGCGTGATCACGATCAGTTGGCTTCGATAGCACGCCGCGCGGCTGACTGTTACGAAGAGCGTGTTAGACAGAGACGATAAGGCGTTTTAAGTAATGGCCAACACCTGTGCCTGACTCTTTTGCACCATAGAAAACCAAGACAAAGAAAATCGCTTAACCAGCTGTTGAATGCAGGCGAACCAACGGTCATTAGTTAACTTCATTTAAGCGATTACTAACGAAACCTTTTCTCAAAAGTATAGAAGTCATTAGCACTGAAATGACGCCGTCAGTAAACACAGAGTCGTTTTTGTGCGAGCCACCATAGTGCTCCAGTCACTGGTTCAGTGCTTCCACGAGACGCGATCGAGAAGATAACAATACTCGACTGGGCACGTGGCGAGTCCGTATTAATCGTGTGCGCGTGCCACAGTCTATGGTTGTATATCTAGTGGGCATAGAGCAATTAACTAAACGACAATGGACAATGGGTAGTGACACACGCGCCATAAGCAAACCACGCTAGGTCCACAACAATGGGCGCTATTGTCTTCAGAAGTCGTAACTAAGACACGATCTCAGTTCTCTTCGCTCTGTCACCTCAGGAGTTGTGTCGCTGCAAACCCCGCTCTCTCACATCCCTGGATATGGTTGGTTTACTAACACTATAATGGCTATATAATAACGACAGCTCGTAAACAAAACCAGTGTTAAAAAACGTTGCCGTTCCCAGCAACGGTTCAGTGCAAAGCTTGTTGTAAGAGAGAACACAAGTCGCTATAAATCTTGTACATCTAATTTGCTTGCAGACTTTAGAAGAAGAATTTGGGACAACTCTGTACAAGATGCCTCGCGGACCAGGTATAGTAATTTGTTATATAGAATATTTGTTCTCTTTTCTCCAGCGCGTAGCTATGTAATTATCACTTTCTATATGCAGTCTTTAATTAACTTCAAGATGAGAATCAAGTACGTTAGCATGGTAGTGCCTAAGGCATGAGGTAATTACCACTACAACTGAATCGCGAGCGTTTCCAGGACTCACAAAAATATGGAAAGTTATACAATGCCTGGCAGAGAAAGAGAGCTAAGTCCTGTGCACATTGGATCACGCGAATACACTGAGTTGACCGCCACAAACTGACTTTGATAGTTTTCTCGTTTCTGAGCTACAGTCTCAAGGTACAGCGCAGTACCCAATGTAATCTGACCAACTCTACACGAAGTTTTTACTTCCAACCTTCGATAGGTTTACCAAGGCTAAGCACTTTCTTTTTTTCGAGGACGTTCGCTTAAAGACGTGACATACTCGAGAGCGTAAATAAACTGTAAGTCATAAGGATGCCTTAAAGATTTCATAACATAGGATAGTTTGACAGCGCACCTGAAGCCTTTTTGAAGGGAAGGTGATGTTGAGTGAAACTGTCAAACACAAAGGTCATTGGTACGATGCTGTGTTAATTTTATTCTCGATAATTTGAAATTATTTTGTTTGAGAAACCGGATAAGCTGAATAAAGCATGAAATGCTGCCGCAAACTGCGTTTTAATGATCTTAGTAAACTTTAAGAACTTTGAAATTCGAAAGCGCGTTGAAGTTGCCGTGAGAAACGAAACAAAAAAAATCCATAGATAATCGTTACAAGTATTTTTATTAAACAGTATGTATATCATGTTAATAAGCCAGCGGCTAATCAAATACGACTGAAACATCAAAGAAAACTTGCTGTGAATTGAGGCGCTCTTCTTAGCTAAAATGTAAATTGCGGAGTCCTTTTGTAAAGACCAGCGCGTGCCATCAATTAGTGCGCACCCAGTGATTGGTGGGAAGCGAAGCGAGACGGCCTTGACAATAGATATTATGAAATTGCTTTCAGTTCGCTATTGTGCTCTTGAAAAACGGGCATGTGGCATGAAGTCTCTTCGCTGAAATCAATCTCGGTCGCCGGAATCGGAAATATATTTTAAGGCAAAACTTCCTGAAGTGCTCTTAAACATCACTTCAAACCACGTCCTGCATAATGACCAACGGTAATTTCCTCAACTGGTTCAAAATAACGTTTTCTGGAATTCCAACAAAGAACATGCGAGAAGTTATTTGAAGATGGAATTTAATTCATGCCTGCTAATCTACATTTCACGCGACAAATTATTTACCGTATTTCAAGAGCCTTCAATTTGTACTTTGTTTTCTTTTTATTGCAATGCCACTTGTTCTAGACAATTATGCAGGACAAATTTCAATCCTCTAACACCATTTTCGCGAGGAGCAACTCAGCCACCGCTGTAAAATACGATACGACACGATATCAACAGTGTATCAACAGATATTTCATTGAAGTTGCCAAATAGGAAACAAAATGATCATCGGAAATAATGGCTTCAATGTTTGAAGTTGAAGAAATTCTTCGAAATGGTTCAATACTATAATTGTAGGTACATGGGCAGAAGTTTGGAAGTGTGCATTTTGATGCCAAGGCTTAAAAAGTTAAAGATGGCATTGTGCCACAACTTTGGAGCGAAGCTAGAGATTGATTTTAAACGATAACCTAACGGTTTGCGTATACCAATTGACAAATACCAGTGGGAAAAAGCATGGCGCAGCGATTCTTGTCAAATAAATAAATGGGGTTAGTTTGAGAAACTTTGGTGCGGTGTCGTTGGGGTAGTAGTACTTCAAAATTAATAAAGTTGATGTTATATATTCGCCTCTGTAAAGGGATTCAAAAGCTGACGTTCCGACTGTTAGCCCCCTCGTTAGAGTGGCTCACATTGTGATGGTTATCTTTATGTAAAACCCGTTTCCTTATTGGTCACCTGCGACACCAAGCTGCAAAAATGACAGTTTATTTACATGAATTAGCATACATTACCGTTCCCGCTTCATTATTTTACACGAGGAGAAAGAGTTGAGTTGCTAAGTTAAATATGTCGTGTATATACCTCTGCTGTTGCTTACATACAAAAAAACGGAATATCAACTTTGCATAACACACTTTGCCATTTTGCTGCTTCTAGAGCTTGCTTTAATTGACGACTTTAATGCAACAGTTTGCTTTAGAATCCCGGAAATAGAGGAAGTAAACTTCATCCGTTGCGTTGTGGCCGAAGAAATAAGGAGGGAAGAACAAGGATATTAAATTAACTAAATGAATGGCCAAATAAAACAACAAGTTAACAAACAAACACACAGACAAACAGCGAAGGTATAGAGCCAAACTGCTATGTACCTTAAGTTATGTCAACATCGCACAGCATAACAAACAAAGGAAGACGGATGAAATATAGCTAGAAACTCTCGACATTGGACTGCGGTTCTTAGGCCCAACAAAATTATTCTTTAAGTTTAAAACGAATGATACCTAGGGATCAAAAAGGTTTTGGAATCTATAAAGGCGGTCTCTGAGGACTTCATTTCGTGTTCTTTTGTTTTAAATCTCCTATTTAAGATGAATATATTGTCGCTTTGACCACCACAGGTGTTTCCATGTTTCAATGTATAATGCATAAATGCTACTTTATAACGCGCAATGCTGGCTGTTTCCTCACTTAATCTGTTCCTTTTCAGGCCAACAAACAATGTATTCAAGTGGTCATTACCTATCTCACAGCAAGTTGCAGTCACCTTTAACAATTCAATGGTATGCGTTTATTTACATTGCTATTGTAGAGACACTTGTTTCTGGAAACCAAGCCATCCGATTTACCCCTTTCATTACCAAGACTTTTTAAGCATGAAATCATGTGGACTGATCTCGTAAATATATATAAGATTAATTTGGTTAGTACCTTACTGAAGCAAGACCGGCCACACTATAAAAATTACGAAGCATCTTGAAGACATTCATAAATAGAGCCTTAGAAAAGTACGGCTTTACGTGCTTAACAAAGCGAAAAAGAAACTGAGGTCAACCTTGATTAACAACAACTAAATAACAGCGTGATTTGAAGGTTGGGCTGCATAACGTTAATGTGAATCACCACTCTTTAGACCAGAAATTCAAATCGGTAATGAAAGGACTAATTTCCATGACACTTTACCTTGATAATGGTCGACTTAACCTGATGTTTAACCCTTTCATTCCTAGGAGTGTTCGATAGGTAATTTCTCTTTACAATATCATTACAATGTCAAGCAGACGGGGGATATTGATTGATATAAAACCAAAGTCTCAGAACTAACATAATGAGCAATGTATGGCAGACAGAAAGGAGAATTCATATTGAGATCGTGGGAGCGAATGGGTTAATTAATAGGTTTAAGTGGAGTGCAAACAATAAATTCTATGACCACGTGATGCAAACCTTGTGCGGTCATTGAGTGTGATAAGAACGCTGTGATGCCTGAATACAGCAACCTGTTGTAATGTTATTTTCATACCCACTGGCGCCTCCGCTTTCAGATGGTTAAGTGAAGCACAGACTTTAATTTGCCTTTATGCAACAGGTGGTCAGCTATCACCAATACCAAATGACGCTTTTTGAAGTCTTGTCAAAGGATTTCCATTCCCCAATAGCGAAAGCAGAATAATTGGTTTGAAGTCACTTTCCAAAGCAGTATTGCCCATACTGCTTAAGCTAAAAACGATTTCCAAGAAAAGGCAATTTCTATTGTTTTTTGATTAGAGGAAAATTTAATAACCACCTACGTATAAACGTACCGTCTCTTTAATGGGTTTTCCCAAAAATTATGGTTGCAAAATAAAGGTCATGATTAATTTTTAAACTGGAGTGATAAGTGTTTCATCAAAAACAGTTAAGCAGTCCTGGCCCAAACTAAAGTAACGGACTGTCTTTTTTAACAGTGAGAAAATAAAATACTTTGCAAAATATTTTTGATTATCTATTACAAACACAAATGAAACACGTGACTGATGAAGAATCAAACAACCATCATTGATTTTTTTACATCATGCTAGGTTTTGAAAAATTTTCAACTCCCACATATTCTAAGATTAGAAATAATTACAATGATGATCAGATAAAATAACTTTGTTCAGTGATAGACACAGAACAAATAAACGCTCGGGGTTATATTAATACATACGAAGAGCAATGATTATTAATTTGATGTTCTTTCTTAGGTTAAATGAAAATTATGAAGTTTCCGAGGGCGTTAGTTTGCCTCGGAGCGCACTGTATTCACACTACTTGGATTTTTGTGAAAAGAACAACTTATCGCCAGTGAATGCTGCAAGTTTTGGCAAGGTAAGCCAACCATAAGGACAGTATTGTGATTCAAGCTTTCAACTTCCTATGCTACTGTTTTTCATGCCTTACAACATGTGAGTCCACCGATGGATGAAAACATCAAGTGGGACCACTCACAAGAAAGCCTCTGAGCAGTACTTTCCTATATTTCTGTTTGTCGCGCAAGAGAATAAAACGTTTGAGGCCGAGCAGCACTTTCCAAGCTGTATTGCTGTTTATTATTTCATACAAAGCAACTGAGTGACATCCTCAAAAGCGGTCAATTCAGGTAAAGCTACTAGGCACTACTTTCACGTGGTGTCCCTATTCATCCAGGGTGATTTTCAGAAAGAGAAACATGGCTATTTTTGTCTCAGTGTACTGTCGAATACACCTGCATTGTGCTGTCATTTGGCACCACATGATGACAAAGACAAAAAGCGGAATTAAGATCACACTGACACGTTATATAAACAGTCAAGAAAACATACACAGATAAAGCAACCAAACTGAGTACCAATGTGAATCACTAAACGATAAGAAGGTTAAAATAAAATACTGTTGTGTTTTTTCCAGATAATTCGACACACCTTTCCCAACTTAAAAACCAGGAGACTCGGGACACGTGGTCAATCGAAGTGAGTTTATGCTCGGTTGGTAGTTATTGGCGGTTTTGACCTAAGGCGGGGGTGTTACTTTCGTGGCTTCCGCCCAATGGTAAAGGAAATTAGCAAGTAAGAGCTGTAATGGCATACATCAGGTTGCTATGCAAATGAAAGATATTTTTGATGTTCCCACGAAAGGGTGTAAAAAATACCAGTGCTTTTTCAATGATTTTTTTGTTCTAATCTATTCTAATAAAAGGATCCATAACACAAAATCGTGGCCACCTGTGATTAAACAAGTTTTCGTCTGGTCAAATTCCACAATTCTACCCCTAATTTCTTTAAGAAGCACACGGTTTTTTAAACCATTGTTTTATTCTAAAAGCGTCTCAAACGTTTTAGCAATTCAGATAATGTGAGATCGCAAGTAAACACACCACTTTTTCTCTCGAAAGCCACCAACGTTAATTACCTCAGGAAAAAACGTACCACGTAAACAGCGCATAGGATGAAGCGAAAGTTTTTGAACAATGTAATTATCGTTTAAATTGTTTTCACTTGGAGCGCCACTTGAATCCGGTTCACGGTTGCTTGGAGAGATTGTTATAGATATTGAATGAAATAAAAGGTACTTAAGAAAATTATAATGAAGCTCACATGGGCAGGATGTCATCTCTCGGCGAGTTTTTGTTCAAAACGCTGCTACGATGATGTGATGATGGAATTATTACTTTTTTAATTTGTAGCCAGAGAAAAGAAATTCTAATGACATTTTCATCGCGTTCACCGCGGTATAGCAAGTTAGTTTGAGATACAAGCACATTATTATAATTGAACCTGCATGTGCTTTTATCTGGAACAAAAGGGCCTCCTGAGAAAAAGAAACAATCCACGTAGAACGTGTAGCCATGATAGAAGGATAGCACAAAGAAAAATAAAAATCCATTTGTTAAGGAAAATGTAAACATTCTTGCTACACATTCAAGAAAACAGTATTGCAGTTCCTCCGCCTTTTTGACTTCAACTGATAAAATTTCTCTGAGCATATTTAGTGCTGACGCTTCTTTTTCCTGTCTCGTGTTTAGAAATATAAAAAGAGGTCGAGTAGAGTTTTGTGATAAATTTTTCCAGGAAGATCACACCTTTAGACTGAAGAATGAAAAGAATAAGTGATGGGAGTAAAAACATTTAAAGTAAAAATCTGGTCTCTTCGTTTCGCGCAAGCACTAGTTTCAATCAGTTTCTCCTCGCTCCCATACTTGTAGAATATGCTAAAATAGACGTAGATATTTATTTAAGTTAAACTTATTTCTCTTCAGATATCACTACTATGGAATTACGATAAAATCAACTTCGCCTTATTATGACACCGTGTGCAATGCAGCGAGGCAGAGCAACACTGGGTAAGAGATGACTTACAGCCTTAATGATTCCTTTACACCTCATAAACTCCACATTCAAAATTTGAGTCCTAACAATGTGGCTCTAATGTTTCGGATTCTGCGGATGAGATCCTGACGTCTTACAATTCAATTGAAAGTTATAGCAAGTGTCACTTTCTTGTGGTGCTGTTTATCACGATGTACAACTTGGTTATGACTTTTCAGTCTGTGGACCAAATCTAAGTGTGATCAAATGAATCAAAGCTGGTTGTGAGAAAATACGAAGCATAATTCGGAAGAGCCCTGTGCGCACTAAATGATCTTTCCACTGCGTTGACGGTTTTTGAATAAAAGGTCACCAGTATTAACGTTACAAAATCATTTCATTCACTAATCGTGCTTGGTGCTCACAGTTTCAGCCAATCATATAGCAAGAATGATGTAGACGAGAGGAACCAGGGTCATGCAATACACAAGAGTCCTCACGGGAATGGAACATATGCAGCGACTGCCCCAGGAGGGACTCTATTGCCTGACTTCCCCAAGCCTAGCAAATTGACCCTACCAGAGGATGTGCCACATGAGAAGGTAAGCTATGATGAGTGTTTAGAGCCAAAGCTAATCAAACAACAGAAACAAAACGAGAGAACGATTTCTGGCGTAAAAACATGTGCTTTCGAAAGCTACTTGCGTTTGGTGGTGTTAGACCAAACCTTAAAGGAAATGGGATCTGTTTTATTTTAAACAAGTACATGAAAACTTATTTATTAAACAAATATTCTGTCTCAGGTGAAGACATTTCTTATCATGTACCGCGCTCACTGCCAGAGAATCCTGGACACTATACTGCGAGCAAACTTTGGAGAGGTAAGCAAACATCGTCACACTATCGATACAATTTCCAGTTTAAGTCATAGTCATCTTCCT
This sequence comes from Galaxea fascicularis, assembly GCA_948470475.1. Lineage (NCBI taxonomy): Eukaryota > Metazoa > Cnidaria > Anthozoa > Scleractinia > Euphylliidae > Galaxea > Galaxea fascicularis. The sequence continues at coordinate 24,169,066 of OX419344.1, read as the reverse complement.
TCAGCGTTTAAATTTAAACTGGGTGAAATACGTAAATAATTCGGTTTTCCTCTTTTAAATCTCAGGTACAGAACTTTTTAGTTCACTTCTGGCAAGGAATGCCGAGTCACATGTTGGAAGTACTGGGTTGTAATGAAGTGGTGGATTTGATTGGTCAATGTGATACCATCTTATACAAAGCCATCAGCGGAGTTCTCATTCCAGGGACTCTTCAGCCTTTACCAGCAAGGTATGGATTAGTTATAATTCTGAAGAAGAAACATGTAAGGCCTTTCAATTTTTGTTCTTTCCAAAAAAAAAAAACCTCGGGCTTGACGACCTGCATCTCGCATTTTTTGATTGATGTGTCAAAAAACGTTTCCTTTGATTTCAGCTTAACCCAAGCGATCCGTCAGTTTGCGCAGCAGCTTGATGAGTGGCTGACAGAATCCTTGTCTCATTTGCCGGAACCATTGCAGACGAAGAAACTGGCAGGTTAGCAAGAATCATTTGTCAAAAGTAAAAGTTTTCTTGAAAGCTGACTTTTTTCAAGTATACTTGATTGCTCACCACAGAGAGGAGTAATATACCCTGACGTTTTCTGCTATTTAAATTTTAGCTCAACTTTGTAACTTAGAGGTTAACAATTGTTAACTTGTATTTTCAGTTGCCAAGAGCTTCTCACACTCACTGCGAAGACAAACCTCTCTGACTCATCTTGCGCAGGTATACAAAAACTTGTTTCTGGCTTGCAGTAATCTAAATACCACTCCATATCAATCGGTTAATTCCTCTTTCTCTTGCTCTGACTTCCTTATTGATTTCATTTCGCATAACTTTCTCTTTCGTTTCCAGGCCGCACGCACAGTACTCCATAGCGCAGAACCTGTGTCGCAAATGCTAAACGATTGGAAGCAAATTGATTTTGAAGGCATCGCTCGTCAAGCTTTGTGGACCTTCAGTCATACGGTGGAGGAGGACTATGAACTCATCAATGAGCGTAAGTATAAAGAACCGGTTAATGTAGTTTTACTAGGTAGCTCAGTTTTAAAACCAGTTGCACTTCTATTTACAGATTTCAAAGAGTTTACTCAACTTCTGGAACAACAGGCTACTATCGATCAATATGCAGAGTGGGCATCCAGCATGGTCAACCGCTCCATTTCAAAGGTAAACGCGAGACGCTTGCAAGTTAAAGCACTATGGTTTAAATTACCTTATACACCGGAAGCGGTGCGATACTGTCGCGCGATTGGAAATGATAACCCGGACGATCGTACTCCACTTAATTATGATATGACTCCTGGGTTCAAACCATTTACAATGATAATGATGATGATACAGGGCGAGTAAATAATGTCGACAATTTTACCAATTTCTTGTATTTTATACAAATCGTGAGTCCGATAATCAACGATTTGCACAACATCTAGCGAAGCAAATCAATATGCCACTTGAGATAATCTCAAGGAACAGCAAACTTCTGTACCCATTTCTAAAACCCCTCATTTCTGTTTTCTCGTTTAGCAAGTGGAGAAGACAGGCAAAACTTACAAGGAGTGTTCACGTGCTTTCCTTCTCAAGTGGTCCTTCTTTAGCATCAAAATTGTGCGTGAATTGACATTGCACAGCGCACATAGCTTTGGTGAGTAACATGATAACATTTCCTGCTAAATAACTCTATTTTTGCCCAGAAAGTTACCAATACTTTTTACATCATCACGTTATCGTGTCTTCAAATTTTGGGTTCACGTGTTGGTACACTCTGCGTGCCTGTAAGCTAACGCACAACAACGATCTTTTTTATGATTTATTTGTTAGATACCACACCTTGATCCCTAAACTTATGTAATTTATAGTGATAAACCTTTTTAACATCTCTCCAGACATATCAACAGTTTTGCTATCGGTGCCTTTCAATCATTGGTATAATTTCTATTAATAATAATAATAATAATAATAATAATAATAATAATAATAATAATAATAATAATAATAATACGCGTTTTCTACTTTTATTTCAGGCTCGTTTCACCTACTGCACATGCTCCTTGAGGATTATATTCTTTACACCGTTGAAAACCACAACAATGCAGATGAACAATTGGCCCAGTCCTCCATCCACGCTATCAAGGAAACAAACTTTGTTGAAGGTTGGTGCTCTATTCGTTGAACTCCTTTTGTCCCTGAAGCTGAAAACAAGCTCTGAATGATAATTCTATCAAACCATAGCACGCTATTGTTTTAAGGAATAAGAAGTATGTTTTTAAGTCCCTTGTTTCTGGAAAAAAGCTTTCCATCCTTTTGGTTAGAATTAGTTATAATCCCTTCAAGCTGCTCTGTGAAAATCAGTGGTACTCTGCAGGGCTCGGAATTAACGCTCGCAAACTCACAAAATGCGAGTGATTTTGGTAATCTGCGAGTGAGAAAAATATCCACTAGCAAACGTTTGCGAGTTAGAATCATCCATGTCCCCCAAACATTTGTAGAAAGCTGTTCGAACGCAAGAAGGAATGTACGGACAACGCCTGAGGGAAATAAAACAGCGGACGCTGCTGAGAAGAGCTCGTCTTTTAGTCACTCACAGCTGCAGTAGATAGGTGGTAGCTGTCTGGACAACGACAAAAGAGGCCAAATATTTTTATTAGACTTTTTCAGTTCATTAATAGACTGCGCGAAATATCAATTCTAATCTTTATATCAGACATGGTCATTGACATATCAAAGGGAAAGAATTTGCTAGTGGAAAAAAAATCTTACGAGGAAAAATTTGCAAAAAAAGTTAACTGTGAGCCCTGCTCTGCTAATCTCTTATTGTAGAACCAGTCAAGGAAGACATGGAAGTTGACGTTGTAAGACCAAGACCAACAAGCAGTAGAAAATCTTTAACGCGGAGACATTCAAGCTCATCTTCCATAGGATCTCTGAGAAGCCCTCGAGATGCAACCCCGCAAAGAAGCCCTGCACAAATGCCAATGATGCGCCAGTCGTACCACGATATGTCTCCTCATCCCATGACGCCAATGACTCCTACAACGCCAACAAGTAGCAACAACAACAACAACAACATCAGCAAATACTCCATGCTTCCGGAACAGGGACATTTCTTGTATCCTTCCCCTGGGGATTATGGCGGCCGGTATGGTTACACGTCCTCCCAGGGAGGTCTGATGTCCACCACGAATCATACGAGCAGCTTTGGTACGGCTGGCATAAGTGATGCTGGGATAGCCATGGGCGACTTTGATATGTCAAGCAGCTACACGACCGATGGGACAGGCTATTCCGCTGTGCGCTCCAAAACCAGCATGGCGGACTCAAGCTACGCGGTCGTGAGCCCCGCATCCAACATGGCTGCCTACGAGTACAGGGGAATATCTCCAATCGATCAATTGAAGCATTACTCTCAGTACCCTCTTGCTGAGCGGAGCTACCCTTCCTCTTACATGTTCCCTCCAGGCACCATGACGTCAAATACCATGTATCCGCTGTCAGGGGTCAGCGGAGGTCCCAGTGAGAGGTATTACCCGGATGTACTGGAAGAGTTCGTAGATATGCAGGCTGCAATGCATCATGGGATTCCAACCAGGCCCGTGAGGTCAGACTATAGTTACACACCAGCTATATTGAGCAATTAGTGGTAGAGAAGGATCAAGTACTTCAACAATTATCTAGAGGAGTGTATAGATTTCTGTGGTATAGGCACGAGTTTAATTGTTATCTATCTCGTGCAGTAGAATTAAGTTATCTTGAGAATAGGCTTACTACCTGTATAATAATATCAAGCCGGTTAAAATAATGTAGAAGTCGAAGTGCAATGTCCGACTTAAAATTGAAAATTAAATTATGTTGTTGGAGCATTTCTCTCCATAAGAGGTTAAATAGTTTAATAGTTTAATTGACAACAATGAAGGTTAACGCATACGGTAATGACATAGCATAATAATCAAGAGATATCTTGATTTCTAGTATATATATGTATCCCCCAGAGTTAAGAAGTCGTTATTATGGCATTTTTCTATTGAGTAGCGGAGTTTATTTTAGAAACTATAAATTCCTGTCATTAATATTTGAGAGCCCGTCTTTCTTGTACCAGGGGTCTTAGCGACATTCAAAATGCCGGTTTAAGCCATGCCACACCTTGAGAAGAGGTTGAAAGGCGCAAAAGCCAAACACAGAAGTTCCCTTTTCATTGATTTTAAGTGAGAAATCAAGCTCTCACTATTTCACACTGACGGAGAGCTACTGGGATTAAATAAGATTTTTTGAGGAGTTAGCTTTCTTCGCTCTTAAAGATAGCTTCTCGTAAGTAATGTTAATTCGCCAGTCAGTTGGCTATGCGGTTAGCTTGAATCACAAACGTTTCACGCGCTTTTTAAGAGACGTTTGCTGTAACACTTTGTTAAAGCTATCTGTTTAAATTTACGGGCAACGCCAATGCCTTCCTATTTATTTGGAAACAGTTTTTGTTACTGATTAATAAATGTCATGTTTAATCGAATTAACTGTAAATTGCAGCAAATAGGGGCAACTGAAATGAGCTTATAAAGGGTATTTATGTCTTTTCTCCTTCCCCAGATATAAGTAACGCTCCTAGTGCTGGCTTGCCTGAGCTACGTTTACTGGGCAAGCGTCTTGTACCAACCAACACGATGGAATGAATGATAACCACAAGGTCGTCTGATCACATGATCACCATTCAAATCTTAGAGGGTATCCAATTCAATACATATCACACCTCCCCACGCCTCAGGCCTCTTCGGATACGAAAACAATAAGCAGAGGAAAAGACATAAAACCTCTATTTGCGGGCAAATATTTCATATGTACGTGTCATTAGAAGTGATGGAAAATTAAACCCTGAAGTACAAATCTGTCGAAATAGGATAAGGTATTGAATTATGTATGTTAACCTGTGTAACTAAGAGAAAGAACCAATAAAGTTATAATATGCGTGGGGCATTTTGACAGTTTGTACTTTGCCTGTGATTACGGATTGAAGTTTATCGATATCACTTTTACACCTAAAGCTTTTAACAGGTTTAACATTTCAGCATTTGAAAAGTGGAACACTTCCCAGGGGTTCTGTCAAATCATATGGTTCAAAGTGGTCTTAAATGTCTCCCTTCCTTGATAAAATCCTTCCCAATGTGTGACCATTCAAAGAAAGCGACTACCAGTGCTTTTCTGTGGTCAAGTTGGTACTTGGGTTTAAAGGATACTGGACAAGGTGATACTCTCCGTCGTTTAATTCTAAGGGATGATATAAGTTATTTGCATGCTTTGTGATGTTTGGTTATTCCAAACAAACGATGTTGACCTTATTGCCGCGTAACCTTTCATGGAGAAAATCATTCTTCTCCCCTCCAAGTCGCCCCCACCCCTACTCCCACGAAACGCCCAACCCGTAAGTGACCACGCGTTGTATGGTGCCAATAGAAACATTTTCGAGAGGGTTTGAAGAACGAAACTGAAAACTTGGGAGAAAAGCAGCGGGGACATAAGCTGGGTTCAAAACACAATGCTACATTAATCGCAGGATACGTTGATGAAAGAAGGCAGATAACGATGTTAATAAAACTGGGAAACGGCTTTTCATAGCCCTCTCCTCTCTAAGTTCGTTATGAGTACAGGCGCAACCGTAAAGTCATTTGCTGTAGCTCGATGAAACACTGGCCAGCAACAAGTATTGGATCTTATGGAGCTTGACCACCTTCATGATATCCCGAAGAAAATGAAGTTGAACGTTAAGCATTTAGTTTATTAACTGTTCTAAATAAAAACTCAAATGCCAACTTTTAACAAACATTCGTTAATAGTGGGTTTATGGACTGAAAATTCCTGCTTTTCAGTTGCAAGGTTATTTGCCTTCATCTTTTATGAAGCGACAGGCATTACAAATCTGTTCATTTGAAGATCTGATATTGGAAAAAAATTCAAGACTGAAGCATTAGCTTATAAATGCGATATGAAGCTCATTATTTTCTTTAGTATTTTTTGGTGTCATGGAATTCAAAATGCCTTTCCCACTTGGTAATAATCAATAAAATAAGTTCACGTTTTAGTGGAGATTGGTAGTCCGGCAGGATTCGATTTATGTTAGGGTAATAAATTTCATGCAAGATATAAATTACTGATTTGCTAATTCAGCAACTCGATGGAATGCACTAATAAACTTGTTTGCCTTACAACTGGTTTCAATCGAGTGACTTGGAATGGACTAGCGACGTCTGAAACGTCCTGTCTGTGAAACTGAGGGAAGCTCTGGTTCTTATGATTCAGTGAAATAACATACGTGGGCTGATCAAGTGAAGAGCATCAACGCGTTTCTAACATGAACTTATAGAAAATTAACATTGAGATTTTACTGCAGCAATATCATGCACGGAACCGACAACGATCAAGAACGATCAATGAGGATAGACTCCGTCTCTAATATTCTTGAGTCATCAGTCGACGGGCAGGGACTTTACCTGAGTTATAAAAAACGAAGCGAAAAATACCATTCCTCTTCTGCCAATGATGGATGGTGGTCCATCACAGAATAATCAACATGAAGTGTTAAGGAGCATTACCACTCCTCCTGAATTGATTTTAATTCCACCTCAAGATAAACATTATGAAGAGATTAAAGGCATTTCAATGCCCCTGAATGGGATGCCTATCCTTCACAGGATTCAGAGAATGACGTCTTTCTGGATAGGGTGCTGTTCCATTTTGGAGAAACCAGGACCATTACTACTCCTTTCTGGATCATCTGGTGGACTAGTCCATCACAGGATACTCAGCATAGGGAAACCAGAAGTAGTACTACTCCCCTCTGGATCGCGGACTATTCCGTCACAGTTCTTGCTGGATGGAATGTCAACCTAACACCAGCATAAAGTGAAGAATAGCTTTATTGCTTTGCCTTAAGTAAGATGGTCAAGTTTTACTTAACCAGTTACCTGCGCAAGTGACCGGAATTCATTGCAATTCCCGTAAACGTTAACTGCTTGAAATATGAATTTCCCCATTTTGATGGATTGACAGTTCTGACATTCAGTAGCCTCCGGAAAAAAGGCCAAAATTGCAAATTTCAAAATGATTCTAGAGTTATCTTCTTTTCCATACGAAATCAAAAGATCTTGAAGTTGGTCTCTGCGATCCTTCACCACGCCGCTCTCGCGACAGGTGTGATATAGAGCATTCCATGTCGGCTAGCCTGTCTGAGAACTCGTCTCTTTGTCTTTTGAGTTCATCTAAAAGGTTATCTCTATCTCTTTCAAGAGCAACAATCCTCTCCTCCATCTTAGCAAAAGCCTTGCTCTTCACCTTAGGTTCACTATCAGAGCAGTTTTCTTCAACCCTGGTGTGTTTGTTTGTCAACAGGGTGCTCGTGCGTCGCTTGTCATTTTCCAGTCGTTGCTTAGCAATGCTCTCAATCTTCGTCTTAATCTCCGGATATTCATCGAGCACTTCCATGAGATCTTGTTTTGACAGGCAAAATAGTTCCGAGTAGCCGACGGATCGCACGGAGGCGGTCCGACGATTTCCGGCAGCGCTCATACACAACACACTGATCTCACCGAAGTAACTGCCAGCCTCTAAGACGGCATAAACTTTGGTGCCCGTTTCTGACACTACCTCGAGCTTGCCTCTGTTTACAATGTACATTTCTCGACCCACTTCGCCTTTCCTGCAGACATAGTCCCCTGCGAAAATTAAAGTCGTAATTAACAATATTTTATTTCTCTCCAAAGTAAGATCAAGAACACTTGGGTGATTACAGCTTTAGTCGAATTATCAAAGATGAATAAAAACATCAAACACAACGAGCTCAGTGTTTCGGCGAAATCTGCAAATGATAAGACTTTCTAGTCTTCTTGGATTACGATGATAAACCGTAGCCCCCGTCTCACAACTCTTCATAATTGATTTTGTGGGAGTTAAAGAACCACTAGTGACGTAACAAACCCTGGCTGTGACCACCCATAATATGCTCTTGGGTTGGTGCTTCACACAGCGATTACGCCTTTTCCCATTGGACAGAATTGTCCAAGAAAAATTGGTACAAGTATGAGTATGAGTATGGGTACAAAAAGTTTAGAGACAAGAGACGCACCTCCTTGGAGAAGGGAAAATGACTGTTTTCTCTTCTCTTGGAGCCTCTCCTACCGTGCGCATGATGTACAGCTTACCTAATTCCCGCGCATTCTAAAGGTGGTAGAAATTTGATCCTTACCTGGCGAAAATAGCTGAGGACGAAGTCGCAAGACCAGCTCGCTTAGAAACCCCGCCTCACAATCTTGAAAGATGGCTACTTTCCTTAATGAATCTAAGTGCACATGAATAGCCAGTTCTGCCCTTAGCTTGTCTGGTAAGGAATGTAGGAGTTCTTCCTCGTCAGGGTGTTTCTTGTTCATCCACAAATAATCAAACCATTTTATAACCCTTTGCTGCAAGTGCTGCGGAATCTTGTGGAAACGCATGTAAGCCTTAATGCCATCCATTTTGTTCTGGAAGTCTACTTTGCCGGCGTTTTGGTTCGTGACAATATTGCCGACGTTTCCTACGATAGTGGCAAACAGGAGAACACCTGCAAAGTAAACGAGAGGTTTGAAAAAAAGAAGTTGAAATAATACTTTTTTCCGATGGCTGCGAATGTTTGCTAGCTAAATTAACGAAAACATATGTTTTCCAGCCTCGCTCAAGATTACCCGTTTTGTTGTGTGGCTTACACGAAGTTTGCAGCCACATTTTGGCACGATCGGATTTATTTATTTGTCCACGAGAGTGAGCCCCGAAGAACTGATAATGTCCAAGGACAAATATCCGAACATATGTTTAAAGCCAAATGGAAACTATTGTGTTTATTATTCTTCAAATAGCATTCGTAACGCGCATTTGGGGAGTATCACCGGATATTACCCAGTTTTAGCCGGGTCATATTCAGCCACGTGATGCGTTTAGACCAATCACGTGCAACCAAAAATATTTGATGGATTATAAAATATGTTATAAGCCTACCTATTAAATAATCAACAGTGACGATAATGTACTCCTCATTAGTGTATGGTGGAGGCACCTCGCCAATCGTGGTTAGCGTCAGAGTCGACCAATAAAAAGAATAGATATACATTCTTGTGAGTGAGTTGTGCCCTTCAGTCAAGTTCCCAATGATTCCTGGGTAAACCCAAGTATCGGAGCCGAACCCAATGTTCCTCGACACAATAAAGTAAATACAAGCATTCCAGTGAATTATAACAAGTATGAATTGCATCAAGGAGGCTAGCCTGAACAAGTTAGGATAACTGGTTCGGCTCTCCGTTCGATCAAGAAATCGCCAAAAGCGGTGATACTTGATTAAGCGATTCATGCGTACTGCAGGCTCGTGCTCTATGAAAATGTACAAAATGTCTAGCGGTACGACCGAGGCGGCGTCTAAATAAAACGCTTTGGTGTGCAGGTAATGCCGCCTCATTTTTTGAATGTCTTTCTGCATGATCCCGTCTTCCATGTAACCTGTCCGCGAGCTCACAAAGAAGTCCAGAATGTAAATGATATCGCACAGATAGTCAATTGCTATCCAGATGATCTCGTGCCGCTTGTTAAGTTCAGGGAATGAAGTCCTTAATATAAGTACCCATGAATTATACACAACCGCTACGGAGACTATCATCAGCCAGTAATAGAGCCTGTCACCTGCGAATAAGACAACAAGGAAGACAATAATTAACAATTATTGACCGAATTGGAGGTGAATAGTACTTTGCTAATCACTTTCGAGTTAACCAATCAGCACGCGCGAAAAGCATAATTCACTTGTGTGGTACATACCAAATAAAACTATTATCGCGATAATAGTTCCTTTGTATGATGCTACAATACAGGACGTTCTTGCAACTGAACAAAGTTTTCCTAACTTTTGAGTTTAGGTGAGCTTCTCATTGCCTATAATTAGATGATTATAGAAAATGCGCATAGGTCGCGAGCGATCAGGGACCAAGAAATCACGGAAGAATGCTGTTTGTTATTTATCACAAGGTGGTTCTACGCGTCCGTAGCCAGGGTTTTGAATGGGAGGGTGCGTCGGACCGCCATCGACGGACCGCTGGAGTGCCTCCCGTTCGACTTAGTGGAGGTGTTTCTCTTTAGTGCCACACAAACAGCTCTTTCCATAGCCACAACACCAGGAAAAAGTCTTCACCTTTATGATTTTAGTTAAGGTTTTAGTGAGGGAATTTTTACGCAGTGTTTCAGTCCAAATTTCAATTTAAGTTTTGTTTGTAAGTGACTGTTCATCGGATTGACCAGTTGATTAAAACTTCATTTTAAATCTACGCCAACTAGTTTGGTTTTCAAGTTCTCGTTTGAGCCATCGGTCCATAACAGGTGACCCAGGAGGCGGACCTGTCAGCCCGTTGGGAGAAGGGGGGAGGGGTGCGGACACACCCCTCACACCCATCCTCCTCCTTCTTGCCTGTTTTAACGTTTGAGTCTTTGGGTGATATCTTAAAGTGTAACCATTCAAATGGAAACTTCTGGTGCTGTTTTCTATACAATATACATTAGCGTGTGTAGATGAAATCCTAAAGTGTGAGCATACTAATGAAAGCTACTGAGCAGTAATTTGCTGTAGTGCTGTTTATTACCCGGTGCATTAGGATTTCTACAGTACTAAAGTTAATTGCGATTAACGATTACAGGTTGCAATAAACCTGTTATAGAAATCAGGAATAGGAGGTAAAAAGGGTTATGTGGTTCTCTAAAACAAAAATTATACATAATGCAAGTCATAAAGATCCCGATCTTGTAGTTGCGTGGCCACTTTGTTTTGATAATTCGGATAATGCTCTTCGAAAAGCAAGTAAGGTGCCAGCTATTCGACTTCCATTTTATTTCAATTGTTTGAAGAAAGGCAAGAAATTGTTGAGAACTATGAAAATGAAAATGACAGGTTAGCACATAATGAGACAGTTGATAAATGTATTAGCGGTCAATTTTTGTTCATTAAAGAAAATAAAAGAGACGGAATGTTTAAGAACACCGTCTATATTGTACAAGAGTGCATTGATCCGACAAGTTACAAAGAGCGAGAAAAAACGCACTCAGTGAATGCAATACCAAAATATGAAAGTCAAACATATTATTTCCTCAGTTTTTACGGTAGTCATTTTGTTATTTATTCGGTTTAATATGTAGCAAGGAAGCAATTGAGTAAACTCTCTCTTTTTATATTTGCCGAATAAAGCCTTAGCTGATTCAATGACTGATTAATTGATACACAATCACACTGAGTCATTAAAATTCATTTTAGTTGGTACGTAGGCGACAAATCCCCTTTTTTGTGTAAGGCCAAAAAAATTTGCAACGCAAATTTTTTGGTCTTAGTTTACGACAATTCCAGAAATATGATACTAAAAATATGGTCGCAAGATACATAGTAGACACTCGGAAACAGAGAGGAAAATTTTTTCTTTTTACATTAAAATATCAAACTAATTTTTAAACTGTCAGCACGAGTTCTTATCATGCTTATTTCGAAATTCAGCCGGCGATTAACAGCCTTTTGAATACATAGAACGTTTTATCAAGATTTACGAAAGATAAATCAGAACATTTTCTTTTTTTAAGGGCGACAAAAAGCGACCTAGGACAGCCTTGCATTCCTTTTTTAAAAGCTACAACAATTCAAGATAAATTTGTTAATGTTTTCAGAGCCCATAAAAGCAACTTTAATTTGTGAAAAAACGTTTAATGGTTACTTCGACCTTGCATATATTAAAATATATCAAGAATAGTAATTTCGCTCGAATTCTCGCCACATAACAGCGAAAAGTAAACACCTTCCCAGTGGACATTAAATCATAACTTCACCAATCTTTCAAGACAGACACAAGACAAACTGTCGAAGCTTAATTTGCAAAACACTAGAATAACGAATCGTATGAAAGGGAAGCACTGGGCCGTTAGCTTTCATAGAAAAATTGAGCCACCTGGTACAGCAAAAATTGGTAATAGCAAAGGATATTGATTTTCCCTTTCAGGGATTTAAAAATGTTACACCCATCTGGCTTCCTCCAAGACTCAAGCTGTGGTTGTGAGAATAGTAAAAGATCAGTTTCTTGACAAGAACACTCGGCTAATCAACTGTATGCAAGCACAAAATTTTCCCCTACCTTAAGTATGTGATTGCGATCACGTTTCATTAGACCAGCTTGGCCTTACAAACAGGAACAAAACAAAATTTACTTTCAAATCTAATTCTGGATTCACCTCAGGTTATGAAAGTACAGCTTAAGCAAAATCATTCAGTGCCGATGTGAAATTATGACGAACTAGTATTACTAACCTCCGGGGTCGAAGAATCGAAGCCAACCAACTTTAGTTTCACCATCAAGTCCCGCTGACGGAATCCTTACACGGCTCAAAAACGCTTTTTCCGCTTCGCTATATCTCCGTCCGCCTTTGTACCAGTAGCGAAGGAGGCGTTTGTGGCGAACATCCGCTTCTTCCTCCTCACTAAAGGTGTCTGTATTGGCTGAAAAGCGCACCCTTGATGTTCGACTTGTCCCTTCGTTCATCTTTTTCTTGAGCACAGACGATGGTTTGTGCCGAGTTTCTAACGAATCTGAATACAAAATTACCCGTTAGAGGTGTTTTCATCTCAAAGATCTGTCAAGCAACACCTTTTTACAAGCATGTTTACTTCACAGCGATCTCTGGGCTTGGCTGTGAGGTAGTATATTGGGCGGACTTCGCCGTGGTGTGATTTATTGTCATGTGATATAATAGAAGGTATGAGTGTCGTTGAGAAGAAGGAAGTTCGTTTCGTGACGACAGAAAGGAACAACTGTTGGCTGGAGACCGTCTCAATACAGCCAAAACTTTTGGACAAACGAGGAAAGGAGCGGAACTCTCGGAGTTGAATAGTTAAAATGAATCCCCTATCTATTCACTGCCAAATTCCCTTTTTGTTTAAGTGTGCAATGAAAGGGAAACATTGCATATTCACTTGAGTCCACAACAAAAGAGCACTTACATGGCCAGTAATTAAGCTCGGCTAGGTTTGCGTCGCTGCTTTTTAAATGGATTACGAGCGAAGAAAGTTAAAATCTATCGCACCAAATTCGTGCGCTCGATATTGCCGATAGAACGAGCCTATCGAGAATACATGACTAAAATTTCCTTTAGAGGACGCTCTGGAAAAAAATTAAGTTAATGCAACAATACGGTATGTACGGACACCCGATTATTTTTTAGATATTTTATGTATTTATCATGACCAACGTTTACATAGACAACATTTTTATGATGTTCAATTTCTCGGGTTAGAAAACTAAAAGTGATGATAATACTATCAAATTATCTGATAGCGTTGAATTGTTTAAAGAGAAAAAAAGGAAGAGAAGCGAGCACTGAAGAAGACAGAAAAATTTTTGAGCCGATAATACACAAACAGGACACGAATAACATTGTCTTGAGCAAATTACAATGAAATTCACGACCATTATTATAAATCAACAAATGAGGACAGTGCAACAGAAAAGGTGAAACACACCAATAACAGTTTTGAACGCCTTCAGAGATGATTGCTTTCAAAACGGTTATAGCATCAGATGAAGTTTGAAAAAAGCATTAAAGATAGTTTGGAATTGTGTGAATGATGTGAGAAAAATAGATTTTATAAATCCGGTATCATCATGCGCATGCTCAAATGGTAACCAGCTGTTGCAGTCAAGACAATGTTGCACTTCGCAGGCTCACTCTAAGTGACTAATATTTACCTAAATTTGTCCTTGAAAGATTTCAATTTTGTGGACATCTATTTTAGGCGCAAAAGCAATTTTCGGGGCTAGTGTATTTTAAACCACGACGTTAATCTTGTACTGTAATGTACGTCACACTGAAACTGACGGAACAAGTCAACGGCAAAAAACCCCAGCGTATCTGGCTGTTCTGTGGTTGAACTTACTTGATGAGCTGCTTTTTATCCCTCTTAACAACAAAATGGCGCCGATTATAACCCAATAATGTTTTTTTCTCGCCACGAAGAGCTGAGTTTCTCTTTGACAAAGCGCTCACCTGCGATAAACCGAGCTAGAAAGGTCTGGTAGCCAATAATGTTCTAATATAACTTCTAAGAACTCCCTCTATAAACAAATACTTTTTCCAAACATACACGATGAGGTTACTAAGAACTGACAAGAACGGATAAAGGCTTTCACAGTCTCGCACTGAATCTGCTGAAGCACGGAATGACTGGCTTACATCCTGCACCAGTGCCTGCATTAGATCGTGAATTGTTAATTCTTCAAAATTCTTCGCAGTAATATACGAAAGGTTAAGTTTTCAAGAGAAATGCATCATGCAAATGTTGATCATCGCTGTTTGCGTTTTGAATCTTATGTTTCAATAATTTTCTCGGGGGCTTATTATCGAGGTGTTACAACAACTAGCGAAGTTTATATTATTTAATCCCTCAAGAAAATAAAATAGAAACTGTATTTTTGATCGCTATAAAGATCGGAAGATGTAAGAAAAATATCTTGAGGCAAAATATTTTGTTGCTTTTTTTTACCTCTCACTCTGGGCGAAACATTTTGCAATTGGCAGTCAGTTTGAAAAATGATTTTAAAAAAGAACGCTTACTTCCAAGTGAGTAAAATACACGTTTGTAACTTTTTGTGTATTTACGGATCTTCAGGATGTTATCAAAAATATGCTAAGCCATTACTGATTTCACCAATGATAGAGTAAACAGAAGCTTTCTGTCGAACACACCCCCCAGATTTTCAAACTAGATGCTGCGCAAAGGAGGTAGAGTGTAGCGAGATAACGATTAGTCCATCTTAATAACATAAGGTAAGTTCAGTAAATGATTTGATTTTTCCTTTGAATTTAGCAGGATGAATAGGTAACAAAAACACTGAAAATACCTAAATGATTTGTAAATTACTGACATAGAACAAATAAAAAGTAAGCCCACCACAGAGTGTAAGACTGATTACATGTAGAAAGAAAATGAGTTTACAATTCCATGGATACAATAAGCTTTCACTAAATTACGTTTTGGTTAAGGAAATACTGTGGGTTGGTGCAGAAATGTTCATCATCGTCTTTTTACGTATGAGGAGACAATGTTCTCTTTCAAACATCGGAGCCAAAAATACTGAATACAACCTACCAAGAACCTTGACTTATAACCATTTTGTTGAAAGAGCACATTCCGGAAATTACTCGCGTCTTCGGCAGCTGACATTTCAAGCAAGCAGGCAGCAAAACAATTATCCAGCAAACATGACTCTTTCATTTTCAAGGGTAATCTTGATATCGTTGCCGTCATGGTGACATGTCAAACCCGAGAAAAGCTTTCAGCATCAGTGTTACTAAATCACCTTGAATAGATCACACAAGATATCGATTTTATTAAACGGAGAAGATCGTTGTTATGTGATTGGATATGGTTCTTCGTGGCCGATAGCTGCCCGGTGACGCTGGGTAGCCGGTATTTGCTGTGCTCATTAAAGTTTACTTATTTTGCCTAGTATATGTAAATTCATGCGTTTGTGCGAATGTTTTGATAAAAGAACCATCATCTAAGCGCTGGAGGTTAAAAGACAGTAACTCTACGCCGGCTCAATTGGACGGGCGGCGAAACAACAATTTATTACAAGCATGTGGCTAAGACTGGCGTTGAGCCACGTTTTTTTGCGTCTTTGGGACGTGAAGATTGTTTTTACAAAGATGAGACGACTTTAAACTGATTTTTTATGTACCTCATGCAAAAGGTAGGAATGAATTAACATTTTCAAAATTGGACCCAAAGTAGGGGAAAACCTTCCGACCTAATCACAAGGACAAATTTTCACAACAGCGAATTAAATTAATGTGAGATAGCTGTTGGGTATTTTTTGACTGGCTTTTTGTGTCGTTTCAAATTACTGCTAAAATCCCCCTTCTACAATAAAAAAGCCATGTTTTTTTTTAAATCGCATCATTTTGGTATAACGAGATGTTTCTCGCACATCCCATGAAGCAAATACGGCCGAACTGGAATCCAGAAAAGTGGTTAATGGGCTTCATCTTTGATTGTTATGTTATTTAAGGTAGCTATAAAGAGTTGTTGCAAACAACTTTTAAAGGTAGCAATAATATGCACGGTAACGAACTAACCTTTATATCGAGACTGTAATAGTCCTTTTCAATAAATCAGTTTTTCTAAGGAACGGAGATCAGCCCTCATGAATTGAACAATATATCTGTCTCACTAAATTTGCGTCACCTAGTAAATAGCCTACGGCCATATGAAATTTGTATCCAAGTTTTTTTTCTACGGATATTTCAATATTAAGTGTCCAAGAAATGCGATACAAAGATTATCTTCTTCCACTACCTCCTTCAATTATAAAACATCCCATCGCAACTGTAAAACAATACGAGAACTCTCGTTTGAAGCAGCGGAAATAAAAATTTTATCAGATTCAATTTCAATTTTTGAATGGGACTTGGAACATGACAAGAGCGCGTTTTACGTTAGCGAAGCGATAAAAGACGGCTCACCTTTTGCAGGTTCCATGGTCTGAAGTTTCGTTCAACGATGCTGAAACTTTTTCGAAGCCGCGATTCTTGGTCGTTAATTTCTAATTCTATCTGCATGTATTAAGATGTAGGCCCTCGAAAAACTAATCCAAGTAAATAGATCGGCAGCTTTTGCTAAGCAGTCGCATCTAATTTACGTAATAAATTGCGGCCTGAGTTTACATTGAAACCCAGAGATTTTTCTTTTGTTTGACAGAAACTGTCGCCTTTCAACCAAACACAGATCTTTGGACAAGTGACATCCAAAACCAGACTAAATAAGTCCAAAGGACATTTTTATTTGCCCTTCTTTCTTAGCAAATTCACATTACAACTCAATATCCGGCAGATAGTCAAACTTACTTACTTTTAACTCTGTTATTTGCACTGTGGAATAGAAACATTTAATTTTAATTGGGATTCATCGCCCGAAAGAACGCTTTTAATAAGGTGCAAGTTACGCTGTGACAGGTGACTCTCAAAAGTAAAAATAAAAACACATCATCTTTGTGTTTATATCAACGGAGAGAAACCTCCAGGCAAAACTAAGAAGGAAATCTTCAGTACATAAGCAGACAAGGTAACTGAACCAAGGGAGCTTTCAACGTTTAGCTTATTGAGCTGTGATTTCGAAAAGAGACACATTTTGTACAAAAAGGGAATGAATTTTCAGTAGTTTAATTCCCGAATCGTGGAAACCGCGTCTGTCTCAACATCAATGTTTTGGTAGGTGAGGTATCACATAAAGTGATTCCTAGTTTTTAAAAATACCATTTTGCCATTGTTGTTCAATTGCATATTTCAAAAGAAACGATTTCTATATTGTGTGGACTAGCAAATACCTACTTTAAATTCATTCTGACCACCATGCCAGAAAAAACCCGGATTTTAAAGGCCCACTCGCACAATTTCACTCTTATTAGCATTATTCAGTTTATCTGGATTACTCGCTTGCTGCCGGTGATGATGATGATGGTGATGATGACGATGATGATGGCGATGACGATGATGGTGGGATAAAGATGATGACGATGATGATGACAATAATGATGTGGATGTTGGTGACGACGGCGACGACGATGATGGTGATGATGACGATGACGACGTCGACGACGACGATGATGATGATTATGATGGTGACGACGACAACGACGACGACGATGATGATTATGATGACGATGACGATGAATGATGATGCCATGACAATAATGATGATGATGATGGTGACGATGATGACGTTGATGACGTTGATGATGATGATGATGATGGTGGTGGTGATGGTGATGATGATGGTGATGAATAGTCTAACTGTTCGTTTAAACGTTCTTTAAAATGGTAGTCCACTCCACTGCATACCAGTGACAATTAGCGTTGATCTTAAAAGTTGGCTGTTGAATATTTTTTCAAATATAGACCCCATACCTCTAAAGCTGTACGTTTTGGAAGGCCGGAATATCTCAGTGATATCAGTTTCATTTAAGATCCCCATCAAGCACTCGTCTAGTTAAAGGCTGTGTTTTTGTGAGCCCAGACCTACTCTAACGGCTTTTGCTTAACTCTCGCTTTTCTGGTTAACTCAGTAGGAATCTTAGGGTTAATGCCAGTTTTGTGTTATCCTATAAAGTTCAGAAAACTAATCAGCGAAACTTATACATATATGACAGACACACAACATATAACTTTTTATTCATTCTTACCCCAGTAACTAGTTTGAAATTACGCTATACATCCCGGCGGCTAACGTCTGAACAAAATTGTGGCTTTTTCTGTGATGTCATGCCTAGTAGAGTGTCGTTGTTCACGTATGTTGGAAAAGGCAGATAACGGAATGTTTTGCTAAAGGGTACGATTTACGGAGCAAAAGTAAAAATTCGACGTACTACAATTCTTTTGGCCGCAGTTCCCAGATTGACATTGATATTTTAACTGATGGCTTTTAAAGCCTCTTAATTGTTACGTATCCAACGACTGTGTATCCTACCAAGTTTCAAAGCAGATATATTAAACGTAAGGCTATTTATAATGCAAATGGTTGTTTACAATTACCTCCAGTCAATAATAATTGTATGAAATGGGGTACAGATTTCAGATGGAATTCGAATATCAAAACCGCTTACAGTTTTTACAGTGATTGCTCAATAGGGCGTTTAAACTGATTCGTTCATTCGCCAAGGAAACTGCGATGGCAGTTTTATCAGTTCTTTTCTTCTTTCTTTCTTTTTTTATTCTATCACACAAGCTATAAGTAATGAATACGCGAGAAATGTTTGTGAGTACAATGATATAGTATTTGACAAAATAAAAACCTGCTCACCTTGGTTTTTAAAGCCACTTATCCACTTTTCGAAGGCCAACTTTTTCCCTTACTAACTACACGAGAAAAACATCTACTGCGCCCATCTCACCACTCACCTGCGGGGTTAAAAAGGTAAAAGCTAATAACCTAAAACTGCGGTTTACGTTTGAATTAGATGCAAAATATATACTTTATCATTAAGTTAGGTTTTCTACAAACTCACTTCACTATCCTGTCTCCGCGGGGGCTCTGCAAGTGCTGTGAGACAATACAAATGTTTCGGAAAACATTCGCATTCGAAATCTTATGACCCAGTGTGAAATTCCGGGTTCATCGGTGACAAACCCACTTTCAAGCGAAACAAATGTAAATCGCTTAGTTACCGTTAAGGCTTGTGAGAATATGCTTATTGAAGCAATAGACAAAGGGCAAACACGCATAAGCTAAAGGTAAAGAAAAGCGAGGCGACAACCATTTTGCATGTTGCGGATTTGAATCCAAAACCAATTACCAACATCATGCGTAATGCCCACAGGTCTACAGCGGAAAATAATCGACAAATTATTCCAAAAGCCGCTTTGAAATAGAAAGAGGATTTTACGAACAAAGGTACGTAGGATGACGTTTTTGTGATTGATTGTGACTTCGAAAAGCAAAGTAATTATCTTTTTCCCAACAAAAAAACAAAACAATTCAACATATGGCTTGTTAAAAGGCCGGTTATTTTTTGAGGACAAACATCCCCTTCCTTGATATTGTGTTTTGACTAAGAAAAAAGCTATTAAATAAAGTAAACTGTTCCGGCCACCTAAAATTAAGGTTGAATAAAATAAAAACAGCACATAGAAAGACGCCATACATACAGCACCTTGACAGTCAGTGTTGCTTTCCTCCGCAGGAAAATAACAGAAAATATTGCAAGGTGAAATCAAGGTAACTAAACTGTGATTGCATGAATTAAAAGCACTATACAGTAGTTCTGTACGTAAGTAATGCTTGAAATCGATACGAATGCTGATTTACCGCTGAATCCACCTTCAACTTGGTAAGGGGTCGAATTTTGTTTGTGATCAGCTACAACATGTGTCAGTTCTGCTTTTTATTCTTCTTCTTCTTTAAAATGGGCTTTTCTCTTCTTAAGAAAAAAGGGCAGACGAAAATGAGTCTTATTCTGCGATGATTATAACATAACGTACCAACTGAGCAATTAGCTACCCTGAACTCTACAGGGAAGACCATGAAAACAAATTTCGAGTTTATATCTAACGGTCAGGCAAACATTGGGTCAAAATCACTTTCAATCGGAGTTGTGTTATGCGCCGCTCTAGTACATTTCCTGTAAATTTGCCTTGGTTCTTCTTTTGGGGAAGCAGTTCAACGCTACCTCGACAGGAGTTAATCATCATATCCAATTGAACAACAGGTAGCCCCCTCTCTACCCCCCTTGATACGTGCTATGCAATAACTGTCTCAAAAGGTTGCTGTTACGGATAGAAGTGGGAGTAACACAATTAAACGTTTTTGTCGGAATAGGAAAGAGAAAAAGGAATCATGAGAAAGCAGCAAATTTTTAGCCCTCAGTTCATGCCATAACATTATACGAATACACAGGCATAGTTTTCTGATCTTCATTCGGCAAATCTTCGTCCAAACACACAATCGAGCGTAGCATAATGTAACGGTTACGTATCGCTTGACCTTGGCATTAAACAGTTCAGTCAAGTGAGGATGATGTATATGAAATAAATTATATATGAACTGCGGAAAATGAATTTCAAACTGATGGTCAAGTCAACTCGTTTCCGCAACATCTTATTATCAGGAGGCCAAGCTAAGAGAGCAGCAAAAATTCCTCTAGATGGCTTTACCAGGACGCTCTGCGAAAGCTGCCAGAATGTAATGCAACTAGCAGTAGTCGGTAGAATTTCGGTGAAAACGAGTTTTTTGCTTTTCACCTGCAGTTATCTTGAAGAGGTGACAGGAGGTAAAGCGCATTTCTTGAAGCCAATACTAATTGTTATGCTTTGGCAGAGAATTATTTCCAAAGTGTATGTTAATATCTTGCCTTTTTTGTCAATGTTTGTCGAAAATCGTGAGGCGGCCCGTCTTGGATCGACTAATTATATTTGTAGTGACGCCCAGTTTTATGATGTTAGGCCTCGCATTGAAACTTAAACTAGGGGCTCGAACCACAGTTTTAAATAATCGTCTCTACTAGAAGCGATGGCCAACGGATCGGGAAACAATCATAACATCAAACAGTGTATTTATTACCATGTAATCGTTCCTGATATTGTTTGCAACAGACTCTGAACGTGCTGGGTGAATTTTAATGTTATAACTTTTCTCATTTTTATAGTAACACATTCAATCGAAATTTCAGGATCTTAGCTACCAGCCGACAAAATTTCGCAACCAGTTATGAAACTGTTCCTTCTAATGAGAATTGTTAGATGAAAGAATAAACATTTTGTAGTAAAAAAGGACAGAGGAGAGACACTGTCTTGGGTCCTTGAAGGAGAAAACTTTGGAAGTGCGCCGAAGAAAGGGTCAGCCACAGTCTTTGACAAGGGAGAGTTTTGGATAAGAGTTAGTCAGAATCAGAGAACACTTAAGTTCTGAAGTCGGGTTCGTACTTTTTTTTACTTAGACGACTTGCACATTCAAAAACGTTGTTCGTTTTCTAGTGTGTCCGAACAATTAATGACTAATTTAAAACTCAATGAAATCCAGGATACTGAAAAAATGGGGTTGCAACTAAAGGTTTACGCTTACCTCATAAATTAGAAACACCGTCGAAAACTTCTTCGTTGATTTGAAACCAGACGTTTCTGGTCATAAGGTCTGAAATTTTTATGATAATTAACACTCAGCTTTTGATAATTTATGCAAATAACGTAACGTATAATTATTTAGACATTCGTTGGCAAAACATTAATGGACATGTGTTTTGATAAAAAATCATTTTTTTCTTTTCACACAGTCTGCTTATTAGAGGATCCTTATGTCATATAAAGGGAAGAAATTCCATACTGTTCGTTAAACGTGTTTGATATGTGATTAACGACAAATATGTTGCTAACTTTCTCGAAAGAAAAATATCTTTAGTACTTTGTTGACGCTGGGAGGCCATTGATGATTCTCATATTATGACAGGGTATTAAGAAATGTCATTTTTAATATAATTAACAAAACCTATCCACAGCTGAGAAAAAGAGGCGAGATAAGTACGCCTATATAATAGGGTAGACAATACTCAGCCCCGCTGTCACTGAATTGTATTTTGGAAAAGGAAGTGAACCAGAAAAGATACAAAATGTGTTGTCGAGTACCACTTCAAAATGCGACTTCAAGAGTAAATAGCCATCGATGAATATTCACCACCAAACCAGACGCCGAAGAACCAAGTCACCAGTTTGATGTTGTCTTATCTTTCGTTGCCATCAACACTAAAACTGCCGTAAAAGAGGTCTCGGGCATGTGTCGAAAACGGCTTCGTTATGCCAATGAAATGACCGGTTTTCACTAGCTACGCAGCTCAAACATCTGATTGCCTATCAGCAAAGATCATAAACTTTTGCCTTAATGTATTCCGTAAGCTGCAAATTTGACCAAATTTGTTGAAAGACTGGTACGAAGAATTAACTTTTCGGAGATCGCGAAATTTTGGATGATAACATTAACTGGTAAGTGAAACAATTATTGACAGGTTATCTGTCTTCTTGAGCGGGAGAAATTAGTTAGTAGCTGTACAAAAAAATACGGAATTGAAAGCATTACTAATGTTATTTTGTGAAATGCAAATTAAGGTTCTTCTCTGCTGGAGAAGAGACGTTCATTTGCTGCTTGAATCAATTTTTTTCTGCAGGTGTTCAACAGAGAAACAATGGAGAGAACTGCGCAAGACCAAGAAGAAACTCCCTTAACTGCCGTAAATCACGTGACAGACGCGGTTGAAGATGGACCACAGATTCCGCAAGTAGTGATAGAATCCAATGGTCAAACACGCTTTGCCAGCTCGGTGGTAAAGGTTTTATCACTACAGCGGTTTTACAAGAAAACTGGACAACGCTCACGTGATTCTTGGCTCGAGCGATATACGTTTCAAGACGAAAGAGACTGGCGCCGGCCGCTAATGCGTAGATCAGCGTCAAATTCGCCGCAAGTACAAAGTCCCACATCAGATGGGACTGGTAGTTCCCGTGATGCTTCGGACGCGTGGTTGGACCGTGAAAAAGAAGGACACTGTAGCTGTAGCGTGACTCTTGTGTTCGATCCCTCTGGTAAGCTGTACTTCCTCTGGTTGCTAACCGTGGTACTTGCGATCCTGTACAACTACTGGACCATCATATTTCGCGTAGCTTTCTTCGTCAGAGAGCAGAAGTATGTCATTCCGTTCATGGCCACTGACTACAGTTGCGACTTCATCTTTCTTGTTGATATCATTGTGCAGTTTCGCACTGGTTATTTCCTGGACGGTAAAATAGTCACAGACACGAAGCGGCTGGCTAAGCGCTATGTCAAATCCTGCGGTTTCTTCTTAGATTGCGTCTCAATTGTCCCCACCGATCTTCTTTTCCTCGTGCTAGGTCCAAGACCTTTCTTGCGCTTTGGTCGTCTTCTTAAAGCACACCGATTTTTCCTGTTTTGTGACCGTGTTGAGATTTACAGTGGCCGCCCTAAACTGTTTAACCTCTTGAAGCTTATTCATTACTTGTTTCTCATTATTCACTGGGTGGCTTGCCTTTATTTTCTTCTCTCTTACTTCGAGGGTTTTGGCGCAGACAACTGGGTGCATCCACATCTGGAGGATCAGTGGGCTGAGGTAAGAATTGCGATGTCTTTTGTTTTTCCAAAGATTAGCAAAGACTTTCGAGCAGATTTCAGTTTTGAAAACCAGGTAACCGTTTCCGATCATCAAGCGATAACATCGTTTTTAAATGCATTTCCTACTGACTGCCCAAACAAAATAAAAATTTACCAAATATTTTTCGCAATCATTCAATGGCATCCTAGTGATATTTAAACTTGAAAATGAAAAAAAAGATTGTGATGGGGCCGATACCCTGCTTTATTCGCCCTCTTCACAGTTCTCCACTGGTGATGTTACCCATTCCCTCTCTCCCTCCTTCGCCTACTTGGTATCCCCCTACCCCCTTCCAAAGCTCGTCGGATCACTGGCCCGACTTGACGTAATTATCAAAGTTTACAACTGCTATGATTTAAACCAGGTCGGTCCACAATACCTGTACAGCCTGTTCCGATCACTTGTTTCCATGACAACTGTGGGTACTGGAAAGAAGGTGACACCGAAGACTACAACGAGCTTTCTGTTCTGCATCTTCACCTATCTTTGTGGGGTACTCATCTTTGCCACTATTGTGGGAAATGCAGCAGACATGGTTGTGGACCTGAGGCGACACAGAGAGAAATACCACAAAAAGGTCAGTTGAAGTTATCTAGTTACAGTTTTCGGTCCGAGTCTTCTATCTTCCCCATTTGTGTTATTGGAAGGCCGACTTTTTCAAACGGGTATTTAAAACGTTTTCTCGCAGACGTATCTATTTTTGACGTGCTTCGTTGACCTCCAGTAATCACTGAATACTATGCCAATAGCAGTGAGTTTTAAAAGAGGCAAGTTAAAGTGAATATGTCAAATAATTTACCCTCCCAGCTCAAATATATTATATTTCATATATTCAACCTCATAAGAGGGGTGCATTTTGACCTGTTGACGTACCCTTATTCCTCGCTGTCTCTTCTTCAAGTAAAGGAGAACACAGCGTTTACTGCTGTTCTCTAACGCGCTCGACCCATTCCCTTCCCATTCACGATGTCCCATAACATTGGTTTTTAGCTTTTAACTGTCGGTCACTCCAACGTTTCATGTTGACCCCCCTTGGTCATTACCTGGTGGCTGCTATGAAGTAAGCTTCCGTGTAAGTCCCTCTTGACCCTCGGGAGGAATGCAAAAGTTTCAGTTTCCTGTTAGATTCACCAGTTAATGGTGGCTAGTTCAAAAGCTTCACGTGGTCCTTTGGCCTACAGGAATCACTGGACCCCAGCTTTGGCCTGTAGTTCACCTTCACACCGCGATGAGGAACCCCTTGCGGGGTGGGGAAAACCCCAGGACACTCCGACTTCGTGAAGGGCGGTTGTGGCATTGATTCAGTCGCAATAGAAGCAGTAGTAATACAAACGCATGATATAGTTTTGTATTATTGATTACTGCTACGTTCGTGTCAGCACAATGGCGGGTCCCGAGCAAGACTCTAAACAATGTTGGGCTCTTTCGCGGTATTTAGGCGCCTCAGCCCTGCGGGTCCCGGCTTTACTCTAAAAATAAGGGGTGAGGGGCTCCCCTGGATCCACCACAGCAGTATTCCTTGTTTTCTTCATCTTTAGCTTGACGGAATGAAAGAATACATTGCTGCTAACCAGCTGCCAATGGACTTACAGCGCCGTGTGATACAGTGGTTTGATTTTGCGTGGAGATACAAGAAAGATATGAGTGAGGAGGAACTGTTTCAACAGCTCAATGACAATTTCCGCGCGGAGATCGCCATTCATGTGAATTTGGACACACTGAAGAAAGTCAAGATGTTTGAACATTGCGATCCGCGATTTCTTAGAGAACTTGTGCTTAAGCTTAAACCGATGCTTTGCTCTCCTGGTGAGAATTATTAGGATTATCTTATTGTGATCATTTTCATTGTCATTATTGTACTAAATAGTTATAGCGATTATTCATTATTGAAATTGTATGCTGGTGTATTTGAAACTTACTCATCCAGGTAAAATATTTGACTTAAATTTGCTTAAGTACTGTCCATGAGCTTTAAGTTCAACGGCTTTACTTCAACCTCAGGTTTTCAACCACAGCCGTAAAAGTTAGACCAACATCAGTAAAAATCAACGCACGTTCTGTTTATTCCTTAGTCTCCAGTCTCAGCGAGGTTCACCTAAAACACGCAGACACTTTCTTTAGAGGAGCCAGGGACACCCATCGACAAATTTCGGTAGATATCCGTTCGCCTTAAGTTTTGGACATCGATAAAAGAATGCATCACTCGGATTTTCGAAACTGAAACGTTGCCAAAAAGATTCGCAACGGGAAAAATCATAGCCCCTGACCTTTTCGGAATGGTCATATTTCCTGTTTTTGGCAGTGAAAAACGTCATCTAGCTTTTTCGGAAAGAAAATAGTTCCCTAGAAAGTTCGTGGACAGTTCACTTTATCTAGCAATTTCTCAAAGAAAGATTTTCTTGGCTAACTTATTTTCGCGCAATTAAAATTTCAGCTAAGGAACCCGAACAGATCGAATTCTTTTAGCTAACGAAAATATCACTTTAAACAAACTTCAAACACCATAAGGTACTTAAAAATGCCTTTCTACAGCTTTGAGTTGATTTGGTTTGTTGGGTGCCCTGAGGAGTTCGTATTTAGCGCCAAAACTAAGTTATCATTACATATAACTTCCTTTCATTCCCACCTAAGGAGATCACGTCTGTCGTCAAGATGAAATCGGCCGAGAGATGTACATTGTAAACAAAGGGGAGTTGGAAGTGTTGGACAAAAGCGGAGCAGTCCTAGCTAAGCTATCAGCAGGTCGACATTTCGGTGAGATAAGCATCCTTGACATGAAAGGAATCGGCAACCGTCGGACGGCTTCGGTCCGTTCCGTGGGTTTCTCTGATTTATTCCGACTATCCAAAAAGGATCTGGAGGAGGTGATCGATTACTATCCGGAGGAAAAAGACAAGCTGGCGAAAATTGCTCGGCAGACCTACGAGAGTCAGAGAAGAGAACGACTAAATCAGAAAATCAAAGTTGAAGAAAGGGGTACGTGATTGTGATGCTAGGACCAATGCGTCACATTTCAGTCTATTTGAATGCAATTTACGATTTGGCAAAATTGGTAAATTTGGTAAATCTGCTTAATAGCCATTAACACCGTCAACAGTTGTAATACACATTGCTTCGAGGGTAGTGGGTGAATCCAACTCCTCTGACCTTCCGAAATCTCTCATATAACAAGTGATTATCAGCTGCTTGATTTGAGAAGTGAGGATGAATGCATCAATCTTCTGAGACTCTGAAGCCTTTCCCGCAACAAGCGATAAACCTCGAGCTGAGAGATGAGTATAAATCCCTTTTCTGACACTGTGAGATCTTCCCTAACTCGAACGACGCGAGTAAAATACACATATTTATTGCTGTGGACGAATTTATTTGCAGCCAAATTAACTGCCATTCATATACTTTGTTTTCACGACAGTAGAAGACTCAGACCTGGAGAACGACCCTCGCAGATGGCTCATGGCTGACAAAGCAACTCTTCAGAGGCGGTTATCGTTGATTGAAGCCAAAAATGACGTCAAGTCGCTTGCAAACAAGTTCAGGAGGGATCATGGCCATGAAATTAACCCGCGCGACATAGTGGCATCGCTGGCTGAACGAGTGCGTATGGAACGTAGTGACGAGGAATCCCGGCTGATTGTCAAAGAGTTTTTGGTCCAAAGTAACAGGAACAAAATGGCCAAACGAAACACGGTCTCTCATGACAGCTTTATGGCAAACTGTGCTGAAAACTCCGCTAAAGAATATACCATGCCATTTTTGGAGAACAGCGCCATCGAACAGCTGAGAAAAAGCCACAGAAAGTTCTTCAGCCGACCTCGTTCACGTACCCAGGTTAACAGCTTTGTCATTGAACCATCCACCAACAGAGTATTCACTAACGTTTTGATAATCCCTCACAGTTATCAGTAGGCGTACCTCGCATAACAGCGCGCCTTCTTGAAGGCCTGTTAGTCCTTTCATCAGCCCTCACACAGTGAAAATAATTTGACTAGGCTAAGAGGGTTGGTGCGTGGCAGAGTGGATAACCTGTGTTCGTTGTTCCACAGGATTCCAACCCTACGTCGCCAACAAGTAACGACATTCCACTATTCACATTCAAATCGAACGCGTCCGGACACAGCGATCAAAAAGGAGGGTCACATGACAAGGATCAGTCTTCAAATCCAGGAGCTTTTACCATAAAGCTAAACAGTGCTTCAAGCCAAACTATTAAGTGTCCAACTCTCAAGAAAGGCATCCTGAAACACAGCAGCAACGAAATGCTGAAATGTCGACCGTGCGATTTAACGGAAACTTCATTTTGCGGGGGTGAAAGCGCCGGGAGCGATGCTGAGGACCAAACGTCCAGTCACTCAGGTGAGTTGCAGTTAGAAAGGAGTTGTTATTAGTCCTTTACGTCCCAACAGTGACCACCATTCTCCTGACCATATCACTAGCTCATCAAGTATACAGGGCATAAGAATACAGGAAATGATCGCCAGGGATCAGTTCAGTTCACGTATCGGTGAATCATGTGAGAAATGAAAGGATATACAGTGTGACCGGGAAAACCGTGAACATTTAAAATATGCCAGGAAAGTTTATTGTCTTTTAACGCCCTGGCCAAACTATCGAACAAATTTGGATTCATCGTTCCAACTTTGCTTGATTCAACATTGTTCGACCGTTTGGCCGCCCATGTTGGATGATGTTCGTTTAACATTTTTTGCTCGATTAAGTGTTTGATCAAACATTATGCCCAACAATTCTGCTCGACGAAAAAATGTTGGAGTGTTTGGCCGCTCTTCCAACAAAGTTGTATCCTGAAGTGAGTCACGTGGGCTCTGCTGGCCAATCACGAATCGCTATCCTATTCTCAAGCCTAGGCAACAAAGATGGCAGACGAAGAGGACCTCGTGGTTGTTGATGAACAGCCAGAAAACCAGAAAGGAAGAAAAAGGGACCAAGGAGAAGCGAGTTTAGAAGGATTCGAAACGTGAAACTTTGAACAGATGTCCGGTTCAACAGCGTTTAAAATTTCTGCGAACTACTCCGGGTTCATTCTCATCACCTCCTTAAAAACGGGTATATCTTGCTCATTCGATACGCAACAAACTGTTTTCTACTCGTTCTAGATCTCTTGACCGTTTCTCTTCCTCGTTATGATTAACACCACAAGCGCTTTTGGTTTCCGTGTCGGAACTCCATGATGTTTCAACTGATTTAGTGCCCGTTGGCTTGTTTCGTCTAGCAATGCTGGATCAGTGTTTTGCCACTTTCTCAACATTCACTTCCAACAATGTTGGATGTAGGATCCAACTTTGTTCGATAGTTTGACCAGGGCTTTATATTTGGTTTCTAAAATTATTCTAAAATCATTTGAGTCTGATTTTCCTTCTGCGACGTCCGCTAGTCTGAAACGAGGTACAATTATTGGAAGTTAAGCGAGAGAAACGGAGAAATTTTGAGGATCAGGTCTCAAATTCGTAAGGAAAGAACGCCGCATTTTTTGCTGTAAAATGCATGATGATAAAAAGTGTTGGCTTTGATTTGAAAATCATGAAAGGTCACATGTACACCTTCTAACTCTTTTGTGCAGGTAAAGAAGAAAATAAAAAGATCAAGTTTATGAACAAAATCAAAGCGCATTTCATGAAAGACAAAAAGAAAGAAGAAACGAGTATTATCTTGGCCACGCCGGAAAATAGCGAGATCGTGGAAGATTCACCCCGATGCCAACGAGCAGCCAACCGAATAATCCAAGAAATTAAAGAAGAAGAGGGATCTATCGCCCCCGAGAAAAAATGCACGTGTCAGCTGGAGGACACACAGATGCTGGAAAGTGATACAAAGAGTACCCTATCCGCCTCTTTAGAGGATGCGCCAACAAAGCAAACCGCGGGGCAGGTGGCAGACTCGAACACGGGCTCGATCTCATCGGCAACGGGAGACCGGGTATAGTCAAGGGAGCGAACAGTGTTGATAAACAGTGCTCCTTTGAAAAATCATTTTGCAGATTTAAGGATGAATTGGTCGTAGGGCGCGTCAGAAAGAAAACTAAAGACATTAACAAAAGGACTGAAAATTGAAAGCAGCCATCGACCAAATAAGACTTACGACTGAAATAGATAGGCCGGATTTGATGTGAATTATTTATCATAACGTGCCATGATATCAGTCGCTAACTCGCGGAGACGGCTCCGTAAGAAATTGAATAACCTTCTGAAGAAGTGGAAATTAAAGTCTTCGGACCTGATAATTTACAACAAGAGTCTGCAGAACTAACCGTCAAACGAACCTGAAATTAGTGTCAAAGTAAAGAGAACACGAATTTCCTTTGGAACATCCCAACTAAAAATGTGGACTACCTTTTCAGTAGTTTTCTCCACCTCAACGACCAAAAAAGCCGTGTTCTCTTTACATCCCGAAAGAAAAATGATAAACACTCTTATGATACTTCCTGTTTGATAAGCGCTTTCTCGGTTGCTAAACATCATTAACCGCATTTCTGGCAGCCCTACAGACAGTACGACAGCTGCTGCATCACAGCCGGGGAGCTTACAAACTGTGACACTCTTTGTATACGGGACATATAATAAAATGTGTGGGAAGACCGAAAGGATATTGCCGACAATGCCTACACAAAAAGCTTGCAATGGACATAAAAATCGTCTCTTGCGTCATTTGCTTTGTTTTTCGCTTTTATGTTAGTGGAAGTGCGCTTAGTTATTCCGAGCTAGTTTATTGGAGCTCCACCCCAAAACAGACGTAAAATAACCTAAATTAACCTTAACGTGGTCAAAAACGCTAATTTGCAGAGGGCAGACTAGTTGGCTATTTAACAATAAAAAATATGCCTTTTGCCTTAATATCAGCCTTGTAGTAAATTTGGCATGTTTACAGACTCTTTCTCTCCAGGTAGTTTCTTATGGCACACATAATGTCATAACTTGAAGAATATTTAATGTGATTTTATAATTTCTTGCTATAAATGTGGTCTTGTGGGAAACTGCTCCTATGCTTAATTTTTTTTCATTTCATTTATTGTTTTTTCATACAATACAAAGTGAAACATAAGTTTGGCCAAAGCCAGAGGCTTAAATGGCTTTTGGTCAAAGACAAAGGCTATTTTACATTTTAGAACAATAGACTAAGCTAAGCTGTAAACTTAGATAAAAAAGATAGGTACTAGTAGACCAATAGAAATGCAGAACTAATGACAGAAGTTCAATATAACATTCAGTATCGGTAGCTCAAAGATTTAATTCAGGCTTAAGAAGTACGATTTAAGCTTCTTTTTAAAGTTGCTAATGGTAAGGATATTGCATAAAGTCAGAGGGATATCATTCCAGATAGTTGGGGCAAAATATGATTAACAACTTTACAAATTTTCAACTTTTTATCCTGACACAAGTTGTGGTCGAAACATAAGTAAAAGAAACCTCAATTTGCGGGTATTATACCTCAGTAATATATAGGAAGACAGCGTCGGCTTTAAATTGTTCTTAATTTCTGAATGGGATCAACAAAGCCTAAATTTTCTTCAGTTTTGCAATATACTCATTAGAATCTTTCATATGATAAGCATTGTGATTTCCGTCGTTTTACAACATTCAGTCAAGACAGAAAGGGGCTTCCCCGACAAGTGATGTGATATAATATTTTGACATTAAAGTATAAGAAGGGAGGAGGTTTAATTTGGGTTTGTGGTTAAAAAGACCCCCAAAATTAAATCGGTTAGTTTTATCCGAGTTAAGGGTTTTAATTTTTTATCCAACGAGCCAGCACTATTGTTATCCCCTTGTCAGAAACACACTGATTTATTCAAAGTGTTCCTTGTTTACGACAAGGAACAACAGTTTAATCTGGCTGGCGATTATTCCCACTGATCATGTATCGTTGATTCAGCATCATTCTTCGCCTTAAGGGGAGAGGAGGTTGAAAGTTAAATTTTAAATTCACGACATCGCCTGAAGAACACTGTTCGTTAAACTCGGAATTGTCTGAGTCTTTGTGTTAAGACCTTTCCAGACACAGTGTAAATGACTTACAATTGCTGAAAACATTGCATTTGTACGGTAACTTTCAGGCAAGCATTCAAACGCATAACGCACATCCTGAGCGTAAGAGTAGAAACAGTGAGATATTTACACTTGGCTTCTGCCGGAAAGACGTGTTGCCAACGATGATACTAAGTCACCGGGAATTTGCAAGAAACCAATCAACTAAATATAAACAGTTAATATTTGGTAAATGGATTTGTTGCAAAAACGATTTGGGTTTGCAGCTTCTATATATTCTGTTTTGTTTTCTGAAGGCGGTGGCAGACGCGTTGGCAGCATAATAAAGAATATATCAAAACTTCAATATACGGTGGCGGTGCAATCCATCATTCTGTCAACTTAATGGTTGCCGTGGTACCAACTCTTGTCATAAGTTTAATAATTTCAGATGCTTATCAGATGAAATGCTTTTATATTTTTTTCAAGGTTATTACATAACACCTCCTATATATACATTTGTATATATTCTGTGTTGTTTCCCGAAGGAAGTCAGTGGTAGGTAGTGTAGTACGGAATATAACAAAACTTCAATATGCAATCAATCATTCCGCCGAGAAAATGACCAACTGCTGGTTTACTTAAATTCAAGGTGTAAGAGCCGTCAATTTATTCGCAACAGGAAGTCATCTTTTCTCATTACCATTTGCGCCTTTTTAGTGCCACGATCTCCTTAAGCTTCGCCTCAGGTGTTCTATTTAACGCTTTTATAAACCTTTTCAGGCCGGCGCAAAATTGAAGATGTTGTATAAATGAAAAAAAAAAAATTACGTTGGTTGACTTTTTGGTCTTACGCTATTTCATGTTCCGGTCACGGAAACTTTGAATTCTGTTAGTATTTCGATCGCGAAAACTTTGAATGAAAGCGGATTTTTCGATTCTTACGCGAAAGTGCGCTGCGAAACGAAATAAAGGGAGAGCAATTGTCACAGTCCCTAGAACTGCGCATATCGCGCCGAGAAATTTTCCCATTGGGGTTGTGGGAACTTTATCACCATATCCAACAGTACAGATTGTAATTATTGCCCACCAAAAGGTATCGGGAATACTCTGGAAATCGCTTTTTTCATCCTCATTCCACTCCACGAAGAATACAGCGCTCGAACCCAGAATGACCGCAGTAGTTGCAAATGTGATCAGGAGACCGAGGTCACTTATTCCTGAAACAACTGTCAAAACTAAGATTTTCATTCCCTCTGAGTAGCGTACAATTTTTAAGATACGTATTGTAGCCAATGTTTCCAATAGCAGTAGCATAGTTCTTGCCGACGGCCAAGCCATCCTTATTATGAGTTCCAAGTAGAAAATGACGATCGTAGCAAAATCCGCACAGTTCGGAAGCAGTGTAAAGTACTCGCTTTTGTTTGGAGAGGCGAACAGTCGAATAGCGCATTCTAGTGTAAACCAACTGTAACAAACGAGTTCAAAAGAGAACCACTCATCATCTTGCACGCTTATTCCAACCGGCTTTCTGTCCGCGTTCGCATCAATTGTTGAGTTTCGTTGTTTGTTAAGACGCTGCGGTTGCAGTGAGTCGACAGTTTTCAGGCATGAAGATACTAATGACAGCACTATGAACACCTGCGATACGATCGCTAACACTTTCGCAGGTATGGATGAGTTTGGAAATTCAAACAACTCCCATAACGTCCTCTGCCACGCATTTAACGGGCGAGATCGGTTCAAATCACCAAGTATGACATTTTCCAGGCTCCTACAGTTGTTGGGCTCTACGGGGAGCATGAAAAATTTAACTTCTTCTTCAAACACTTGGCTTGGCACATTGTCTGGATAAATTAATCTGCCTTGGTTTTGATAATAAAATAGTATCCCCTCAAAAGCTTGCCTATGGCGGTCAAAAAAATATTCCTCTCGCCGCGAATCAAAGTATTTAAGTCTCTTTTGTGGGCAGCCGAGTAGAGACTGTGGAAAATGCGCCAGCTTATTCTCGCTTATTTCAAAGACCGCTCCACTGACGTTTACAACAAGCAGACGATCGGCAGAAGCCTCGCAGTCATTGTTTGCTTCCATTATCAAACCAAGAAATCCCGCTGTTTGCGAAGAGGAATGTCAGACAAAGATGAGTTGTCCGCTCCGTGATTATAAACGCGCGTTCTTTCCAAGAGCATTGATTTTCCTTTGCCCATATTCATAACATCGGAAGGTGTCAAGTTATTTCTAGCGGCTATTTTGCACTTGGCATTTTTAGTGCTAATTGCCTTCTTTATATAAGGGAAGTACAAAATAAACCACAGAAGCAAGTACTTCTAACATCACGTGACAACTAACAGGCCAATAGGATCCGTAGAAATAGGCACGGAAATTTCTGTGAAAATTTGCTTTGGATCGCCATAACTTTATTTAATTAAACGACACCAAAAACATGACGGAAAGTCAATACACGGCTTCTTTGACGATTTCTACATTGTCAACTGCGTTCAATATCCCCCTTTTACTATGCTAATCAACAGGTAAAAAATGTAGTCATAACATGTAAACCCAACATATTCCCCAAATTCAAACAGCCAAGGTATTTGTCTAGTTTCTATGCGGCAGTTTTCTCTGAACGAAACGTAGAAATCTAAGCTCAAACACGATTGAATTTTGTCTGTTTATACTCATAACACAGTTGTTACATTTTTCATTGGTACAAATGTTATTCATTTCATTAAAGTGATTGACATACGTTTTTTTCCTGCAGGTGCGCAAATTAAATATGTTAAAAAATCACAGGATATTTAATTTTTAATTTTTGCATTTGTCCTATCGCGCATCTATTCTTGTAACTACATTATCTTAATGAAGAAAAGAACAAAATATCAATATCACTGATTACAATTTTAATGCACTTTCTCACTTTGCCACTAAAATTTCAATAAGGGTTAAGGATTGTGGTGAGCTTTGTGTGGTTGTTTAGTTATGTATATTTCCGTCTTGCCACAATCATCCTGCGTCAGAGTCATTTACCTTCGGGGAACTGCTAACTGCTCACTGCTCACTGCTAACTGACAATAACACTCGCAAACGTTCCCTCAGCAGAAAACACATAACTATATCTAATAATAATTTGAAGATGTTTTGGGCTAAGTGGAAACCTTTTTCAAACTGTAATTTTTAGAACATGCATGTATGCCATAGGTGTGTAAATAAGAACAAAATGTGAAAAAGTAGTGTAAGAAAATACTGTAAGTATATTGTATTGGAAGTATTGCAGTGCCAGTACATTGTAGGTAGCGGAAGTATCATATTGTAAGTAGTGTTTGTACCGCTTTTGTTAAAAAATTTAAGGAAAACTAAAAAAAAAAGAGAAATAAAATAAAATAAAAACTATCTAATACAGTGTTTGCCTCTCCGATACTGATTTTGCATAAGTAAAGATTTGGTAAAACATTTGACAATAATAATCTGCGATAAAACATTACAAAACATAGCACGACGTTTCGACGTTTCCAGAACGTCACTAGGGGGCTTAAGCAGCGACGACGACGACGGCAACGAGAACGCCACAAAACAATGGCATTAATGAGCCAAAACAATACTCTGCACGTGTGTTTTACATTTGGTACATTTCTTTGCCGTCCTCCGCAAAACAACAACGGGAAATGACCAAATTTTAGGTTTTCCCGAGAACGTGAGCCCATGACGACAAGGTTTTCTTTCGTTTCCTTTGCTTTAACACCGTTCACAGTAATTTAGGCCCTGGACAGCTCGCCAGCATTTTTCACGTTAAACATATTGGGATAATCGCGAAAGAGTTACAAAAACGATAAGTTATATGTTGAAATGACGTTTTTGTTGCCGTCGTCGTCGTCGTTGCTTAAGCTCCCTAATTATTATCAAGTGAAAACGTCGTGCTATGTTTTGTAATGTTTTATCGCAGATACTGATTTTATGAAATATTTTGGCGGATCCAGCATAATAAATTTGACAAATTTGGCGCGGTTAAGTTCTTGTAGAGGAAGATTAGCAGATAAGCTCAGCTTGTGCAAATCCTTTTCAAATGGCTGCCATTTTGATTTTTCATCATGTTTAAAATGTGATCCTTTTTCAATCCTTCCCTAATACCTGAAGCATTTTTTACCATCATTTGAGGCGGCCGACAAAACACAGTTAACATAAAACTCTTTGATGTAACCGTCAAGGTACCACAGCGGTACATCACCTTGTGACAGGACATGATAATGAAAATCACGAATATCGAATTTTCTTCCCAGATTTGCCTTGGACTCATTGCGCATTTCCCAAATCTTCAATTGACCAATCATGTAAGAGGTAGCTTGGCCGGGCCAGGCCTGGTAACGGGCGATTTCTTTGTGGATGACGTCACTATCGTCCCACATGTATTGCCTAAATAAAGCGAGAGCTTCATCACGTGTCATGTGCTTGTAATGTACAGATGTGTCAACGATAAGGCGGAGAGCTCTCCAGATCTGGGATTTGATGACGCCATATCTTCGTAACGGCTGGTTTTTGTATAGATCTACCAAAACGACAAAAACATGCGACAAAGGTTTCTGTAAGCCATCATAAACAGTAGATTTCATCACCCGCTTGCGTCCCTAGCGTTTTATGGTTACTGTCTTTTTGATCAATTAATACCAGGAGTTGTAAGCAGTAGGAGTGTAAATAATCACTAATGTGTTTTATCATCATTATTATTATAATTGTCACATTAACAGTTGTAGTTGTCATTTGTATTATTGTAATCTTGTTTTCCTTAACGACCCTGGGTTAAGATTTTTTTAGGTATATTTAGAAACTATCCGTACAGACACAATTTGCCAAGAGAACTCAGAGTCAAAGAAATGAGCCTGATACCCAACTGAGTCGAACCGAGCTACTGCAAGACTCTTAGTAACCTACAAGTAGTTTTGTAGCTCTGGTTTTTGACATAGGCTGACTACATTTGCTGCTAACACTTTTACCTGAGTCGAGGTTCATAAGTGGATGTTCAGTATACATGGCCCATCCTTCTCTGTAAGCACTGATAACCTTTGGTTGAAACACACTTGAACACGGCGCGCTGTTTTTGAAGCACATGAAATCAGATAAAAAAAAATTACTTGGTCTCAGAGACTATACGATAGACACTTCTTTGGTTACAGGGCAGCACCGCTTACACTTTTCGGTGGAGTGAGCTGCTCTGAGCAAACATGTGATATGTTTGTAACTAAGCAGAGAGGAGAAAGGCAGGATGGCGCGACCAGGACACTACGACAGCAGTAGTTAAAGATAGAGAAGCCTGGAGGCAGAACGTTGCGGCTAAACGCTCACATCCTTTCTCATCTGCAGTCAATTAGACCATTTTAAAGAAAAACGACCCTTGTTTACTACTGACGATTTGGAGATCTGTGTTTTATACTTGCTGATAGTGCGCAACGTGTAATAATCTTCTATGCCTGTGTATCAACATCAGGCAAGCGGTGTTTTGCGCGAGGTCAGCTACGTACCCGGGATTCATATTTGATGTCCTGGAGGTTGCAAATACTACTTCTAATTACTCGCCTCGCACGAGGCTAACAGGTCACTGGAATGTTGGTGCACAAAGCCAACACTAAGGTGTTAAGGGAAAAATCAATCAGCCAACCACGTAAGAGGCTATGATTGCCGAGCCACGTTCGGTCCGATATGATAAAAGTTACATCTTCGACGATGCTTGTCGAAAAGTCGTTCACGAAGGCTTCCCGAGTACAATTAACTGACATTATTGCTAACTCACCGGGGTTTGAATATCTCCTTGTAACTCGCATCCTGTAAATGATGCCCAGGAGTACTCTCGTGAACTGCAGTGGTCCATTCCATGACTTCTGATCTCATTTTATCAACGAAAAAAGGTAGCTTGTACTTTGCTGCAAACCGGCAATTACTGAGCGAGGAGGTGTAAGTTGCCACGCCCCAAGACGGAGAGAAATTGATAACGGGTTCATTTGGACAAGTCGGGATCGTTCTTCTATCGCCACTAAAGTGAAATAACTTGAGTATTTTAGCTTCAAGTAGGTTTAAAGTGCTTCGTGTAGCTTTGATCCAACGTGTCATGGTTGAAAAGCGCTGGGGACAATACTTTGCTGCACCTGGTTGTAAAAGAGGGATTAAATGTTAATCAAGGTGCTGAACGACTGCACAATGGAAATGCTGTGGTTAGTGTGATTTTCTCGGTTCGGAACATACTTGCTATACTGCGAGTCCTTAAATTCTCCCTCGATAAGAAAAATTATTCTATACAGTAACATCGTGGTATTGATACTGTATCCATATCGTGATAAATTCCTAATATCTTTTAGGTACCGTATCGTTTATATCGTGGAATCTTTCTATATCCTAAGGACTCCGAGCTACTGCCAAGAGGGGGGAGAAACAGGGGAGTAATTCTCCCTTCTCCCTACTCATCCAGGTCCATCCAGTTCAATTCTCCCTACTCCCAACTTTTCTTTTTCTCCCTCCTCCCTACTTTTCCCCCCTATTTCTCCCTCCTCCCAACTTTTTTTGGGCCATTTCTCCCTCCTCCCTTTTCTGTTCCTCCCCCTCTGCCAAGTTTCTCGTAACTTTCCGAGGTTACCTGCTTTTGTTCTGCATTTCTGGAAGGCTTCATTATTGGACTCTTTTATAGGAAAAGGTTGCTTGTTCAGGTAAAGTGAAAAGGAGTTCAGTTGGGTTTTGAATTCGGATACAGCCTCGCTCTCATTCCTTTGTCCTGTGTACTCCTTTGCTAGGTCTACTGCTTGACTGTAATATGTGGCCAGCTGCCTCCATCCCAGAGCATGCACCTCATCTGCGAGGAATAATCATTAGCAATATTTGTTTAAATAAGCATACAGGAATGCATACATCTACATACCTTGAGGAATACAAGATTTCAACTAAAAATCAATGGTGTAAGGGACGTTTTCATGACTCTTTTCCTTCTGTTTAAATTCCGGCCTGTGGTGAAAAGAAGGAAACATTGCGAAATGTGGCTCAAAGAAAAAAGTCGAGAGCTTATTTATTGGTAACAAGTTTCAAAACAATTCGACAAATTTGCAAATACTAAAGAGACACATATCTCTTAAAGCGAACTGAGTTTTGTTGTAAATGGATATGAAAAATTAGTCGATGCCGCCAGTTATAGAATAGTGAACTTTACTATGGGAAACATAATCATGTCCACTATCATTTGGGGTTAATTTAATATCTTAAGGTAGTTTTATCCCGTTAGAACGTTTTACCTTATAACACCATATTCAATACACAACTAAGCCGTGAATGAATGCATCACTTCTTGAATTGTTTTGGAATTCTTCAAAATCAGTTTGAATTTTAAGATGATAAACAGCCCGTACTTGCCTGGTGTGTAGTTTGTTGACGTGAAATAGGACAAGACTCTTGTATACGCTTGTTCCCCTTCCATAATCCTCTCTTTCCCATCCAGTGTTTTATTGGTCTTTTGGGAAGTCATTGTTCCATTGACGTAGATATAATCAACAGGTCTTGTTCCCAGGCCACTGGATACATTGCTAGGTACGCAGTATGTGATATAATCGCTTTCCAGATACTGGAGTAAACCGATCATTGGTATTCCGACGAATTTAATCACACCTTCAGATAGAGATTCCGACATGTTTTTCCCATATTTATCAATCCACTCTAATAAATCTCGTATTTTAACACCAGACACGAATTTGTTAATGCGATACTGAACCCCAGCCCAAGATAACACACTGTCAGGTGATCGGGTAGCATAAAGGGAGAGGTAACTCTGTTTAATGCACTCTATCCCATCTTTGCATTCATCTGATGACTGAACCATTCCAGATAGCACCCCTCTTTGGAGGTTCAATTTGTGTTGGTTGATGCCACCCTGAAACTTCTGTAGCATATTCAGTGCATCGTCGGCAGCTTGCACCGTTTTGTTTGCCTTTGTAAGGAAGGTGTAAAGAGCTACGTTTAAATGACTTGGTATCGATGTGATTGGTTCGTACCTGCATCTTTGACTAGGACCTAGCATCCATGCTCCTAAATTAAAAAGGACGAAATAAAAGAATGAAGGGAAGAACGAAAGAATGGAAACCACGAATAACTGTGAGAACAAGGGAGTACAGAAAACGGATATAACAATTACGAAATTAAATAATTCAATGTTATGGGACGAGCAAGAAAGTAAATGAAAGGCCTCAGGTTACCGACTTATGGACGAAACGAAAGTTGGAATGACCTTTCTTTGAAAATAAGCAATTGAACGAACGAACACGGTTTAAATTGGCTATTCACAACACTTTTGTCTTTGGATGATATATATGAAATAAATCATATATGAACTGCGGATGTGAAATTACATGAAGACTGATCTTCGCAGTTGTGAACGCAATTTAAGCAATTGAGTAAAGAAGCCCGAAAAAAAAAATTCAAGACTTCAACGGGGTTTGATTCGATTTCACATCCTCAGTTTATATATGATTTATTTCATATTTATCATCCACATTTATCTTTTTCATGGGAACATATGAACCTACAATTGACCTGTTCCCAACGTCAGTGGCTTCACTGATAGCTCAGTTGGTTGAAGCATCGTGAGGTCACGGGTTCAAACTTCGTTGACTGACTGAATTCTTTTTACAGTCTTCTTTACGCAATTGCTTAAATTGCGTTCACAACTGCAAGGATCAGTCTTCATTTGTCTTTAACAAGCACTGAAATCAGGGATCTTACCTGTGTAGTAATTGTTTTCGTACGGTTTACCAAAGTAATGCATCAATTCATGTTCCAAAACAGCCAGAAGTTTTCTTTCATGAAGCTTGAGTCTTTCTATATCAATGCTTGATTTCATTTCAATAAATTCCCTTTGCAGTACTTTTGTCTTGTCTGTAAGCTCTTTAATCTTATCTGGCGCGGGGTTGTAAGGTTGAAACAGCTCCTTGCTGTAAGAGCCACTGTAAGGATTAAACTCCTTCTGTGTCACTTTTACTTTGACCAGAAATAAATCCAGTCCTGTTGGCGTAAATGACAAAATATTGTTATACATGACTTCTGACACCCGTTACATGTCTTCGTTCAACTGTAGTGACTGCATTAAATCAATGACGTCATTACACCTTATGAGATGAGTGTTACTGATATCTCGTTAGTATAAAAAATACAATTGCAAATATTGAAATGTTTCTGTTAATATCGTTTATATACTTTGATTGAAAAGTTTGCAATAATTCCCCCCAAAACAGTAACAGTACAATCTCAACAAATTTGAGGATTTTCTGTGTTTGCGTTTTGTTCGCTCTCTGAATATATTGTTGGTCGATAAAACAGAAACGGAAAAATATTTTCACCTGTCAATCTCAATCATGTTATAAACTGAACGATTGTTGTGTTTTATCTTTTCATAATTGTAATTGCTGCTCTCTTGTCGATATCATTGCAATAACTACGGAGAGTGTGTTTAAATAACTTCTCGTTAATTTAGCACCTGACGTACCATGGTAGAAAAGGCTGACAACAATAATTTGTTTACATGGCATCAGATTAAGAAGAGAAAATAAGCTTTCTCCTAGTACTGAAACCTATGAACGATAAAAAGAGGTTGAAGAGATGAAAACTTGTCAGGTTTCATAACATGATTAGATACAGACATTTACTGAAAACTCTACAAACGCTAGTGCCCCGAAAATGAATTTTCAGCTTGAAAATTTAAAATCAAATATTTGGAATTAAGTAAAGCACAAAACTGGTGTACTGGTTTCGTGACAGTGGCAGTGTAAAGTGAAAGCTAGGTGAAAACTCTTATCTGTACTTCAGTTTGTCAGCTCACCTGCACGCTTGGCTTCCATTGAAAACTCGCATGATTTCTTCGCTTTTGACTCGTTTCTACTGATCGACGAGTAGTTACTGCACAATTTTGTCTGATTTAAACCCTGAACACTCTCGTTTGTCGTAATGGACGTCTCCTTCTGTGCTAAAGAGATTAGCACTACACCAGCTATAAAACAACCAACGCCAAGTAACGTGATAACACAAGCTGCAATACAAACTCTCGAATGTCGCCGATGCATGTGCCCTGTAGAATCGTCGGGTGTTAAAAACACGAGAGAAGGAAGGCGCACTTGATCGGGCGAAACGGAGTTCAATTCGTGATCACCCATCCCGGGCTTGAAAAGTTTCAAGTGGCTTAGAAAAGGATTGAAACAATATTGATTTCAAAATGGTTGTGCATGGCAAAGGATTATCAACTGACTGCTAAGAACTCTGTTAATTAGTATGCAGGGGAACTGTTATCATTTAGCTTTATTTCTTACATGAAAAATCACAGGTTATTGTCACCTCCAGCTTACAAAGACCAACAAATTTCATTTATTTTTCTAACGTATTTATCTTATGGCTTAAAAGCTTTTAGCGATCTGATCAATAGCGGAACAAGTGTCACAACAACTGCAATACAAATATGAAATACTGACCACAATAACAAGAAATCT
Source organism: Galaxea fascicularis (assembly GCA_948470475.1). Lineage (NCBI taxonomy): Eukaryota > Metazoa > Cnidaria > Anthozoa > Scleractinia > Euphylliidae > Galaxea > Galaxea fascicularis. The sequence goes on along the minus strand of OX419344.1, from coordinate 24,126,889 downwards.
TATCTGAACACTAAATATTAAAACCACAGATTTTCAGGGAGGTTTCGTTTAGGATATCCCAGTTGTATAGCGGGACTTTTCGTGTGGAGAAAGCGAGATTAAAAGTGCAGAGTTGAAATTTTTAACTGATCACTTTCGATTAATATTCACCACAAATAACCCATACGTTGTAGTGATAAAAATCAACACAGTCCGGTAAAAGCCACAATTATCATTTGCAGCACTGCATACTGAAGAAATCAAATTGTCTGCGATATATATCAGACATATGTGCTCGAAATCCTGTGACCTCAAACAATCGGTTTACGATCGTAAAATTTGGACGCTAATAATGACACAAACGATGAAAATTTGGCTGATGATGGCGTACAGTTGAACAAATAAAAATAACATAAACTCTAGATAGGTGGAATTAGAATCTTGTCAAAAAAACAAGGAATGTGTGGGCTGAGGACCTTCATCAGTTATTTTTTTAGCTGTTTTCATTTACTGAACATTACACTTCGTCTTGTGCATTCTTTCTAACCCGCAAAAGCATGACCTTGTCTCAATCAATAACTTTATGTAAAATCAATTTACTCAAAGTCATGAACCTGTTGTCACTCTCTCTCTTAAAATTTCACCTGTTCTTTGTATATTGTATGTACTGGATTGGAGAATTCAAATAAATGAAATAATAATAATAATAATAATAATAAAACGATATGAAACTACTTTCACCTGTTATGTTTTTATAAAACATAGTTAACCTTTTGAAGTTTCCATTTACTTGCTAAACTTGACCTTAGGTTCCTTAAAAAGCATTTATCATCAAGTTTTATTCGAGGGAAGGAGATTTATTGATTCGCCTGTTTTATATACTGAAGGCATGTCTGTTGGCATACACTGGCGGGAACTTCATTCAGGTTGAAGAAAAACTGAGTAGTCTGTCACGCATCAGTTGTTGTACTTTTCGTACATGTATCAATATCGGTATTACGGTGTTTGACTTTCTTTTAAATGAATAAGAGAAACGAAAAATCTTAAAAAGTTGCCATGAATAATGGAACACTTTTCATCTGAATGAAAACACCCAGTCCAATTACATTTACCTGGACAATTTCTGCCAAACGTGTTTTTAACACAATAAAAAGGGAACCCGTATGACTCGGTTTATAACTTGTATTGTATCTGCCAGACGAAAACAGAGGACGAATAATGTCACTCGCATTCTGTATATTGGACAGGACCATCTGCAGATTACAGTAACATTCCCGTTTCCACCTATTTTGTCGTCCTGTTTACTTTTCAAATTTTCTTTTACACGTGGCATCCGATGGCGCAGGCGCAGTTGTTTCTGGCAAAATGGCGGACGAGAAAGACGAAAAGTGCGACTCGGTATAAATTTGTGTTTTTTGTAGTAAGAAAATGCATTAACGGCATTGAAATTGTTTTTCACTACGATCCGTTGCGATGTTCTTTCTTCGCGTATTAGTTTTGTTGCTATCAAACCTAGCAATCATAGCAGATTGCAAAACTGTTCGCGGAGTTTTGAGTTCCAGACAAGCTCGTCTATTCCAGGGACAGTACATTACTCGGTTCTGCTTTCACGGTAATTTCCATTCTCCTCTCGTACTTATTTATAAACATTGATATAGCAACATTAACATAAAAATCAAACCTAACAGGATAAAGAAGGGTGTTTACATATAAGAATGGTGAAATTGAACTTGGATTTTTGACATTTTAAAAGAACACTGCGAAAGAACAGCTGGTTTGTTGTTTTCCATTGTGGCCTACCACTTGATATATGGGGTCAACTCAGCTGTACAAGTGCATGTCACAGGCAGCCAGTGAGGAGATTGGAGGTGTATAAGGGCACTTCCAAGTCTGATTGTAACAGATTTTCATGCTTATGTCATTCTGCAATGGCCCATGTTATAATGATAAGCTACCATTCTTTGCCTTGGACAAATTTGATTTAACAGAGTTTTTCTCTTGCCATTAACACCATAGGTGATGCCTTAGTAAGATCTCAGCTCAACACATCATCAACCGGTAAGCTGTATTTCTACCTTGACGAAAAGTGGCCCCATGTTCAACAAACTTCACAATGTCAGGACAGACTGGATATGGCACAATATTCATGTAAGTAAAGCAAATCTTCAGTTGCAGATTCAGCCACTTTGACTACAGAAGGTATATTTCTGTTCAAAACTGTGAACACATGAAAGAGGATGCTTGTTCAGTGCTGTACGAGTTAAAATTTTAGGGAGGGTGGCATGCAAAACATTGATTCAAGGGAGGTCACCCAAGTGCCTCAAGAAGCACCAGATAATTTTCATCAATGGCTTAGTAAATCTGCCTGACAAGTAGTTGCAGTTTTGACACCATCGTCATTCTTTTTCAGTTGCGCTAGACTCTGTTGGTGGAGAGAATAAATTTTCTCCATGGAATGATCCTAAGGTGTGGCATGTGTTGTATGCTGATTCAGTGACTTGTGACTCCACTGTGCCTGCTCTTGAGGATATTGCATTTACACTAGAAATGTTTAATCCTGATTCAGAAGGAAAACCAACAAACCACCGTGGATGCGATGAGACAGGTAAAGCCTCTTGTGGACAATATAATGGCAGAATGGCCCATCTTCATTAATTTTTTTCAATAACATTTATTCAATTTATTTACTTGAGCAAGAGGTCCTTTATACCCCTCAGGTGTTGTAAGTAGGGCTGTGGTTAGGAGGCCTAACCACTGTCATTGCATTATTTCCTTAGACAAGAATCATTCCTTCCACAGTCTGTTATCATTGTGGCTTTTTAAATTGGTTGTGGTTTCAAATATGCAGGGCTAACCGTTGAGAGACCAGTGGAAGTAGAAGTTCTCTCAGTTACCTCATGTGACAATTGAGATTGATGATTAAAAGGCAGGAAGAAGTAATCAGCACTTCAACCAATGTTCACATTATTTTAATAATGCTTTTACCAAAGGTTTACTGTCATTTTATGAGATACTTGCATTCCTGTACTTTGCTGGTGCAATTGCATATGGGCAACGTCTGTGGCAAACAATCCAGAAAGGAGGACCTATGCATATGGTATGTATTAACCTCTAACCCCTGAGGGGTCTCCCTTTGACAAGTAAAATCATCTGGCATTAGACAGAGTAAAATCTATAAAGTCACTCTTAGGGAGGAAAGGGTTAACCCTTTAACCCCTGAGGAGTCTCCCTTTGGACATTTACTAATGTTAAGGCTAAATACTGGTTTTGCTAAGTAAAAGACCATGACCTTATTTATTGATAATATTGTTATTGTTGACTCACTTTATAAGTTAAATACTGTATATGCAGGGGAGACAGGATGGCCGAGTGGTTAGGGTGCTGGATTTCAATGTGGTGGCCTGGGTTTAAATCCCACTCTGGCCACTAGCTGGTGTTGTTCTGGGTAAGTGCCTGGTTCAACTCCTTGGTCATCCTTGTAAATAACCAACTGGTTTGCCTCCTGCCGGTTGGGATTCTTATCATGTTTACCGGTAGTCTATGTTTCTTGGGATTTAAGTGGAGTGCCTGTAAACTAGCTTGGATAGCTAAGTGCATTTCCACTATAAACCCAGTATTATTGTTAAATACTGTTACAACTAGCAGTCCTAAAATACAGTAAATATAATTTCTTTTCTAGGTGATCAAAATGCTGTCTGTTGCAATGATTTACCAGGCCACTGGGCATTTTCTCTCTCTCATTCATCTATACAGGTAATAATATTTTATGGTTGGTGAATTTATCAAAAATGGATATACCAAAGCATCTTTTTGATGAAGGGTGTCTCTAGAGCTATCAGCTGCCTAAATTTTATTCTTTGACCCACAGGTATTCTAAGAATGGCGAGGGCTATCCCTTTCTTAACAAGCTGTCAACAGGTAAACAAAATATTTTTGCAGTTTGCTTATTCTCCAAGGGGTTTGCAATGAAAATTAATTTATGAAAGGTTCAATTCCCCTAAGGAAGTCAAAAGTTAGTGTTTTTTTACTCATTAGAAATTGAATTGCTCATAGCAGAGTGATAACTGGCATGCGCACATGTAATTTATTTCTGCTAACATATCTTTTGTGGCATTGTTGTGCAGTATTGGATGGCCTAGCTGAATATCAAATGCTGCTGATGATGGCAAAGTTGTCCACAGGTTGGACTCTAAGCTCATCCTTCTCTATGCTGGATCCCAAACAGATGAAGCAAATTACTGCTGGTGTAATAGCTATTTCAGTTCTTGAGGTGTGTTTAGTGATTTATGCTGAATCCTCAATCAGTTTTAAGCCAATATTTTTATTTTAGCTCGGTTCAATGCAGTCCATTAGCACAGCCATTCTGCTTTTGACCTCCTAGGCAGACCCTCAGCTGTGTTTACAACCATAGTTGCTGTAATAAACCACATAAATACCCTCCCCTTCTAAGGGAAAGCTGTTGTGGTCAAAGCCATGTACAAACCATTCTTATTTAGATACTGATGTTGTTTCAGTGGATACTAAAATTAATGGTACATCAGACAGTAGTTTGACCCAAATGTCTTTGCCCATTGCAGGTTGTATTATCTTTTTGGGAGACCGGTCCTCTTCTAGTTCTTGTAAAAATTGTTGTGGCTGGAGCCTTTGGCTTAAATATAAGTAGGAAAATTACAGAAGAAAGAAGCACATTACGGAGGGAGTTTTACATCAAATTTTCCAAGGTGAGTCAAAGTAACCTTAACCTGGCACAGGGGCCTCAATATTTTTGTAGCCATATCGTTTTATTGCCTGAAGAAGCACCTTATTCATCAACAAGAAATATGTGCCTAGGGTGAGGGAACTGTGGGAATTCTAAGGAAGAACATTAATTTGCAAACATCATACAGTAAAAGTGGACTTTCCACCTTAACTTGCATAGTTGCAATAGAGGAGTTTTTGGCAGTGTCTTTGCATAGTGCACATGTGCATGTTAGGTTCACCACATGGCAAAGTACAGCATTTTGATAGGCAAAATGTTTTTTTTTTCAGTGCTCTTTAACTTGGCTTTTAGCGTACCCAGCTTTTGCAATTTTGTCTCTAGTACTGCCTGTTCACACAAGATTTAAGGTAAGAAGTCATAAAAGGTTTATAGGTCTACCAAGTTTAATATAGGTAGAAAATAATGGTCTTGTAAAACAGCTCAGATGCCACCACAACAACAGACACGATATAGTATAATAATAATAATTATATATACTTAATATAACACCTTTCAACATTAAAATGATCAAAAGTGCTTTACATGAATTTTAAAATATGTATGTATATAAATAAATATCAATAAAACCTAATACAAAAAATACACAACTGACCACCACCCAGTGCCACTACTAAGAATTACATGTTGTAAGCTAAATTAAAAGATATGTCTTAAGTTTTTTCTTAAATATGCTAAATGATGTTATTTCCTGAATATTTGCTGGAAGGCTATTCCAAATTGTGGGGGCAGCAGCATAGAAAGAACGAGCTCCCAATGTGGAAAGGATACATCCCTTCGGACGGTCCAAAAATAATGAAGAATTTGATCTAAGCGAATAAACAGAACATGACTTAATAGACACTAAATTACTGATATAGCTAGGTGACATATTATAAATAGCCTTAAATGTAAGAATTAAAATTTTAAAAGAGATGTGGTAAAACACAGGTAGCCAGTGAAGGTTATATAAAGCTGGTGTGATATGATCATACTTTTTAGTGTTCGTTATTAATCTGGCTGCAGCATTCTGTACTCGTTGAAGTTTACTTATCTAATATTTGGGAAGGCCATAAAGTAGGCTATTACAATAATCGAGTCTGAACGTAACAAAAGCATGAACTAATGTTTTAAGAGATTCCTGTGAAAGGTATTTAGAAATTCTTCGGGTATTGGAAGTATTATAGTGGTTTGTTATCATTAACTTACTTTAATATTATTCTCTGAGGTTGCATTTCGTTACATTTTTAATTAAAGTAGTTCAAGAATTAAAAATTCACTGCTCTGACCAAAAGTTGCTTAAAATAATCGGCACGGTCATGTCACTTGGCAAGACAGTCATTTGACGTCACTTGTCTTGTCAAGTGACAGACGAGGGTGCTCACTGTTTTTACAGCCTCCTTTTAAAACGAGTGCATTCATTTACTGTCACCTGTTAAAAGGAAACCTTGTAATGCATTTGAAGATTAATCAGAGAGCATATTTTATTTTTAATCCCTTCAGGTTATTGCATGGGGTTTGTTGACTGCCCAGTGCATATCAATCCTGTTATTATACAGACTGTTCTTATCAAGAAGTTTATATTGGGAGGTATCTTCCCTTGCTACCAGCACCCTTCCTCTCCGCATGGACAGAAGTTATGGTGCCAAGACATATAATTCTGAGACTAGAAGTGTTAGAATACACAAGCATATTGCTGTAAATTAAACTCAAAATTTCAAATATTGTAGTTAATGACCATTGTTTGAGTTATTTAAAGCTTATCAACAAAGACGAGGAAAACTAATTTAGTGGAGGAGGTGGATAGGCTGTTTCTTAGAGGAAAAATAATATATTAAATTTGTAATGCAGGTAACTCTCTCCAAGGTACACAGATCAGTGAACACCCCAGTTGTTTTTTTTGGCCGAACTGTTCCCTTAAATTTAGGAAGCAACTCATGCAAAAATAATTTACATTGCCAGTGAAGTTGGGAGCCCAACCAGTAACAAAACAAGTTTCAAAATCATACACCATTATAATAATGTCACGCAATCTTGAAAATTGCTTTGTGGTTGATCGATGCAAGAAAAATTATTGTTAATAGTAGGTGGCTGGGGACTACAGTGAAGATAGCCAGCAATGTAGACTTGTCCTCAAGGAAGGTAACAAGAATGGAAAAAATTCTATTGCTTACAAAGGAAGGCTACTTTTATGTAAAGAGGTGCATTCTAGAGTATGTCAGGGAAACAATCTGTGTTATGAATAGGAATTTGATGAGAGGAATTTGGCTTTAACTTCTGCTGCTTTTGTTTAGCAAGTTGCAAAAAATTATCATATGTGATTTATGGTGCAAATATGACTCATTTGAAGCCCCTTTAACTAAACTAAATAATATTTTGTATCAATAAAAACAAAAACAAATGTCTTATGTCTTTCTGCAAAGTGTAAAACAAGCTGTTAGCACAACTTGACCAATGGTTAAACAGATCCCATTAAAGATGGGATTTAGTTTGCCTAGTCTTGTTAGATTGTGCAAGTACATGTACATGTACACTGGCTTTTGTTATTATCTTCTGACTAACAGAAGCCAACATTTTGAGTGTTGGTCCCTTGTCAGAGCGTCAAGGATTAAATTGGCAAGTATTTTGTACAATAAAGGTTGCCATATGGTAAAATTATAAAGCCATTATCTTCTATCTTTGCACCCATCATAATCATTTCTACCACGTTTTTCATATGATCTTCTGTCATCTTTCCTAGGGTCTCTTTGTTGATCATATCTTTCCCTTCTTCTTTTATCAAAGTCCAAGTCCCTATCACCATGGGATGAGTAATGAGGATCATCTCTTTGGTCTCTATGATCATCAGATGCATGTCGGTCACGCTCAGGAGCATCATTTTTACTATCCTGTCCATACACTCTACGCTTGTAATTGTCATCTCGTCCTTGACTTTGTGAGTTAAATGCCACATCCCTATTCCCTTTGCGATCTCTTCCAAAATCCTGATCAAACTTAGTTCTATGTATAGTGTTATCTTTATAATGACGTGATTTGTGATCATGGGAGTCATCTTGTCCAGTCCTCTGTTGTCTATCTCGCCCATTTGCCAGTATCTTATCTTGCACTCTTTCTTTCCTGGGCAACTCCATTCTCATCAAATCATGCTTTTGTTTTTTCTCTACCTCTTCTTCACTTGAACTACTCATCTTTCTCTTCTTTTCAGATTTCTCTTTGCTTTTCTTCTGTTTCTTTTGTTTTTTCTCTTTCTTTCTTTTCTTTGGAAGATCTAAGAATTCTTCTTTCTCATCAGACTGTGGGGGTGATGGTAGGGGTGTTTTCGGAGCACACCCCTCTTCAATGATCTCTTTGTAGTTTCCATGTTCATCCTTCTCATCACCTTTTGGCCTCCGGTAGTTAGAACAGTGATCTACTCGTATTGTTCTGCCACCAAGCTTTAAAAAGAAATGTAAGTTACAAACTGAAAATAAGTGGTGTCCAAAAAGATGATTTTATCTTTGTGCCAAACTGTTTTACTAAAGGAATGGACCTATGCCAAACTTAATTTTCAAGTCTATGAAAGTGAAATGGTTATCGAAAATTAGGAAGTTTGATAAGCAAACCAACCTTTATTCCATTGAAGTTGTCCACTGCCAAAATTGTACTACGTTGATCTTCATAACACAAGAAGCAAAATCCCTTGGTTTTTCCAGTTTTCTTGTCTCTGACAAGATTTATATTTACTATCTCACCATACCTGATGATACAAAAAACCTGACATTTGATTTTGCAATGGCAAATGGAGAAAAGTGGGTTGAAAACAACTTCATATGTTTTGATCAATAAAGTAAGGAATGATGCAAGGGACACCCAGTTGTTTCTCACTAAACAGAAAATGTCCTACAGAGATGTCCTATTAAACACTTACAAAGCAAACCATGTTTGAACAACATAAGTGCATGGTTGGTTACTACTGTTTATAACAAGTTGGTTTGCTATCATTTCTGTTTAACAGGGCATTGGATCCCATGTTAATGATACACATAAAACATGATAAGCAACAGTGTAAACTTACTGAGAAAAGACACATAAGATGTCACCCTCTGTAAGGCCATATGGTAGTCCACCTGGGCAGAGGGAACATGTTTTGGTTGAATTTTTTAACACAAAAGCAAGCTGGTGAATGGGATATCAAGATGCAAAGATGAAAATAATACCTATGAAGATATAAGCACTATCTTTGTATTGCTTGTGCCAAGCCTCACTATCCTCCACTCCCATCTCCAACATCCGCTCATTCAGTTTCTGAATGTTCTTGACATTTCTGCAAATATCAAACAAACGTTAACGCATACACGTTTATTGTACAAAGGCAGCTCCAGTACTTTACAACCAGACTGATCCCTACGGTCATACAAAACTGTTAGACTCTACTTCTCATCAAATTCGACGACCAGTCAATCTCAAATCAGAACACTACATCATGTTTCTGTCTTCAAAATGACAGTTCTTCAGAATCCTTGCAAGCCATATCACGTCAAATAACACGTTTACGATTTAGTTCTCGCATTAACACTCATAATAACCACAAAATATCATGTTACTTACGTTAACGGGTTCATGTTGTCCTTTCAGTGAAAATTAAAAGCTTCTAGAACAACGTAATGTTCAAAAAGGAGTATTATTTAATACCAAAAGAGAGATCAGAAAACAAAATGGCGTCTACTTTTCACCACTGACCACAACGGTATGTGGACTCAGCAACTACTAAATTCGGTAAGGATGGCCATATTTGGCATTTCCAAAGCCCACAAACGTCGCGTGACAAGTTGTGACAAACTCAATTTCTCGAGATGCGAGTGGAACTATGCAAAAAAGTACTTGGATTGGAGGTCATAAATCATCTGTTTTATCATTAGATGTCAACAGAGAAGGTATTTTAGCCTCAGGAGGGGAAGAAGAACTCTGTGTTTGGTCAAAAGATGGTTCATCTCGAAGCAAACTTTCATATTCTTCAGCTGATGACTCTAAAGAAGTTAACAGTGTGAGTTTTTGTGTGAAAAACCCAGAACGCCTATATGCCTCATGTGAAAACAAAATATTCAGTTATGATCTAAGAAATCTTTCGTCCACTGTTTGTGAATTCGAATACAACGAGGATGAGGTAAACCAAATCGCCGTCCACGAAAAAGGAGCGTATGTCGCAGCTTGTGATGATAGCGGCGAAATCAAAGTCATCGAAGTACAGTCGGGTAGATTATTCAAGTCGCTAAAGAATAAACATGACAATATTTGCTCAACAGTACAGTTTAGGCCAAACCGCCCATGGGAGATTGTCTCTGGGGGAATGGATTCTAGAGTTGTCAGCTGGGAATTCTCGTCAGGCAGGGCACTTCAGGAACTCAATGCCCAGGAGCTCGCAGAGGACAACAGTGATGGGGCTTACTTGGTGAATCCACCATTTGTGCATTCCATTCATATGATGGCAAATGGAAGAATGTTTGCAGCTGGATTAGGTATCTGACAAACTCATATAATACCACATTTTAACTTAGGCAACCTTTTATGTGAAAGATCACGATGCATGTAAGAACAATAATTATTTTTTCTGTAAGTGACCAGTACAAAATTATGACTTCATTCCCACACCCCCTTACCTCACTGTTAAAACCTTATAACCTCCTTGGCTTTCACTCTTCTATCCTCCTCTTTACATCCTTCTGGCCTCTTCCATTGAAGCATTCAACCATTAAGGTTGAACCAAAGGCAAGTGCAAACCCTACTTCATAGGAGTTTTCCACTAAACATCCTAAGAAACAATAATCAATGTGATTCCAGAAAATATGGAAAGTTTTTTTTTTTGGTTTGCACCCTCGACCCCTCTGAAAATTCCAATTTAGATGCATGCTTTTCTATTGCCACCCCCTTTGAATTTCCATTCAGCTATGGGGCAGGTATAGATATTTTCTGGCACTGCACATTATTCCACAACAACTGTCAGTACATCTGAGTGTTAGTGACTTACTCAGCAAGGTGCTTTAAATATTGACACAATCGAAAATCACAAGAAATCAGGTCAGAAAGGGAGTGATCATTATATTAATTATTTGACTATTGACAGTTTCTGAATTCCTTTCCACATTTAGGAAATGGTAACATCCAGCTCTTCAGGTTTGAGGGAAAAAAGAAATTTATTCCTGATCAGCATCTCAGAAAACACTCCTCCAGTGTATCTCAGGTCCACTTCCCTAAATTCCATCCAAACAACTTGTTAGTGTCAGGTGGTAATGACTGCAGAATTGTTCTTTGGAATTTAAGTGCAGGTACACGCAATGGCTCATCAAGTTCAGGTACCAATCAAACTGAAGACATGTCAAGTGCTGTCTGTGTTGTACATGAACTGGAGCATGAATCTAAACCAAACTGGATTGCATCTAGTCCAACTGCACAGAATTTATTTATTGCCGATCAAGCAAGTGAGATCTCTGTGTATCATTTTATTTGATATCAACAAAGATGTTGATAAAGCCATGCCACTTTAAATGTACTCAGGTGATTTTCACCTTCTTGACGAAGTACAGATGCTATTATGTGCAAGGCTTTTCAATTCAAATAATAATTATTTGAATTGAAAAGCCTAGCACATAATATTCACAATTATTGTAAATACAATGCAGCAATAAATGTGCCGTGAGCTCTCTAAATAGACACCATCCATTACCTACCAAATTGAGGAAAGCCAATAAAGTGTTTTTAATGAGCTATGAAAGAATAATGAAGGTCTTTTCTGAAACCCCCATTCTTGAGAAAACTGTCACCATATTCATTAGAAATTCTGTGAAAGTAATAGTGGAATAGATAGTGCATATTTCACAACACAATATTATTAACGTTGTTTGTTTGCCAGGTGGAGTAGGATTATAAACAAGACTTTAACCAAGAACTCATTATTTCACAAGCTAAGTTAATAATTAAAGTAAACATGTTATCATGTTGCTTTTTTAGTTCTTGCATTTTGTGGGAGATGAATTTTTCCAGTTAGGTCATCATGACAGGAATAACACAGGCATTGTAAAGGAATAATCCTACCAAAACAAAGTGTGGTTTGCTACTAAAGGAAGTGAACACAGCTGCACCCACAAATGATTGATGTTGAGAATGCTTTATTGTTTAAAACATGAATGCGCAAAAATAAAGAAAAAGAAGAACTGCTTTGTTTTGTTCCTTAGGTTTCCCATTGAAATTAAATGCAGTGGTCTGCTGATATCAATGATCCTGGCAATAGAAGAAAATATTTAAATAATAAAATTTTAACTTCCCAGTCAGTTGATTAATGTTGCTAAAAAACTGAAGACTCACAGCAGCTGGCAAATGCTGTTATGAAGATGCAAGTACATCAAATTCTATTGCATCCATGCTCAAGACAGGGTTTCAAGAAATTTGTTTCTTTTTTTGTTTTTAAAATGACAAGTTACATGGTATTCAAAAACACCTGTTTATTTGTTACACATAACGGAACCCATCCCTGCACATTTCAATCTGCTAACCTGATTAGTGGTGCTTGATAATATAATAAACCTGTGGATGAGTTTGGAATTGTCATCGGTGTTGTGCCTTTCCAGAAAACGTCCATACCCTCCCTTGTAAGTTCATCAGGCATGTTAAGTTGGATTAGTTTTCATAAAACAAGTTCCTGACAAAGGGGGGAGGGGGGTCAAGTTAATAACCTGCCTTTGGGTATTGATATTTTCTGGAATGACACATTTTAGAGCCTTGCTCTTGCCACATCATGTACTCTACATGGTAGAAACCAACTTAGTGACATAAGATTGTAAATACTAATAATTATCAACCAAAGCCAAAGAATACTACCATCAAAATTACTTCACCATTGTTGGTTCTGCAACTTGCCACTCAAGCCAATAAACACATTTACTATACTACAATGGTATATTATTTTTCCCTTTTTTTGTTTTGTTTTACACTTTGAAATGCTGTGAATTATTACAAACTCTGGAGATAGACAAAAATGGGCTGCATTCTTGAGTCAAATAACTTGGAGTGATCTATGTGGAAAAGGCTCTAAATGGCTACACACAAATCAGGACTTATGAATAACCTGAAATGTTCAAACGTGTGAGAGCCCATCACAATCGAAAAGTAGTTGGTAAATTGTTCTCAATTTGAAGCCTAAACCCTGCATTGTTGATCCTATGAACTCACAAACACATGTACACTTCTAAAATTTTGAGAATATAATGTTGCCATAAAAATCAGTGGTGTGAATTAGGTTCATCTGTGTCCATAAATCCATCCTGTGATAAATCAGAGGATGCGTCTGAGGCTGGCGAAGAGGGGAACGAGTAAGGAGACATGGTTCGATGCGAGGGGCCACTGTCACTTGCCATGGATGATGTCCTTGAAGTGCGATTCTGTGCCCTTGAATTGGCAGCTGTGATGACAGGGGATGTGCCATGCCCTAGAGGCATAGCCAGGGGAGATGAAGGGGCATTTGACACAGGAAGAGGAGACATGCGAGCTGTAGCTGAAATCAGTGGAGAAGCTGAAGATGCTGAATTGCTGCGGAATAAACCAGATCAATGATATTCAGGATAACAAAAATGGACATCACAAGAGCTAATAATAATAACATTGATAACTTACTTTGGTTGTTTTATGAACTACACTTCAGTATTGTAATAACATACTTAGGAGTGTTATGATTGCCAAGGGTTCCTTGATGTCCAACTGGTCCCGACTTTGCCATATCTGAGGAGGATTATTTGTAGGGTAAGTATTTTCAGATTCATTTTCCACAACTCACTTTGGATAGTGGACGGCCCCCAAAAGAGATTTTTTCTTGCTTACCCACAACATATGGTTCAAGAGCTTTGGGAACCATTGTTCTTGAAGCCTTCAGGTTGGCCTCTGCACACTGTCCTTTCTCCAAACCAAATGCCATACCCATTCTTTTGAGCACCTCAATGTCATCATGGATCTCAAATGTGTTGTCAAAGTTGAATAAATATTCAAATCTGTCAAAACATTTTGAAAAACTGCAGTTATTGTGTTGTTCAGTCCAAACTTGCACTGAATTCACGACAAAGTGTATTGTGGTGTAAAGCAGGGAATTTTTGGTCAGACTCACTTGTCATTAGATATGCTACAGTCAATGACTGTCTTTTTGCTTGTGTTCACAATGATGAAAGGAAGATGAATAGCTGTGTTTTGAGCAGGAGATCCCTGCTCCTTTTCAACTTGCTTGTTTCTTTGAACAAGATTCTTGAAAGCAATTTGCTGAAATAATATCAAACAATAATTATTGAAACAATTGCTAACAAAATAAGTTACCGTTAGAATGCTGAAAATGAAACAAGGAAAGAATTTTTGTCTAAACATTGTCAACCATCCAACAGCCAGACTGTAGTGCCAAAGTTGACTCTGTGGTTGAAATTCTGTATTGTTGCCATTAACATGGTGGTTGTAATGTTTCAGTCTGCAAATGAAATTCTAATTATAAACTTCAATGGCTGCCTATTAACCATATTTGTATTAAAAGACGTTTGATTTTGTTTAAAAAAATCTTGGAAGGACGTGCTCCTGACTACCTCTCTGACAAACTAATATCATTGAAATACTGCAAGTCTTATGATACAAGATCTCGGATGCCTTATCGCCTCCCTATTCCACGTACCAACAGCAGGAAGCGAATGTTTTTTTATAATGCTCTTCAATTGTGGAAGAATATTAGCGATAATGACTTTGTTTATTCTACCGATTTAAAGAAGTTTAGTAAAAAACTACTTTGACCATATCATGCGTGAATTTACACCTGATAGTTTTAAAATTGACAGAATATTTTAGTTTTCTATTAAGTGATCTTAAGTTTTATGTGATCTCAAGTTTTTATAGTTATTTTAGTATTTTAAATGTTTGTGACTAGTAATGTGTTGTAACTTGGTTTCATAGGGCCATGAGGGAGACTACAGTCTTGACTGTAATTGTGCACCCTATTGAAATAAAGAGTTCATTCATTCATTCAAGATGCTTAGTTTGAAATATAAAAGCTACTGGGCAGTAAACTTTTCTGTGGTTCTAACTGCTGAGTCCCAGGCTCAACAATCTTTCTGTGACCAGTGAAATGATAATATATTTTGCAATACTTTACACTGATAAAAATTAAATTTTTCATCATTATGCTAGTGAGCTAAACAAAGCAGGATCTTACTTGAAGAATCAGTTCCTGCAACTCGGCCGTCTTTTGTCTTATTCTTTCCTGTCTTTCCCTTTTCTCCTCCTGCAGTTAACAAACCTTAATATCAGAATGTATATTCTCCACACTAATCTGTAAACATTATCTATGGTGATGGCAAGAATTTGTTAAAAATCAAGACACAGGGTGCTATCCATTTACAGGTTCCTTCTGGGTGGAAATTTTAGGTTTAAATATTCATCGCTGCAAATTGTTCAAATACAAAATGGATAAGCCACAAAATGGGAAGCTAAGAAAGAACAGAAAAAGTGCATTGATTAAGCTGATGGTCCATTATTTCTGAAACGTTCCAAATGGGATGGTATGTACCATTTGATTTTCCAACCAGAATTTCTGGGTTTTTTGTGTAAATGGAAAGTGCCCCTGTTTGCCTGTTGATTGCTTGCTTTCTTCCCACAACCTTTGTTTGATTGAGCAGTGTTCCCATAATCAGAAATTAAGCATTACTCATTCTCGGAGGCAAAAGGGTTAAGTACATGGCATAACTTGAATTAAAAGGAAAGAGGAAAGACTCCCAGTTTTGCAAGTTGGTAGTACATACTACCAGATAGACCTTAACCTGGTTTCTACTGCCAGTCTTGAACTAACAACCACTAATAGTCTGATTTAAAAGTAAACCTATAGTTCATTGCCATATGCATGTATTGCTGAAGTTCAATGGCTCTTTTTACCTCTAACTGCTGGCATTCTTGTGCAGAGTTTGTAGGTAGTCCCACCCACTTGATTTCTTTCTTTTCCTTTGAAATAATGTTCATGGCCATCAGAACATTTAAGGCATCGTAAACTCTTCTTCTGATGTTCTTCTGGTCATATGCCTACAATACACAAAATAAATTCTCTGTTACTGATGTCTTGAATGCATGCAACAGTGATTTTCAATATTATTATGTGAATGCAAACCAAACTGACACAAAAACAGGTAAGGATAGATGTTGACTAAGCAAGAAAATAAATTCAGGCCCCAAATAAAGTCAAACCAATGCATGCCTGTGCTGGATCAAAAAACTTTGTTTTTAAAACTTGGCTATCACATAGACATTATGGATACGATATTTTGGTATGTCTCACAAACTTCCAAACCAATTCTGTCACAGATAACATACTGGGCAGAGTTGCTTGAAGCACGGTTAGCACTAACCCCGGTTAAATACCATGACAACCTTAAGCCTTTAGTACAACTTAACCAATGGTTAGTGCTAAGCATGCTTTGAGCAACTTAGTCCTGGACTTCATAGTATAGACTAAAAAAAACTAAGCGACAGCAACAACAGCAACAACAACAACAACAGTGTTATCAGAAGTACCTGATCAGTTGGTGACAGATGCTTGTCAGGATCACTAAACTCTTGAACCAACTCATCTGCAACCTGAAAAACAATCAATAATTTCTTTTTAAATACATCTCACAATGACAGGATATCAGTGAAATTCAAAACCTGACCACTGTGCTATTTCAACACAAGCAAGGTAATTTAATTCCTAAGTTAACAGGTCTGGGCCAAGTTGCTTGAAGCATGGTCAGCACTAACCATTGGTTAAGTTGTATTTAACCTGGTTTAGCACTAACTGTGCTTCTAGCAACTCGACCCTGTTGTGAAGGCTGCCATAGATGTAGGTAGATCTCTGTCACCGATGCTCTCTTGAGAGTTGTCACAGAAATCACACATGATGAACACTCTAGTGATGAGCTATTGCCTGGAAAATAAATGTTACAAGTCAACTTGAAACTCTGCAGCTTACCTCATTGTAGGATGTTGTTCTTTTTTGTTGAACCTTTTCACAAACTTTCATTGAGAAATGTCTCAGTCCCTTCCCACTCTTATCTCCTCCACCTGAGCGACCTGCACTGGGTAACCGTTTGCCCTTTTTCCTGCGAGAACAATAGAAGAATAACAGTTAGAATAAATAAGTTTCTGTATGATTTCAGAGTATTCAGTTTCATCCAGAGATATTTTAAGACTACTAAATAATCATGTTATATATAGTTGTCGCAAGTTTCAGTGTAGGGGTGCTCCTTGGAAAGCGGGGAGGGTACTTTTTAAAAACCACTAATTCAAACATGGGCACTCTTAAAAAGTAAAACTTACTTAGAGGAGGACACTTAATCAAATCATTAACTAAAGGTAATTAGTGTCAACATTAAATTGAGAGGCTACTTCTTTGTTAGTCTTAAAAGCCTTATTCTCCCACAGTTAGGTGGGGTTAAACATTAACAAAGCTCATTTACCTTTCTGCACTATCTAGCAAATTATCATTTTCCATTAAATCAAGCCTTCTTTTCTTTCCACTGCTTGGAGTAGAGTTTACTCTGAAATAAATGAAAAGTCACTTGGTCATGAATGCCTATGGTTTTGTCCACTTTTGTCAAACAGTTGTCTGGATGCAACTTCATTATTAGTGAAAGAAAGCACCCTTATGCATATCTTATTTCAAGAGAGTTAAAAAGAGTTAACAACTCCAATGCTTTACATTTTCTATAAAAGGACAAGACAACACCAATACACTAACTTTGGTTATTGGGTGTAACCTAGAACAAGCAAGGGTGGCAGCAACACACCGTGTAAAAACCTTCACAAACCTTCACTCTTGGAAATATAACCTGCTCAAAATTTCTTGTATTTTCAGTAATACCTCTTGTGTTTCCTCAACATTAGTAACATGATTACCTAGTTGGCCATGTCGCTGTATTAGCTGGTACAATTGGTGCAGCAATCATTGCTGGAGTTCTTGGACTTCCACCGACAGCAATGACCTGATGTGGACCAGGAGAACCAATGACCTGTGATAAAACAAATTCAATTACTACAAAGAACTAGGATGCCAAGTGCAGCATCTTGCCTCACAGATGTTTCACGTTCAAAGAGAAAAGAAATCATGAGCCCCAAAACCAAGAAACATTCCTTATAACGGTAAATATACTTTCTGAAACAGTGCAAAGTGTGAAAGGCTGTGAAATTCGTGACTGGATTCCCTGCACACTTTCTATGAATTAAAACTTTGCTTTAACCTTTAACCTTACCATTGGTGATGGAGCTGAATTCACTGTTTTAGGTAAAATCACTGGAGACAGTTTTGTAGTGATGGGTATAATAGTTGGTTTTGGCTGATCACCTGTTAAAGAAATAAGAGCATTAACCACTGTAAGTTGGTGAACAGGTTAGCAAACTGAGCAACACTTGAGAACTAAAACACCTCGACTACAAGCCCATACAAGCCCTTCTAAATTTTTTTGGGTCGACCCAAAAAAAATTTAGAAGGGTTTGTATGGAATTTTGTAAGCATAACTGGGCTACGATCTCAGAGACAATTTGCCCCCAAATGCTCATTTTTGGCAAGTAGGCCTCTTGGACATTGTTCTTTCAGAATATCCTGACAAATCCCATAATTTCAGAAATTTCATTTTTATGACGTCATCACTTTAGTACTCTATCACTGCAAAAATTACTGTAAAATCACTTTTGGAATGTAGTAACAAAGCTTCTCCAAATCTCACCACTTTGTATACCAAGAACACCTAGTAGAAAACTTTTGCCTTTACTTCTTTGTTCCCAAACAATATCTGCACTTGACTAAGAACACTGTTCGCAGCAGAAAATGTAAGCAAGGTTTGGTTTTGCAAGTTAGAATACTCTGTGTTGTTGACTAAGAGCCATGACAAACGAGGACTCATTGTTGCAGACACATCGTTATCAACACAAATGTTTGCCTGCGCATGCAACATTTGTTGTGGACACAAAAAATGTTTCTGAAGGAGGACACATTGTTGCACACACAAATGTTGCGTGCGTGGGCAAACAGGGAATCATTTGTGTTCCCTGTTTGCCTGTGCGCAACATTTTGTTGCGGACACAAAGTTTGTGTCTGGGACACAAAATATGTTTCTGATTTTGTTCAGTTTGTTTCCCAGTTTGCGCAGCATGGAAACAATCATGAGCAACAATGTGTCTGCAACAATGTGTCCTCGTTTGCCAGGGGCTTAAGGTAGCTATCAGTGTCAAATGTTTTCAAGCGCCAAACTGCAAGTTAATGCTCCTTATTCTAGAAAATATCCACATCCCTCTCATGCAAGTTTTCTGGAGGGTGGAGGGGAGGGGTGGGCATGGATTGTAACCTGCCTCCCTGGAAATTCCATCATTGGTTTAGTTTCACATATTCCCTTGAGAATATTGGCTTAACCTCCATCTCTTTGCATAACAGTTGCAGAGCAAATCTAATTCCATTTTCTGTCAAGGTGTGCTAAGGATTCATTATAATAATCACTGATTCAGACAATTTTGATAGAATGCTTGAGATTGAAAAAGAGCAATCAACCTCAAAAAGTCAATCAGGTGACTGAATAATGCATGTGAAAGAAATCAGGTGACTGTCAGCAAAAAATCAAGCAAATTCAACCATAACTGCTCTCTCAAGATGTTAATCTCTGTTAACTTTCTCTTTCCCAAGAGGCAGACAACCTTTGCCAGAGTGTTTTTTTTTTCAAACAAACAACATACACGACAGATTTACAGAAATTAATAGATCCAGTAATGAATTTCGATCAGTGGCAATATTAACAACGGGACGTAGGGCAAATAACTGAGAATCCATGAAATCAACATTAAACAAGGCCTTGGAAATTGCTTGGAATTACATCAAGAGCACATGAAATGAACTGAATAAATCAAAGTTACAGATACGACTGACATGATAGATTAACCAACTCAGGACTCTAAATCGTTTTCAAAAGCAAACAATGAAGGCGAAACGTACTGTTGACTTTAGGCTGAGAGGAATCTTTCAAACCATCTATAGTTCCATTGTTGTCTATGACGCCAACCTCAAAGTCAAAATAAGAAAAGAATTGAGTATAAAACGGTTTATAGGATGTGATGTTTTAGAAAAAGTTGGTGGAGTTTGACATTTCCTTGAAACTGATCATATTTTGAAGCTTACCATGAATAGATCGTTGCGTGCAGGTAGCTTGAAGTGAATGCAAGTCATAATGATTTCAATGAGGTTACATACAAACGTTAAAATATGGGGTGAAGAAAATAAGTGGGGCACCAAGAACTGCGAGAAGTGCTGCCATTAATTATGAATCGCGATGTGAGTAGCTGCAATAGGTAAATTTAAATACGCTTCATACTGTTCATGCATAGTTGCCGCAGTAAGCAAACGAGGTCGTGTTAGCATTTCCTACCTCTCTAGCCAAAGGTTCAAGACCACTGTCCTTATAAAACTTTAGGAAGTCTTCCTGAACCATGGAAGTGTCCCGATTTACAGCTCCTTTAACTGGAGTGGAGGGGCTGCTTTTCACTGGGCTCGGTTGACCTAAACAGGCGATTTTGAATATTCAGCAGCTTTCATTTGTAAATTGAATTGTGATAAAAGCAAGCGTGGATTGATGACCAAACGCATTGAAACAATATATTCTCAAGCTCCAAGGCTGCAAACGCATCTGTGAATATACCACACCATATAATACAACCGGCTCGTGAAATGAGAAATATTAACTTAACTAAAATGGAGGAAAGCGAGGTACAAAAGTTCATCTCAAGCTTACACGAAAACGCAGGACCAACACGTGCCGATTAAAAGAAATCGAAAAATACAAACCTTCGATCCACAAGCTTGTCAATGTGGCTGTAGGATTCGACATCGGTACAATCTAAGGCGAACTTAATTCTCTCAGTGTAGAGCGAAGTGATCGCATGGGTGAATCGTGTGCCAAAGTTTGCGCAAAACCACAGAGGTACAGATCTGAAACAAACTTGTCAAATCGCCACCCAAAAATTGTTCTGATTTCCACGCGATCGCTTTTAAAGTGAGTAAAAATGTTAGTTCTAGTGCAAGGTCGTTTCCTGAGGCATAATTGAGGGTCACTTTAGGAGAAATCGTGCTGTACTTTCTTAATTCTTCGCTCGAGCAGACATGTTTTTGCACCGACTTCAGGCCCTGACAAACGATCTTTCGCGGTGGGGTTTAATTTTGCCTTCTGATTGGCCAATCATTAACCACGTGGCTAATAGTAAAGCACTGCGCAAATGCAACATTCCATGCATTTCTCTGCTGCCTCGTTCGCGGGAAAATATTGGAGCATTTTGATTGGCCCGTGAAGTAGTGGAGGGAAAACTTCCCTGGAAATTTGCTTTTAGTTTTCTTTTTAGCGAAAAATGCAGCTATTCTTGTGAAAACTTCACCCAAGAATAACGCAATTTCTTTTGTTCTCAGCGCTCCTGGACAAAGGGATGTTAACAAATTACGAATTTACCCTTAAACTTATTCATGCATGAACGCAAAACAAAAGAAATCAGTTTTCTTTCAACATTATGTTCTTAGTCCTCTTCAAGGGGGGAACTAAACTAAAACACCATGTCGACCTATCCCACGTGAAATAACTTGTGATATGAAAAAATTCTTAATATCTCTTGAAAAAACCAGCATTTTCAAAGTATGGAAATGGTATTCTCTATGCAATATTTTTATTCACGCAAATTACGAATACAAAAATAATGCATAACCTGCCATGTTATGATAAACGATATTTAACAAAGGGAAACTTTGTTCACCCAAGCAGCATCCTTCATTTGATACAAGCAAAGAGAGCATTTCTTTCCCTTAAACTGGAATTTCTGTGCTTTTAATTTCATACATCAGTGACTTAACCCTTTAGCGAAAAACTTTATTTATGAATAATTACACCATGTTATTAATTTCACCTTGTTTACCCTCATATGAGCGCAAGCAAACATTCCAATAACCTCAGATCCCATCAGTTACCTCTATCAAACAAAAGGATGCAGCAAAAACATGTGTCTGAACATTAGTGCTTAATTCAGGTAGAAAGAAAAATCTGAAATTTATCAAAAGTAAACAGATATTTCGTAAACATGCTTTGTGATGATAATTTCCCCCAAAAAAACTTTTTTAACTTTTCGCTCGAACAAGAAATTTCATTGATGATAACAGAGACCGTCCAAAAAATGAAACTGTATTAAGAAGAGAACGTACTAACATATCAAACCCACTGACAAATAACTTCAGGTAGGGAAAGGAAGGATGACTTCAGTAGCATGTCCAGACTGTTTGCGACACTGAACAGAAACAAGGTTTAAGGTTTGCATTCTGCAGCTGGAATGCAATATAAACAAAGAAAAACATTTGCGCGTGAGTTTCCTACGGTCAATTGAACACGGAGGACGAAAAACAAAGAGTGAAATTCGGAAACCTCAGCAGTAAAAACGGAAGCAACGAAAACGTTTGAACATAAGACGGAAATAAGCCCTGTGTGAAGGAATAACAATGCAGCGTTCAGCTCTTATTTTGGAATGACCACAATTTGTCGAGAAGTTTCTTCACATAAAGCAAGTGTAATACCCCCTCCTTAGCTGACAATGTGACAACGAGACGAACATAGCAACAAGGAACAATTTAAATTTAAGCTTGATAAGTCTTAATTTTAGAATTGGGAAATCGAACAAACATTGCCATACTGGTCCGATTCTGCTAAATAAATATGGTGGATAGGAGGTGAACGAACGAACGAGCGAAAAAATACCATCATCTTCGAAAGCAGAGCTAGCTATGTCCTTCGTGTTGAAGCTTTATCAGTCTCCTCCACAACTGTTTCCTTGTTCATTGAGAACGAAGTGGCCTCCATTGGTGTTATTTCAAGCCAGTTAGTGATGTTATCAGCTATTGCCTTTTCTGTATTCCTTCCTTCCTTCTTCCGGTTTTCCGAAGGGTTTCTTTCTTTATCCGGCTGCTTTCTCACGATGGTCACTTTATCCAGTTAATCAATCTATTTACTGTTTTGTGTCATTTAACTCGTGGCTTTAGAAGTGCACCATGGAGTCTTGAATGACAGAAGGACAAATCTGTTTCATTGTTACAGTACACAAGTCATACCTGGTCCTCTCGCTCCAGTCAACTCGGTTGCTTGTTGTGAGCCCAAAAAAGAGACCAAAATAGTGCTTCTTTTCACAAAGATGAGCTCGATATGGTGTTAAAATGTTCCTTCTCTTATTTTATTAAAAACCACTATAAATAAATGGTGCACAAAATGAAGATTCCGCAGGCGCTTGAAATGTGTTCATACTTTAGCTATACCTTAGCTAGGCGTAAAACATTTACTATTTCTTGCATTACGTTTTACCTCATGTATTGAACAAAACTAAACATCATCGTGTTCAACAAACCACAGAAACAGTAGAGAAAAAAATCAACGTGTACCAGGCACTGTCTGGGACAATTTTTCCTACAAGGTGCGTGCAACTACACTCTCAATTAAAAGAAAAACTGCAATCGCGTTGCCAGCACGCGATGTATAACCATGTGCAGTTACTATAAAACACAAGACAATACTTAGCACTTCAACTCTTTCAAGTCCCAATGCGAATGCAAAAATTCTCCTACGCGGTCACCATGAATTTGTTCATGAATACTTCTTCGAATTTGAATACTTCTTGTTGGGAGTTGTTAAAAAAAATGGTGTCACTGGTGATCGCTTTAATGCTTACACGAGAGACACACAAATTAAAAGGTGATGCGCCCAAGAGCCGAACTCATCAGACCCTTACTAAAGTGCTTGTGCATGGTTATGGTTTTGCTGGCGTTGCGGTTTACATGGTCATCGCGACGATTCGATAACTTGCTGTTCTCTATGAAGTACGAAGCTTTTGAGTTTCCTTGAGTTTAACGTAAATACGAACCATTAGGCTAAACGAATTCTAGCAATAAAGTGTTGGTCAAAACGGCTGGTACTTTGTCGGATATTTGACTAGGAGGCTTTCTTTACTGCATCGAACACAGTGATCCCATCCGAGTTTCTCAAACAGCTGAAAAAAAAAAAATTCAACAACCAATAAGAACAGCTTTCCCTATGTAATAAAACAGACTGAGAAAGACGGAACTTGCATACCTCGATACGCTTGTCGTCATTCTCCCTGCGCAAGGCACCGTCCCCATTCTGTTTCATGGACGCTTTCAGAGCCAGTCCATAGAGTTTCAAGGCCTCTGCGCGGCGAACGTAGAATGGTAAAACCTGGAAACAAAACCGACCAGGTATAATGAGTAAAGGATAAATAGACAAATCCCTATACTTTATTTGGGTGTCATCAGTATCACGGTATTTTAGCACAAATGCTGCAAATATTGTGTTGAGTGACCTGGCCTTTGAGAAGAGACGAGGCTGGAGGTGACCTTAATTTGATACAACCTCTCTGTATTTATCAGGTAACTGGAAAGAAGGGGGAGGGGGGCGTGGGAAAAAACCCTAGGAATCGAACCCGGGCTGAACCCTGCTTCCCGGAGGTATCCCTAGTCTTCTTGGTTTCCATTATATTTCCCACGTGCTTCGGGGCCTTGTTTACTTGCTGTGGTTTTACTTGGCTTTGAATTGGACTCACCTTCGAATCTGATACATCCACCCATTTGACAAGCTCATTAAAAGTGTCGTTTATTTTTTCATCTAAAAGAAGAAAACGAGTAAAGACCAATCCTAATCAAGAATCTCTGTATCAGTCAGCACTCATTAAACTCAGCTGAAGGTCATAAAAGCGGACAGTGACGTAAACGCCGTTGCAACTGCCAACAGCACTCAGCACTGTGTTCAAAGGAACCCAATAAGTTGGACCCTCCACACTCCAACAATATCGGAAGTTGGGGACCGTTCATTTGGGATACGGGGCGGAGTCTGGTGGGATTTGGGGGTAGGCGCACGCCAAAAACAAAAAAGGCTTTTGAGAGGGGCTGACCGGGAAAAAATCAAAGAAAAGAAAGGATGGGGGGGGGGGGAGGGGAGGAAACGCTGACACAAAAAAGTGAAAAATCTATTTGTTGGAACTCATTTTGGAAGGGTGTCTTCCCCAAAAAAGTTCTTTTTCACTGAGGTGCGTCATGTGACTAAAGCTGGTAAGCAGGGGGGAGCTATACAATTTTCGAATGAAACTCCCCCAAATCCCACCGACTATATTGCGGGTGTTTGCGCGGACAGCATAGATTGAACACAGAGAAAACAGAAGTGGACAAGGAATTGAGATATGTGTTTCGCTCACAGATTTCTTCCTCCGTCTGTGCTTTGTCCTCTGTACTACTGGCATCTTCAGCTGCTACAGAGAAGGTTTAAAATTTCCGTCAAAGAATTTAGGTAAAAGTTAATCACGCTATAGTTACAAATTGGTTACAAATGTCGTAGAGAAGTCTTGTCTAAAATTGTTCCGGCTGTTTTACCTGATGTTTGTTCACTGCTAGTTGAGTCTGTTGGCTTATTGAGCATCTGATCGGCAAGAGCGATACCCTAAAAAACAAACGAAGGGAGAGTTATTCCCAATATCCAGTACCACGTCCACAAATGTGCAATTACGTACAAGTTAATTAGAGATATTTTATGGGAAAAAGCTTAATTAAGTCTCGAAAAGGTGAAGTTAAACAGCAAAAGTAAACAACCTGAACAACATTCGTACCACTCTCTAAACTGCAAAACAGTCCCGACTTGTTTTTCTTTGAAAATCAGGAAGTGGGACGATCATCGTGGATAGCGAGAACTCACGTGATGTGGAACCCAAAATACGCGGACTCATCCAGGCGGAGTCGCCCCATTTGCAAGACCACTTTCGTTTTCGCAAGACGAATCAGGAAAACACGCGGACTGCTTTGCAACCAAAGAAACATCAACCCCACCCTATCTCCCCTTCTCTCCTCTAACCCTTTTTTATCCACAGGCCAATCTGTCCGACCTATCCGGGAACTGAAACCTGTGTACCGACTTCCTTCAAAAAGCAGATCTTACCTTACGACACAAGGCGTCCACTAAAGTACTTTTCTGGTTGTCTTTCTCGCTGAATTACAAAAATCAGAGACAACAATTAGCCCGTACAATTGCGATAAGAGAACACTTCCTCAACGTAACGGAATCTACCTCCATCCGTGTGAAAAGGAAAACTGAAGTGGTACCTTTTGATACTAGCTGCGTCTGGGCGAACATCTGTCTTCATGCCATAGTAACAGGAAAGGTCAACACGGTCGATCTGTTTATATGCAGAAATATCATATGAATACCACAGATCCATCCACAAGAAGTCAACAATTTCATACCGGCTTCTTTAGCATGCTAATTCTCCAACAACACGGCCAATACTGCCAATCAGTCCATTCTCGACCCCAGTCGAGATTTCCCTCCGCGTGCCATCATCTGCGCACGCGTGTGCTAATC
This sequence comes from Galaxea fascicularis, assembly GCA_948470475.1. Lineage (NCBI taxonomy): Eukaryota > Metazoa > Cnidaria > Anthozoa > Scleractinia > Euphylliidae > Galaxea > Galaxea fascicularis. The sequence continues at coordinate 24,100,732 of OX419344.1, read as the reverse complement.
ACAAAGGGAGTTGGTTTGTTGAAGAAACTGGTGATTTGGTGTGAGGGAATGAAAAAGAATTTCAATCATCAACTAAGCTGATAAGATAAATAGGCCACCGTGCAGAAATTCAAAAGCTATGGTGTCTTGGCATAGGTAATGCTCCCTTCTGGTCGAACTTCGCGTGCCCGAAAACAATTCCCATCATAACTTACCATTTGTATGACTTTCTCCGCCGCATTTATAATCTGTGGAAGCTTTTGCAGACGATCCTGAAGGACCAGGATGAAAAGATTAAATAAATCAGTTAACATGCAGCGCACATTCAACAAATGTTACAAGTCACGGTACCAATGGTCATGGAAATAAAGAACCGCAGGTAAGAAATCATTCATTCCTCAGGTTACATATGTACCTCACGACACGGGCACGGGTCATCATTGCATGTGAGTTGGCAGTGACGATCAGTTCACGCGTGGCCGCGCGCGAGAAAGCGTCCTTTTGCAAACAGGGTATCTCCTTAAAATAGGTTTCGTAAACTCCAATCGGCTTTCGAACATTTGGGCCCAGGACTCCGGGACTTTTTTAGGCCTCAGAAATTTCCAGGATGCATAATGTACATTAATTATTTTTCAGTTGTTGGGTTTTCCCATCTGACTGCTCCTCAATCTCTTTTAAGAAAACTTTATCACTTGGCTTTGCAAATTTCCAGGATTTCCAGGACCGGTACGAACCCTGTTAAAAGAGTGCGGTGAATTCCATTTGTGTAGCCAGCCAGATAAGAAGTTTACTTGCTATCATACCTTGGAGTTATCCAAGAACTGCAGCCGCGCTACAAACAGCGGTAAATGATCAGCACACTGATCAGATAACTCGTCAAACAAACTGAGATCGTCAAGTCTGAAGGAGAAACAAAAACGTAATTGATCAGCACCTAAGTTTATATAATATACATAATATATTGTTGGTAACAACAAATATTAAGTGGTAAATGTATCAAGGAAAACACCATCTTCAATTAACCATTAAGGCCCTGATGTCAAAATACATATTCTCACACTGCACCTCCTGTATTTCTGTCGGTGCCACATAGGAGAATTTGTTTAAACATCAAGCTAGTTCACGTCTTCTGCGGCACATTGCCTTTTTTTTCGCGAAATTTTCGTTTGATCAAGTTCAGTGAAACTGTTGGTGTAAGGTGAAATTAGGTGCTGGTCAATGTATAAGAAGGCACTGTAACAGGGATAATTCTGACTTACTTCGGTATCCAAGAAATTTTGAGGTCCCTCATTGCCTCTTCAAATTGTTGTTGAGGCTGAAGTGGTAAAAAAAATACAGGAGCAGATCGTTAACCAAAGCGTCAAAATCAAGGCTCTCAGATGCGACAGAAAAACAAAGCAGTCAATTCTCCCGTAAGTGGACACCCTTGGAACCGAGATAGGAGCCCGTTTTCAGTCGTGAAATCACCTGGGCCATTGTTTGGTGTTCTACTGCGTGATGTGTCCGCACGGCAGAAACGCGACCCTTACCCAGGTCATCTTTAGCTTGACCAAATTGTTTGAAACAGTGATACGTTTGTTTAGCCTTGTATTATGTAGTTGATCTAAAAAAATAACAGGCAAGTTACCGAGCACATATTTCGCAATTTCTCTCTTACCTTAGTATTGCATTTAATTGTTACATAGGTAGGCTACCCAAACATAATTTAGAACTTCTATTCATGCGTGTGGGGTATGTTCAGTACAGACAATTTCATTACAGAGCATGTACGCTCAACTGACTGTGGTATTCCAAAGGCAGAGCTTCATACCTGCTTTTCTTCCGTTTTGGCGCCTTTGTCAGTTTTGCTGCTGTTCTGTTTGTTTGGTGTCGCAGGGACAATAAACTGAACTGGATAGGTGCACTGCAACGAAAATTTAAACTGAATAATAACACACAAATTCTCAGTCGGAAGGTTCTCAAAGACTTGTATACAATACAGGGTATAACTACTTATTTTTGTGCATAAATACCTCTTACTAACCGAGTTTGAGGTCCGTACTGTAAGTTACGGACCGAGTTTTTTTCCGTTCGCTTATGGCCCAAGCGCGAAGCGCGCTGGCCACAATTCAAGGGGAAAAAACGAGGATCCGTAACTTACTGTACGGACCGAGATAACGAGGTTAGTAAGATATTTATTATATCTTTGAGGTTCAGGCCCTGACAAACGAGGACACATTGTTGCGGACACATTATTGCTAATGAAGTTTTTGGGGCGCGAAAACGCACGGGACACAAAATGAATGTTGTGTTTCCATGCTGCGCTAACGAGGAAACACTTCTTGCGGACACAAAATTGGTGTCCGCAACAAATGTTGCGCGCGCGGGCAAACGGGGAAACATTTCTGTCGGCTACAATGTGTCTTCGTACTTAGTCGGGCGCGCGAGAAAGAAAACTTTCAAATTTAGCGGGTCGTACAGTAAAGTACGGCCCGCTAAATTGACCAATCACAGCGCGCGTACAAACTGGGAGATAAAATAAAACATTTGAAACAATCTTAGAATACTTGCGAACAGGAAGACCATCTACTAAGAAGACAAAACTTGTCTCTATCCTTGATAATCTCTGGTCAAGATTCCGCAGCCTCGGATGCATTTTTTTTCAGGATTGACAAACAAGCTTTCTTTCCATCGAAAAATCCATAAAAGAAGAAGTAGAAAAGTTTTTCAGTGACTTACCGCTTTTTTACCATTGTCGTTTTTAACGTATGAAATGGTTCCCTTGAGAATGTGACCGGGTTTGGCGGCTTTGGGAATCCTAATTTGAAAAAAGCATAGTCAAGAACGACCTTACATAGAAATCTATGACATTATCATAGGTGATGGAAGTAACGAATTGAAACCGACATCAAGAAAGAAGCAAGGAAGGCTATCAGACCTCACCAAACTTAAACTCTAAAGACTGCCGCACACTAACCGATTTTTTGTCGGCCGACGAAAAATCTTCCCTTGTCGGCTAGTGTGCGGTGAATTCCGACATGTATGCGACAAAATCGGGGTTTGTCGGGCGATATCTGACAGTGCTAGATCTCAAAACGTCTTGCCAGGCCTTGTCGGCTAGTGTGCGGTGGACCAAAACAATTTGTCGGGGCTCGCGTGCGCCTCAACCAATTAACAAATGTCAGGGTCATGTGAACAAGCGTCTTTTCCAACATGGCGGAGATCGAAGCTGAGATCAGCGCAGAGATCGAGCAATGCGACAAAAAAATCGGCTAGTGTGCGGCAAGCTGATGGCGCGACAAATTTTAACCCGATTTCAGCCCGACAAAAAATCTGCAGTCCTAGGACACAAAATCGGCTAGAGTGCGGCGGCCTTATCGTTTTGAACAACGAGCGGGACTTATTTCTTACATTTGAGGGGAAATGACAATACTTATTTCAACTCATTTCAGTGATCTGAGAACTTCCAACAGTTCCAGAGAATGTATCGAAAAAATTGGCCATGGATGTGGTTCGACCTTGTACAGTTCAAGGCAGCGAAATGATGAAAAACGAATTATTACGTACTTGTCATCCGCTAGAGGCGCAATGTAAATAGGACAGCAAACACCAGCTATCCTTGTACCAGAACTGAACTTGCCAGACTTCATGGCGGCCAGACGTGAGGAATGCGTGTCCAGAGAAATGGCGGGAGAGAGCTTCTGTTCTATCAACACTACAGTGTCTTTGAGTTTCTCAAGCTGATCTTTGTTATCATGGCGAACCTGCGACATGAGCAACGAACTAAATAACTAAAGACTAAATAAAGAACTGACGGAAAGTTGTCACCATTCACGACAAAGAGGAAGAAAATAGTTAACTAAACAGACATTGAAGGATTACAAAGCGCAATGACCTCGATCGAAAATATGCTTCACACCACGAAAAAACTACCGAACTGCTGGTTCCTTCTGCAGGTATCGGAGCAAAAATGACGTAAAACAAAAGAAAGAGAAGACAGAACCCAAAAGAACGCCAAATAAAGAGTAATTCAAGTGTACAAAATACAATGATTTCCGGTACATGCAGAAAGACCCGAATTGCTTCACCCTTTTTCAGTCCAAAAATGTCATTGAATCTCCTTTTTCTACAAGAGTGATGTACACAGCGAAAATTCTACTGATTGCGGGTTGTCCCATGGCCATCAAGCGCTGGAAAACATTGATGCACCTTGTGCGAATTGTGTGAAAACGCAAGTGGTCAGAAATGGTTTCAGCTTTAATGATAAACAGCAGTTCTGTGCACCTCAGTGGCATGGGCACATTGGATCAACTATATAGGTGCATGCATGAAGGTAAAACTTTTATATCAGGAGAATCAAGTGTACTCTACCTGAAGTCTCAAAACGTAGTCTCCTTTTTCCAGCTTGACAGAATACTGCAAGGAAAGGAAGTCCGGCCATGAACGATTACAAAGCGCGCTAAGCGCTACTTTCAAAAGCTCATGTTAACTGTACGGTCTGGTAATGGTCTGGCGTGAGTTGTTCAAAGAGCAGATAACTCTATCCAACAGATAGGTCGCTAGAAGCCGGAATCGTGTATTTACTAAATCTGTTGTTAGTCTTTTGGGTAGAAGCTTGATAGGGAAAAGTATTGGAAATGATATATTTTATCCGCTGGATATCCGCTCATTGAACAAGTGGCACCTAGTCTACAGTACTACAAGGTGTGTGGTATTAGAGATACCCTTAAACAAATAATAAACGATGCCTTATAATCGGACAACACATTTCGAAGGCCATTTTCCTATTTAGTAAGCTTCTACCTCAAAGACTAAAGGTTGTAGAATTAAAACGGTTTCAGTAAGTACACGATTCTTCTCAAACTACAAAGCATTTTTTTTGGATGAAATCTCGTCATCATCATCATCACTGTGGAACAAATTTGAAGGTCAGTAATAAAAAATAGCTTTTGAAGGGCGACGAGAACTCCTAGTTACATTCAAAATATTCTGTTGTTTTACGCCTACCTAAGTGCTAGGTTTTATCCAACGTTTGTTACAGTTGAGCAGAGGGGCTTCCCTATTGCTAGTATTAATGCTCGAAAGTTTATTCAAGAAGTCCTACCCGGTCAGGAAATGCATCTCCACACCCCAGAAGCCTTTTGCTAGAGTCGTAAAGCATCCATAGTTGGGACTCGTACTCAGATTCATACAGCAAGTCAGACAGGTATGTTGCATTGGGACTGACTTCTCCCGCCTTGGACTGAGAACAGAACAAAAATACCGAAAGGTCATGCAACCAATGCATCGTCTTTTCATGAAAAGCGATTACCAATAACTGGCACCAAAATCCTAACTCAAAAAAATTCTCATCTTAACCCTAATACTAACGGTGACCCTTACCCAGATCGCAAACCGCCCTCTAATGTTATGGCGATAGCGTATCATGAAGTACATCCAAAGACAGCCGTGCTTTTATTAAGCATTAAAAGTAGATTTGACCGAGTCCTTACATGCACGGACACCGTAAATCGAAATCAAATAACGCGTCTGAGTCATAGTAGGCTGCATTCAAAGAGGACATTTAAATATGCTCGTAATACAGGGCTTCACTCCACTCGCCGACAGAAACACTTTTGTAATGTGAAACACATCAAATGAAGATGTCAATAACTTTGAGTAATTTCAAACACCCACCTGATGAAAGTTGTATGTAAGAGTTAGAGAATAAATCTGACGTCCATTCGGTAAGACATCCCTTGAACCAAGCGGCGAAATCTTGTACTCGGATGGCCTGAGTAAATAAAAAAGACAAAGGTAGAGTACCGAGACGAGATACAGTAAAACCTGTCAAATAAACACTTGTAACAACAACTAAAAGATGCGCACCAGTTGGCTGAACACATGGAGAACTTAATTGTTTTAAGAGGAAGTACCACTTTCTTAATTTGATGAAAACGGTTCGGGTTTTTCCCTTTATTCTTTACTTAGCGTATCATTATCAGGTCAAATGAATTACATATGCAGAATAAGGCACACCAAACAAGGCAGTTACTTTTGACTCAAATTCATGCAATCGACGCACAGCTGTGTAATACAGAAGAAGCACAGGAAAAGCCCGATTACCTGACCGGCTGGGAGTGTGTCTTGAGGGAAACAGAAGGAGAAATGTCCTCTTCTCTTAAAGTAGGCTTCACATCAATTCGGCAGACTTTTGACGCTTGCTGAAAAGGAAGAAAAACGGTGCAGAGAAGAATCTTGCAAGACTTGACTTGCTATAATGAAGGAAGGCGCAAGGACGGGTGAACTGAAAGCAACCGCATTCAAATCTGGGGCGGATCCAGGTTTTTACAAAATGGGGTTCGATTAAAGGTTTCTCCGAACGCGGCGCCCCTGTCGGCGGGTCCGCCCCAGCAAATACAGGCCACAGGACGGTGACGCTAACTAGTTAAGCCCAAGTGATCAGCATCTCAATTCTCCTTACAATACCATTAGTTGTTGACACGAACAGGTTATGAGAATAACGGAACTGACTCAGCCACGAAGGTGAGAAAAACAACGAGAGCAGTAACAAGAACACAGACGCTGAAATTACTGTGGTAGCGTTACGCTTAACGTGGTTAGAGGCAACATGCCGTGCCATTACTGGGAATGGCGCTTTGAATGAATCAGCAAGACTCACCAATGTTATATTGTTTTCACTGGGTCTGACTCCGTGGAATGTCACTGTTCTTATGATAGCACATTCTCCAAGACTGGCCCACCATCTTGCTGTGCACAGCTCTAAGGTCTCACCACCCTGGAAAAAAAAACCCAACCATACAGTGACTCAAACAGCGACGCAATAACAATACATTAAACGGCTGCTCTTATTCACTGACAAAATGCTAGGTTGCAATTTGACAGAAATAAATTAAATGTATAGACCCACGTCGTTGAGCTTTTAACCAGAATTAGTGTAATTTGCAAGTGTAATTTGCAAGTGTAGCCATTGTTTTCAGACTCTAAAACAATGTTTACACTCGTAAATTACACCTGTAAAAGTTTTATTAAATTGACCCCACATTTCGCGTGACCTTGACGAGAACTGCCGGGTCTAGAGTTTAGTATGAACTATCCAGGTTTACGGTCAAATTGTTTTGAACTGGTATAGTTCTTTATTTACTGACGAACAATGGTGAAATATCAGACAGTGAGGAATTGAAGAATAACTGAGTCATGATCAAAGAGCAAGTCCTCCGTTCGAGTTCGAATTAACGGTGATAAAAGAGGAGACGTGGAAATGATCACCTATGTTCAAATAACGACAACTGTACTAACCCTCACGGGAAAACTAAACGTTTTCTCTCCAAGAGGCGCTAGTGTGAAGAACTGGAAGAATTCTTGTTCCTTGAAAGAGGATAGAGGTACCAACTGGACGGCGTGAAGGAGAAAACGACCATGGAGTTCACTTTCAAGGGACGATACTGAAAATTCTGTTAATCACGAAAAACCCACAACATTAGAGGTCTAAAATTTTGTTTCAGAAACTGAAACCACTAGTTCTTTGACGTTTTCCCTCTATGACTTTATCATTGCAGCTGGTGTAAGGAAAGTAGTTATTTAATTTCCAAGGTCCTATACTACGTTTCTCCCGTTATGAATTCACCTCTGCGACACCTTACACAGTGGACTTGAATTACTCTTAGGCCGGTATCACTGACTGTATAAGCCAATAAATCCCACGTGATCGTTATTTGACTCAGAGGGGAACAATCCCGTAGTACGGACTAGATATATCACAGAAAGTCATGCAATAAGTGTTTGACGTAGAGGTAAAAACCCGGTCGGTATCAATGAGTAGTTAAGTTAAACAGGTGGATGTATCAGGGTTACCTGCCCAAGTGGCTCCTTCTGGCACGTGAAGAAACGTCCTGTGCACCTGCCCAGGTTTAAACTTAACGTTTTCCAACTCGTACGTGTACCGTTGAACGTCGCTTATGCTGGATAATGAAAATTTCAAATTTTAAGTGAGATTTTATTCAGACAGAGAGTAAACAATTGCTGGGATGCCTGTGTTCTTGTGTGCCCATCTGCGACTGTCTGTTTGTGTGTCACTCAGCGCTAAAGTGGTTAAGTCCCTCCCACCCCGGTGATAGCGTTATCCACCTTTTGAACAACTCGGGCCGGAGGGATATGGGGGGGGGGGGGGGAATTAACTTTTGGTGTAGTCAAGTGAGTTGATAAGACAAATGAACGTAGAGAGATTCAAAAACTGACGTTCACTTTCTAGTCCTTTGTCAGACGTGTCTCCCCTGCCTCTCATGTGCGATTCCAAGCCCTTCCCCCCTCCATTACTCTAGCGTCTGCTATGGAGTCTACTTATTCTTCGACTTCATAAGTTTTAAACTCTTTTCTAAAGCTGTTATCCCTATAACGAGCATCGTTCCAGGATTCCAGGACCACAGACTTATCAGTTGTATCGTCGAGAAACCAAGCGATTTTTTCAACTTTTTTTTCAGTGACATATGATGACTGTATCACTGACTGGAAAACAAATCTCTCAGTTTTAACGCATAAGTCTCCAAAGTTACTTGGCATCTCAAAAGTAATGCAGAGCAGGGTTGCCATTAAGGGCCAGGGACCGGTCATTTCAAGTTTCCCCTCGTATTTTGATATATATCTCCGGCTACTTTGATATAAAACCAGCATGTTGACCTCACTACAGCAACTCGAATCCTCGGCTATTTTTGGTATATCCCCACCTACTTCTAAAATGAGTGACAGCCCTGCAGAGTGAATAGAAACTTACCTATTGGGTACAATAACAGTAACTGGGACTCTGAACACAGGTCCTCTCTGCGGACAGCTTATGTCATAAGCAGTGACCTTAAACAGTCAGAAAACAGTGCAGAATTGAGAGACGTCGAACTAGAATTAAAGTGTTTTCTTTTTTTCTAACCTGCAATCACAACAGACCTTAGCAACATAAAGAACCAATTAGACTTCTGTGGAAGTTTGCATAAACTATGTCGACTGTGGTAAAAAAACTGGTTGTGAGAAAGTCACAATTAGTTTTGTATTCCTCTGATTGGTTGAGAGACGTAAAATGCAAATGACTTGAGAAGTACGTAAGCCTATTTCGCCTTATTAAATACCACGTATCAATAACACTGCTAGCACCCAGGCCACCGCCGCTATTACCACCAACTCTACTTCTACTACTACCACTACTGCTGCTACTATTATCACGACAAAATGCTCACCTCGGCAAAATGGGCGCCATGCGGCAAACCACGCGGATCAACTTTTACATTAAAATTACGCGCTGAAAGAAACAGAGGGTACAAAAGCACGACGACTTCAGTTGAACTCTTTGATTTCACTTTAAAAGATAACCATCCAAGGAATTAGACATGATAACTGTAGTCTTTTGCTACAACCAGTTGCAAAATTGTTGAGACACACCCGATCAAAAGCAACTTTGCTTTATTAAAATCGCTGCTGCTAAGAAATCTGTGAGATGCACACTGCCCCTCCCTCGGGCCCCTTGAAAGTTGTTCGTCTAAGTTTCGAGCATGGTGTTACACTGCTAGCAACTTTGAATAGAGGGGGAGTGGCGGGGAGGTGGAGGGGAAGATCGTGGAAACACCATTAAGGCGCAAATGACATACATTATGTCAAGTAATTTTTTCAACTCGTAATGGCAATTCACTTGAAAACGACATTCATAAAACAACACACGTTTTCAGTGTCAAGTTTCCTGTCTTGACCCTTCAAACCCTGGGACTCGCCTAACTGCTCTATCTGCATCTCCAGTGGATTACTTCAGAGGATTTGTTGACAAATCTCTGGTGACCATTTTCCTTCATTCGCCCTTGTCACACGTCGGCCATATTGTCCCGGGAGACCAAAAAGCTTTGTTTTACCACGCTAAGCCTCGCAGTCGAAACCGTGGGAGCGAGGTTTGGCGTGGTAAAATAAAGCTTTTTTGGTCTCCCGGGACAATATGGCCGCCGTGTGACAAGGGCGAATTCTCACGTGTTCCATTTCTGATCAACTAGTGATGCTGTAAGGGCAAATATAAGAATTCACACCAACCTGTATTCATGAGAACTAAGTGGTCCGGCACAGTCACCCAGGAAGCAGAGCTGATTAAACTCAGGCGAAGATTAAGGGCTATCCGTTCGTCTTTTGCTGTCACGACCAGAAGAAAAGAAACCAAAGTTAGAACAAGTTTAGTAGTTGAAAAGTGTCCCGCATTGTGATGGTCACAAATCACAACCATACATACCTACATCATCCTCATAATTGGTCGTCACAGATACCACTTCATTGATGGGTTTACACAGTTGCCAGGAGTTACGCAGATAAATTCCTCTCTGTCCCGCTGAACACGAAACCTGAAGGTAAAAACAAAACTCTGCAGGAAACTGAAAATACAATACTAATGAACCTGAATGCATTACACCCCCAAACACTCATAAGTGTGAATACCTGAAATCTGACTTCTCTCTCAGGAATGCTGGAAAATTCACTGCAATAATCAAAGGCTTTGTCAACCTAAAGCACAATGAACATAATAAAACGCACGTTTTGACTTCCATAAATATCAAGTTAGTATTTATGGTTTTGAAGTAATTTTCTTTTATTCAAACAAACCTGAAGAAGGCCATGACCTTGAGTAAGTTTGTCAAGTCCTAAAAGAGATTAAATAAGAAGCGTTTCAGAGTGCTCCTGTTCTAAACTGCTAATGATAATGATGATGGCAAAGATCAGAAGGCTGGTAATGACGATGACAATGATGATGAGGGTGATGATGTCAACAATGGTGACCAAAATAAGGATGCGAATGAGGATAATGATAATGATAACAAAGACAGTGAGTAAGATAGGCATGAGAACGAGGATGAGAAGATGATGATGATGATGATGGTGGTGGTGATGATGACATGACGATGACCATCGTGATGACGATGACGACGATGATGATATAACGATGATGATCGTGATGATGATGACAATGATGATGATGATAACAATGAATTAAGTTGATGGGGGCGATGACAATGAATGTGATGATGACAATGACAGCAGTGAGGAAGACGATATTGATGAGGATATGAATGGGAATGAGGATGACAATATTAAACAAAGCTTTAACATTAACAAAACAAAACAAAAACAAAGTATTCACTACACCTTCCACAGGTAGGGCAGTATTTTCCAGTGCTCTGCGAATACTGTTAGTAATAAAAGAAGATAAAGTATGTAAAAACTGTTTCTTAACAAAGATATTTGGTGTAGTTCCAAGATGATAGCTTTTATAACGTTGGGAGTAAGGGTGAAAAGATAATTCACAGTTTCATGTCATTTGCTCCATGATGCCCACAATATATATTGAAACATTGTGCTACAATTATTTTCTACATTCTGTCTGACAGTTTGGAGGAACATTTCATGGAGTAAGGGTGTTCAAAATGTATGTCTTACCTATGAGGGGAGTAGGGAATGCCATTTGCTTTAAGACCAGACAGTAAAAGTGCTAGAAAACAAGAAAATGAAATACCAGTATACAGGTTTTTAAAACCATGACACACAAAAGAGAACTGTAGTGTGCAAATCAGGGTGAACAGTCAAAACTGTTCAATTACCTTATGACAACATCCTCAACATCACAGTATCACATTGTTGTGCATATTTAACCATTATACAAATTCATCCTTTACATTTGGGAAGAAAGAAGAGGGTACACTGTTAAAGGAATTCCCAAAGGTGATGTGAGTGGGACATACGAGAAATTCAGACAAGGGTAAGGGTATGACCTGCCCTCTATCCTCCGACAATGATCTCTTCCTCACAAGGTAGAATGCTCCAGTTGATACTTACATACTTCTACTTGAATCAATTTTAGTTTTTGTTGGCTCCAAATAGGACACTTCAGAATAGCTTAAATACAGTGAGCCTCTGGCCTCATCGACTGTTTCCTCCATTTTAGATGTTGAGTTTTGATAAAAGCACATGCCATGTTTCATTGTTTGTATTTTTACGTTTTTGAGTTTTGTCCTTGATCAAGGCACAAAAAACTTGTATATCTTATATCAGTCGTTTTTGATTGCTGGTTCCTTTGTTCGCCGAATTAGTTTCTAATTTCAGTAGGTTAATTGTTGGTTAGTTAGTTTATTTGATTGTACCAGTCAATCGCTCAGTGCGATGGAAGTTTGTTTGCTGATTTACATGGAATAAACCAATGTATATCAAAGTATTTGGTTGTCCTTATCACAAAGTAGAGACACTGGGTCTCTACAGTTTTGTAATCTACAAATATGGTAATCTTTGTTTTATTATTATTGTAATTTTCTTGTTGTATTTAAATATCCTTTTGACCCACAAACTCCCTTACCTTTGCTACCTTCCAGATGGGTATTGTGCTTCAACCTTTTTTTGTATTTAATGTTTCAATAAATTAATATTTGTGAATATTTGTCAATTTAATAACATCCATACCTACTCCTCCACAGGCATTAGGTGAAGACATTGATGTTCCATTCATGAGCTGTGTTCCTTGCAGAGTCCAGTTGGGTACAGCCGCAATTGCTCCACCAGGAGCACTTATGCTCACACCCAATGAGCCATCCGTCCTGTGAGAAGTGAAATCACCTCCAGAGTTAGGATAATACCTCACCACATACAGTGAAATAACTTTCATATTTAACCCACATGCAGTCCCACTTATCAACCAACTCACACAAAAAAGCAAAATCATGCTACAAATCTACCAAGTAATTTACTAAGCTATAGGAGCTTTATGATTGCAAATATCAAGGAAATATAGTTTCCTTACGTGGGACCTCTTGATGACCATGTATATTGGTTCCCTGGGAGTTTTTCTAGTAAGGAGTATTCAGCAGCCATCATATCTGGAGACACATACGCACCAACACCTAAATTTTTAAGAATAAAAAAAGGCAATGGCTAAAAATGCAAAATTGAAATAAGCCATAACCAGGGCTGTCATTTGTAGATGGTAAGCAGCTTTTATAGGCCATTACTACAATAAAATGAACCAGCTACTCTCAGTTAGAAAATCAATAAAACATAACAGCTCTAGGAAGATTTGTTCCATTAATACATGTAATTTTTGATCAGCTAATATTCTCTGAGAGACCAACTTGTAAAAATCTTATAGACAGTCCTGCATAAGTATTAAGTCTTGATTGAAGGAAGAAATTTGCCTTGAATTACCTATAAGAGACTCAGCTGTTCCTCCAGGACATCCAACTGTGGACAAGGCAGGACCATTGTTACCAGCACTGGACACAAATATCACCTTATGCTTGTTCACTAGTTCATTCATCAATTCAATAATTCGGCTGAAATAAGGAAAAGTGGGGAAAATAGTAAAAATGATGAGGATGATGATAAGCTGGAAGACCATCTATTTTGTTTGGCCGCCATTATGAAAAAGGTCTACGTTCCTCTAGTTGAATGTTCTCTTGGACTGGAACCCTCTGATCCTTTGGAAACTTCACACTTCCTTTTAAAAAGTCTGACCTTTTAGCTCCCAATTCCCTTTTAAATTTCCACTTAACTTGTGTGGGTATTTTCCAGAACCAGACATTGTTTGAAGTAATAATAATAATAATAATAATGAGTCACCCGAGGCCCAAGCATATTGGGATATACCAGTCTTTGCAGTAAGTGAGCAAGTAAAGCAGAACAGTTCCCAGGATATGACATTCGGCAGTATAACATCATCATAGATGTCTTAGGAGGGTGGTCCACTGAGGTAGACGAGGCTATGAGGGAACTGTTCGGGGCTCGAGGAGGGGAGATCCTACTCCGGATGCAGAGAGCCGTCAACTCGCACACCCTAAACATTGCCTGCACACTGCAAGTGATGTGTTGAGGATAGCAGCAGAGTGAACTGAGACATTTTTAGCTTATTTATCATATATTAGGTGTTATGTATTATATAAATTATTTTACTAGCTATAGAGTTGTTAGCCTCAGGGCTGCCTGGGTTACATTCGACGCCCCAGGCTGGCTGGATAGGGATCCATATGGCATCCATACGTTTTCACTGTCATAATAAATAAAAAAAGGATGCATGATTTTTCTACTTACTTCACAGCTAAACTTGGAATTAATGACATTAATAAATTCTCACCCTGAATTGGGCCATTGACTTGCTTCTCCATAACTCATATTGATGACGTCACACTTGTACTGATGAACTGCAATCAACTACAAAATAACAGCAGGTCTTAGAAACCCATTACAACAATAAAAACAGTCCAGCTCCTCTAACCCCTACGGTTTTTCCAAGCAGCCAGAATTCTATTTAATTTCAATTAATTTCCTTCCATTCAATGTTAATATTTATGTAAAATGAGTACAAATTAAGGTTGTTGTTGTTGTAGTAGTGTACCCACCCCTCTGATCATTGAGGATCCTGTTTCCATTGTCAGTAGTCTGGTGTCACCAATCTTTACAGACAAAATCTGACAAAAATTAAAAGAATCAAGCCACAAGTACTGTCAATACAATAGTCACATTACTATCACTATCACTGAGAAGCCAAAGAAACATGACCAATTTTTACAGAAGTACTGCTATTAATGACCAGAGACTGGTGATTTTCCCTGGATAATTTAGTCAGATTGCTGTCTATTTTGATGGACAACAGCATGTGTACTACACTGCAAGAGCAGGGGTTTCAATAAAAGATGGTTACCGGCAGTCTAATGCCCCATATTGGGCCTCTTACCACACATCTGTTAAGATTTTATCTATAAGAATAGTACAGCCCCCATCATGGTCACAGCTGCCTACTTCACCACTGGCAGCAAATTACCAGTATGAAGACAGTTATTGAAACCCTGCAAGAGATTGAATCCCTGGCGACTCTTTGAATATCCTCACCTATAGTACTTAAAAAATCAGTGACAGCGCTACTAAGATAGTGTGGCCAATAGCCAGTCAAAGAAACAGTCTTTCTCTACATAACAGTTTCCCTTTGAGATAACACTGTCTGTATGGAGCTTTAAAACCCAACACACCTGAGCTCCTGGTGCAATGCCAGTTAGCGCTGGATCATCTGCACAGTAACCTGCTGCTATGCTGGCTACATGGGTGCCATGGGCACCTAAGGAGGGACAGAAAAAAAAAACTGCTGGTCAGTATGTAATATCTCTGAGTGGACGGGCTTGAAGTTTTGCGACACCCTAAGAGAATCCGAAAACAAAATCAAATGGAGGGAAAGGGTTGTTTGGTCCGTGTCGCCTCAATGGTCACTGACTGCAAGATAGGTGCAGGTGCAGGTACATTAGAACACTGATAAATTCCAAACCTCTCTTTAATGTTTCATAACCACAGGAGTGTCAACTCATGAGAATATTACAATACAGAATATACAGACTTGCAGGTGACCAGATATACTTTTATGTATCACCCCTGATTACCTATGATCAGTCTCCATTTCTTTCTCAAATTAAGCAGTTCTAAGCCATCTCATTGGTCAATCAAGTATTGTTTGTTTTAGAGGGTAAGTGAACAAGGCCTTATTTCAATCTTAGTGAGGCTACTCTAGCAACCTTCCCCACCTCCCTACTCCCCTAAGATGGTAGTGGTTTTTGTTGTGCTCTAGGTTTTAAGGTGCCATGATGTTATGCCACTTACAATGATAAGTGATACAATGGATGAACAATACTCACCTCCATTAGTAACTATGGAAAGTATCTTGCCTTCATCATAAATGTTGACACTATAATTGAACAAATCTGCAGATGCAGAAAATAATACAAATGTGACCTCTCATGGAAAAACATACCCTAACAGCTTTCCATTAAACGGGTGAAGTGCATGGCTATTGAATGAACTAATAATGGGTCAGCTAGCGATTTGGAATGGGTGGGACTGAATGGCAAATAGATTCTTGAGTTTTTTTAAGTTAGTAAGATGAACCCAGTGTTGAACAATGGGGCCCAGATGTATTTCTTTCCACAAAGGAGTACACTGTACGGTTCATTACTTCAAGAGCTAGGACTGAAGACACATAAAAAATCATCCGCTTTGATAAGCTTCCTAGTT
>OX419344.1:24064724-24079724 GCA_948470475.1 Galaxea fascicularis | reverse complement strand
AAATCACGGTTCACTGCGACTTATTTCTTGTATCACCGAAATTAATGTTGTAAAATCATGCTTCACGGCTACTATGGAAATCACAATTAATGAGGAAATAATGAGCTATTTCACATTTCACGGGAAAAAAAAACAGGGCCGATCACAAAAATACCCTTTACCACCTTCAATAGTGTCCATTGTAATATACCTCATTCTTCAAATACCTCTGACATACTTAAGCTTAATGTAAATGAATGAGCCACGTATTCTGCAATTATTGATCCTTATTATTTAAGGCCTCATCCCACATCCTCTCAAACTCTCTTAACTGCCACCACCCTAAAAAAAACTACATGTATGTAAAGCTTAATACCAATTAATATTAAGCTAATACTTTTGATCTTCAGTTTCGATTCTACCTGTAACTAACGTATCTATGTTGCTAAACGAATAAATGAGACAAGGAGAAAGGTTATTATAGCGAAGTACTATAAGCTTATGTCGAGATAACTGAAGAACGATATAGCATGTATTGCATAACAGAGTAAAGGGCTGGTTTTGTATTACTTGTATTACTGTATGTGTTGACGGAAAATACTTCAGAAACTCACCTGTAATCCGGTCGCCCCTGGATCAACACCAGAGTCAAAAATAGCTATCACAATTCCACGACCATCATACTCGGGATATTTGGCCAGGAACCTATCGGCACCGGTTTCTCGTTTCGGCAAAAGGCCGTGAACGGGAAAATCTTTACCGGTAATGGCCGCCATCTTCAAACTGCAAGCCTATAGTACATGAATCAACTTTTCGATTACTTGGAGTAGCCGCTGGACTACTGACGAATAAAACACTGATAGGGTGAAGGAGAGGTGAATTTTGTCTCTTATCCTGTCGGGAAATACTTCTCTGTGCGTTTGGAAAACTGAGGGCAGAAAGATACTCTTATTATTATTATTTTTTTTTTTTTTGCTTTTTTCGGAGAACAAGCCACATTTTGAAAGTTTCAAAACTCTTGAAGATAAAACTGAACAAGCAAAATGTAAGGCCTCACCCACCCTTAGATGGAATTTGGCAGTTGGTTCTTACATTGCTATCAACAAAACATGGCGGCTGAAGTGAAAAAGTAGTTGATGTCATGAAGTGATCAAACCGGCATAATCAAGCAAAAAGTGAGAACTTTAGATCGTCTGTAAGACTTCAATTCGTCATGTTTCAACGAAGAAGAAGGGCCCCTGGAATTGGCTTGTTGTTTTTAATCAGCCAACTCTACAACATTGGTTTCAACAGGATCCCTCCAGTGACACTCTCTTTTATTGGAATAAATGTTGTAGTGTACCTCGGATTTCTGAACAATCTGCCATCTCTTGGAAAAGCTTGTGTCAGCGCCCATCATGTTTGGTTCAATGGAGATTGGAAACGACTCATTCTTGCGGCATTTTACCACTTGGACGACTTTCACCTATATTACAACATGGCGTCATTTGTTTGGAAGGGCAAGTCTCTTGAACAAAGACTGGGCAGCTCAAGATTCCTGTACATCCTGTCTGTATTCACTGCTCTAACCCATTCTGTTCTTGTTGGCTTAGATCTTGCTCTAGCTAACATAACAGAAGACCCCTCATACATTTATACGTGCGCTGCTGGTTTTTCCGGGGTAATTTTTGCACTGAAAGTTTTGACAACATACAACCTACCCTCTGGTGTTTCCATGGTGATGGGTATGTTTCCTGTGCCCATGAGGTGGGCATGCTGGGTAGAGCTGCTCCTAATACAGCTTTTGGTTCCTAATGCCTCATTTACTGGCCACTTGGCAGGTATCTTGGTAGGTTTGATGTATGTCAAGGGTCCTTTGAAGTATGTCATGGATGCAGTGAGTGGTACAGGTGGGTATTCTTTGATCAAGTAATAAATTATTTACCAGTAAGACAGACTTGACAATAAGCTTCTGATGTGAATAGTTTTGTCGCAGCTAGATTTACATCTTTGGAGATGTTGTGTTTAAGACATCCATATTGTGCAAGGTGCAGACAACGTGACCACTGCAGTACTTGACAAAAGCCGACAGGTTCATGGACTTTCTGGTTACTTATGGCAGTGGGATTTGAAACCAAGTTTATAACAGTAAAACAGTGCAATCATGGAAACTTATTGACTTAACTTATTGTTAGAAGGACTTGCAGTTTCCTGGGTTGTTAACAATCCTATCTTTTTCTTTTAGGCTCTCGAATGACACAAAGAATGAGACGGACCTATACCTACCACGTTGGAACAACAGGTGTTGTGTTTTATTTCAATTTTCTCCTCTATATACTGGGTCTTGCATTATGAAAAGCATGTAGAGGCCAGCATTACTCCCGATTGGATGGATCGTTGGTCCATCAAAGCATACCTGATCTTATGCTACTCTCCTTACTTTCCATCATTCCCCCTTAGTATCATAGGACATCAGCATGTATTTTCTCAACACTGTTCTCCAAACATTTTCTATGGTAATGATGAGGAGAATTTGTTAAACAATCAAGACCTCTGTCCCTTGTTGATCACTTCCTTTTTTCTCACAACCTTTGTTTGATTGAGCAGTGTTACTATAAGGAGAAATTAAACGTTGGTCACTCTTAGGGGTGTAAGGGTTAAGTAACTATGAGTATCACTTTGTCTCCCTCTCTCTCCTCCCTT
Organism: Galaxea fascicularis; assembly: GCA_948470475.1. NCBI lineage: Eukaryota > Metazoa > Cnidaria > Anthozoa > Scleractinia > Euphylliidae > Galaxea > Galaxea fascicularis. The sequence continues at coordinate 24,077,063 of OX419344.1, read as the reverse complement.
GGATGGTTGTCAGTTGAAGGACACTTGGCACAGGGCAACCAGTGATACTGCTACTGAAAGAATACAGGGAAACACACCACGTATGAATAAGCCATGCTGGTCATGTTGCAGGTGAAAATCTAAGGGTACTTACCAGAAGTCAGGACTAGGCAGCTGGACTGGTCATTTTGAAAATGAAACTGCTTCTTTCGAGAGTAAATTACGTAAACTATGTAGAAATAAGCTGATCTGGCTGGACAGTTCTGATTAATAGTGGAATTCTCTTTACAGTTGGACTGTTCTGTCCAGTCAGTTCTAATGGTAAATGCCCTAAGACTGCAGAGCTGCCAATAAAGGTCATACCCCTCAACACCTGGTACAGCTCAATGCCTTTGAAGTAACCTTGATGTTATTGGTGATATTGCCTACTCTAGGTCTATTTCTTTACTAAGGAATGAGTTGGCTACAGGTGTGAATCATAATGTAAGGTGTGGCTGAAAATTTGATGGCAGCACTGACATAGATTTCAGTGTGGGATCCATAAATCTCTTTTTGTTTTGTAGGAAGAAGATATGACTCAAGTGCATCTGAAGATGAAGAGCTACAAGAGGCTATCAGGGCAAGTCTGCGAGAGACACACACGGACAGACCCCCATCTTTAGATGACTATGACCCTGGAATACAGTCTGCAATAAGAGAGAGTCTGGACGATGTAGGAGGGGAACCATCCAGGTGGTCAAATGATCGAAGGATCAAATCCCGAGGCCAAGCTCCAGTGGCACAAAGAACATATCCCCTTGAAGATGATGGCCTGTACCACTTTCCCAGAAGTGGTACAACTTCACAACCCCCTCCCTACCCTTTACATGATGAAAATCTGTATCCCAGGGTGGCAAATAACCATTTAGATGAAGGATCGTCACAGCCTCCTCCCTATCCCACACAAGGGGAAGGGTTGTACCCCAGAATACCAGAACCTTCAGCTCCCCCAGCAGATCATATTGTCAATGGATACCCAGGAGGAACATTGCCATATCCCAGTGAAAGACAATGGCCTGATCCTTACAACTTGGATGAAGTTCGAAGAAGAAGACTTGAACGGTTTGAGAGATAAACATTGCAACTCAACTATTTGTTGTGCTGTATCAATTCAGAGTACCACAAAATGTCTTCCAGTTCTTTCGACTGAAGCCTTTATGTTAATGTAGGAAAGTTCAGTGCCAAATTACCTCTTTAGGTGAATGTTCATTGCCAACAGACGACCCGGCTCAACAGTATGCTTGCCAAATTTTGTTTCTGTCTGGCCTCATCAGCATGTAGTAGCACTAGAATGGAATTTGAACCTTTTGCATCATCTTGATATCAAAAAAAGCAGTCTGGCAAAGTCCCCCAAAAAGTGTTGTAAAGCGCTTTGAGCCCTTTGGATAAAAGCGCTAAATAAATCCTCATCATTATCATTATCAGTTATTGGTGTTACAAGAGCCCGTTATACCCCACCCTTGACGAAAAGTAACCAAACAAACAACCCTGAGTCTGAAACCCACAGTGAAAGACAGCATTAGTGATGTGAAACGAAGATGCGACATTACGCGCAAAACGTTTGTGACCTTTATGGAGTCTCATGCAAGCGCTAGTTGGTCAATAATTCCCAGTCAATAATGTCACATTTACTAAGGGAGCTTACCAAAAGTCAGAACTGGACATCCGGACCGGTCATTTCGAAAATAAAATGTGCTTCTTTCGAGAGTTTTCGCTAAAAACCCATCAATGCATACTATGTAGAAATAAGCTGATCTGGCTGGACAGTTCTGATTGATAGTGGAATTCCCTTAACAAGTGGACTGGTCTGGCCGGCCAGTTCTGACGAATGGTAAGCCCCCTAAGTAAATGAAGAACATCTCTATCACGTAGGACTATACCTTGTTACCCTCTTTGTTTCAGAAGATTGTAATTCTGAAGGGCCAGCATTTTATGGTACTAAATTTTCGCGAACTGAATAAGTAAAACTTAAAAAAGAAATGTGAAGCCGCGAACGTCTTAAGTACTTTGTAGGTACATAACTATAGAAGTTGATATCTATTGTCGGTGGAGTTAAATATATTTGGCACAAAATAATATTGATTAAATAGTAGTTTTATGCTCTTAAAATATAAGTTCTGTCTTTCCTCTTGGTTTAAACTTAAAGTTAGTTATTGAAATAGCTGTTATAGCGGGTGAAGCAGAATCCCGCGCTAACTTTGCACCCAAAACTACCAAATATTGGGTTTGCCGCGATGTTTATTACCATCTGAGTTTATGACGAAAATGAGCAGCGCATAGAATTTCAAAAACTGGCGTCTGAAGCGTTGAGTCTTCGTCAGAGCGAATTACTCAGTTCAAAAGCCCGATACAATGTCGATAGGTCAGCTTTTGAGTCCCTTTGCGGTGGCTAATTTACTGCACAATTTGTTTTTACCTTCCTACCACACCATGGCTTCCTTAGAAAATAAACCCTTATCAGGATGGTTTTTGGCTCGGTTCAGGCACCGTGGCTCGTACATTTGCGGTCTGATGCTGAATAATGTGCAGATCTAGGGACATCAATTTGCCAAACAACTGCCGCGCACTGCGGGACGAGGCTCTAGGACTCGTCACATGTTCCGCAAGAAACGAGTAGCAAGCCAAATAAACTTTTGCATCGGAGAGTTAATACTGTTGGAGTGGTACATATATGTTTTGGTGTGAAGTATCGCTGTAAATTTTTATGAGTTGTGCTTATTCTGAAAATACAAACTAAACGAGTTAAAATTATCCAGCGATACTACACACCAAATGCTCGCATTTGGACTGAAACCAATCTTTTTACCATACGCTTCATGCGTTATTCAACTTATAAAGAACTCAAATGACTGAGCATGTTCTGCGTATAACCAACAGCTTGTCAAGCAACATGCATCTCGTGTAACAGGCCTAAGTAAAATCTTAAGTCCCTTTACCTTGCATCTCATTACAGTGCGACTACTTCAACCAAGGTCACCCAGGAAAATTTCCTGCAAACTAGCCAATGAGAATCTTACATCTGAACAATGGATTTCGACAAAATTAATTATGTATGACAAATTTACCCACTAACGATCCACAATAAAATTCAAATTGCGGCTATTCTGTTGTTTCATCACTCGAACATTATTGGCCAATTTGTAAAAGAATTTCTTGGGTGGCCTTGGTCGGAGCAGTTTCAATGTAAAGTCGGAAAGTTGAAACGATTCAAGAAAGTTTCAGGTGACTTGAAACCATCCTTACAACTGCCTCAGCCAACTTGCGGTTTCATGGGGTTTTGAGGCGAGTTAAGCATGCCAGTCAATCTTCATGAACTACATAGGAAAATGAACTTAATGAACGAAAAAAATCATTTGTGTGTGAAGCGTTAAGAGTCAGAAACATTTACTTGAAGTCACAAAAATTTACTTGACTTGAAATATTCTTAAGTTTACTTTTTCTCTAGGGTAGACTACCATTGCTTACCTACAGTTGCATCAAATGAAATCAGATTTCATAAAACTCAGCGAAAAGGCTGGAAATCTTGCATCAAATTCGGGACCTCAAAGTCCGTGAAGAAGAAGACAAATTTTCGTTTTACTCCGAGTTACGTTTTTCACAAAAAGAGTGTTTTTGTTGGCAAAAGGTGCAATTATCGAGGGAAACAGATTTCTGTAAGGTTAGCGAAAAGGCTAGAAATTGTGCATCAAGTTAGGCCGGACCTCAGTCCGTGGAAGCAGAAAATGTTTCGTTTTAGCCAAGATTTTCGATTTTTCGCAAGAGTGTTTCTGGTGGCAAAGGTAAAATCATTTCAAAAAACTTTCTTGAAGGAATTTATTCCTTTGGTTTCAATTTTCCTCTATTGGCGAAAAATTCGTCTTGGATAGTCAAAGAAGAATTGGATGGTGGCCAATTAAAGGCAGAAGTTTTGTATCCTGATTTGAGAAAATCCTGTTACTTGGCAACACAAAGAGGCCACTGATGCGTCTCCCCAGGGAGCAGCAATTCCCTTCGTGTTCAAAATTATACTCAGTGCAAATCACAGTTTCAACTTTTAAGTGTAACTCTTCGATGGCCGTCTCTTGGTGCGCTGATTCTGTTTAATTCCTTTCCCACACAAAATCAATATTCCTTGTTACTTTTATTTTAATAATACAGTGCGTGAAATACCTTCTCTCATTTCATCACAAAAACCTTCAAAAACTGTTGGTTCACATCAGCCACAAATTTCCTTTTTACTTTCGTGAATTTCATGTTAAAGTAAATAATTTTTCACATAGTTTTTACCTAGGACTCTTTTTTTCATCCGAGTTCAATTAAGACTCGTACACTGAGACAAACCGTGGAAAACTGACAAAAGATCTGGGGAACGGCAAAAATTGATTATTCAAATGTCGCACCAATTTTAAATAAGGTATTTGGTTATGAATGTTGTGGCAAACTCCGACAGCGAAAGTTTGAAATTAGGTAAAACACATGCGGTTTGCTCATAACAGTTTTTAAAGGCACAAAACATTGACTCCTTGGAATTACGACAAAATTGACAAATTTCTATAACTTGCAAATGTATCCAGAAATATAACAAATATAACCTTGAGTGATTTTTGCTTCCGCCCAGATGATATGGAATGTAAAAATAGGATCACTTATTCCAAAATGTCGTTAGAATTAAGAATTAAGCGTGGAAATAACATTTTGGAATGACATCCAATCTAAAGTTTTTACTCCAATCACTTCTAACGTCAACGGTGAACCGCGAAGAGTAACGTTATGTCCTGATAGAAAACACTACTTGAGGGTGTAAATTGGGCCTCAATAATACAGGTGGTTTTGAATTTACAAGTAAGAGCACTCGGAAATTAAAATCTAGTCCATAAATAATGCATTTGTTCTTTTCACGGGGACGTTCATTATTTACACTTTTGCCTTAGCTTGTGAATACCTGCGACCATAAACAGCAATCGTTATAAATCACCATTCTGGCAAATGTTGTTCCTTTTCTTCTCGTCCCTGGACATTAAAACAATTTCACAGTCCGAAGCACTACTGATCCGCCATACTAATACATTATTAATTCGACATAAGCCGCTTAAAAACAGAAAAGCGAATCAGTGGTATTTTGAGAAACAACTAAAATCACTTCGATCCAGTCCGAACACGCGTTTGCCGCAAGATTTGTTTACGAGCAAGTGGTCTATTTATGAGTCATTTACCCGGAGTTCGCTGAGGTACCAGCTTAGACATTACTGTGATAAAAGCTCTCCGACGCGGTTGTTTTACATCGCAAGGCAATGAATTCTACACCTCATACGGAATATCCCGTAATTTACGATGACCGCGTCGTAATAAATGTAAGTGGTATGATATTTGAAACGCGCCAACGGACGCTCGAGCGTTTTCCGCACACGCTTCTGGGAAACGAAGAGAAACGGGGTAAGTTCTTCGTGCCAGAACTTCGCGAGTACTTTTTCAATCGAAACCGCTCAGCTTTCGAGGCAATTCTGTATTATTACCAGTCCAGAGGTCGTCTCAAGCGACCAGTTGACGTCCCGATGTGTGTCTTCAAAGAGGAAATCGAATTTTTCGAACTGGGTGATGACGTTCTAAGCGATATCCGCGTCAAAGAAGGTTACATCAAACTCAACGATGAAGTTAAAGAGCACCCCGAAAACCAGTTGCAGCGCATCGTTTGGGAACTGTTTGACCAGCCAGACACTTCAACAGCTGCGACCTGTCTCGCCATCTTTTCCGTGGCTGTTATTCTATTGGCAATCACCGTCTCTATCGTGGAGACAATTCCCGCAATCAAGGCAAAGAAAGTTTCCAGTAATGCGAGGAACGTAACGACGGAAGACGACGTCTCGACGGAAACAGAAAGCACCTGGTTTTTTCTCGAGTTGTCCTTCAACGCTTGGTTCACAACTGAGTACCTAGTTCGGTTGTTCAGTTGTCCTAATAAGTGTCAATTCTTCACTTCGCTCTTAAACTTCATCGATCTGGCCGCCATCGCTCCGTTCTACATCATGCTGATGATAAGCAACTCTAAACCAAACTCTGTAGCTGTTCTTCGAATTCTGCGCATCGTTCGGGTGTTTCGAATCTTCAAACTCTCGCGCTACTCAAAAAGTCTTCAAATTATCGGATACTGTGTTCTTGAAAGCCTTAGTGAACTTGGTCTTCTCATTTTATGCCTCTTTTTCAGTGTAGTTGTTTCAGCTAGCCTGCTGTATTACATCGAACTCGGGTCTGGCGATTCTCATTTTATTAGTGTACCCGCGACCTTTTGGTTTTCATTACAAACCATTACGACGATCGGCTATGGAGATATGGTGCCCCATAGTCCGCTGGCGAAACTAGTTTCCGCCGCTTGTGCCATATTTGGGGCTGTTACGCTCGCTCTACCTGTTTTAACTTTCGTGTCAAATTTTAATACCCTTTATTATAAAAATATAATGGAGAAAAATGAAGAGAACCATACTAAAGATAATCACGAAAGTCCTGAGACGGGCGAAGTTGATATGGCATCTTCGCCTAATGAATTCTAAAGTATGCGAAGAGGAAAAAAATGAAATTCCTTGCAATAGACTCATGGCTAAATTGTGGGGACTGCGTAATTTAACGAGTTGAATTCATCAAAATAAAATGGATGAAAAGATTTTTTTTATTTTTCACTTTCATGTTATATCAAATAAGCAAATTCGTTCGGAACTGAGAATTTCTATTTTCGCATTTCCCCAAAAGGAGGACCCGCCAAACCAGACTGTTCTACTGACTGTTACAAAAGAGTCTTGCGTGGTGATATTACATTGAAATACGTAAATTAATTGAAAAACTACAGTGAGAGTAAAAACAATAGATTTGTTTGAATGTACGCAATAGGTTAATAGCCATATCTGGCTTTTGTACAAATTATTTAGACCTCAGGGTTTTCCTGAATACTCTGAATAAAATTAAGCCAACAAAATAAGGCTTCTGGATCGAAACGGAGTGTGCTTAATAGGCCTGAATTTCAATAAATAACAATTTCTTACATATTTTTGTTTGTGGGGAGAACATCTTAGATTTTATTACGAGAGTTTACTAAAAGAGATTGGCATGGGGTCATATTTTGTTGACGAAATTAATAAACAAACCAACAAATTCAAATGAAATAGCGGTCTCCCTGGTTAAAAACAAATAAAAAACGCCTAAAGGGTAACCAATCACTAACTAAGAGGACTGTTTCTGTTGTCGCTAAGTTCTAGTCGTTGATAGGAAAAAACAGTGGGCATGAATAATTTCATTAATAATAATTTATTTAGAGAGATGAAAATTTCAAAGTTCCCATACGAATAAAACTGATTAACGAATTTCTTGTGGCACTAAAAACATAAGCGAAATCGGAATAGGGTATCAAATAACAGCCTTAAATTATTTTTTTTTTCAAACACCTGGTAAAAACATGTACTGTGGCATTTCTGTATAAACATTATATTAACTTCTGGCACGAATTGTCTGGTTTTTGGTTTCTGAACTGGTCTTTGTTGGGCCGACATCCAGATCTTAAACTAATGAACACAGCCGTACTAATTCCGGCCACCCGTAGATTCATTTCATTTCATTTTTTTTTAAGGAAGCAATGCCAATTTTAAGTAAAGTCAACATAAGTTTTCAGTCAAACATCATTTTCAAGGATAAAAAGAATGTTTGCGTTTGACAAAAGAAGGAAACATATACATGAAGAAATACAGATTAAACACACTAAATAACTACGGCACGACATAATTTTACCGCGTGCGGGTCATATTTCCCTTCTGTTTTGTCGCGCATTACATAGTCATCTGTAATTTTTTTTTTACAAATCGTAAAACTGCGGATATATTAATAGTACTAAGTGTATTGTTAAACCACTGTATAATTTAAACTCAAAAATGCTGTCCTCCGCCGAAACAGAGGAACCTCCCTGATCGTATTTAATTCCAGTTTAGTTCAGGGATTCAGTCAATTTGACGTAGAATCAACACAACCGAATTTGGTGATAAGTACTTAATCTAGTTAGGCTCCATTATTATTACTTCTTATCTTGTCTGAAATGATCTCATTTCATTAGATAATCTGAATGAAATCCCTTGGTAAAATCCTGAAATCTCTTGTAGTCTTCTTTCATTTCCTGCAAGAAAAGATTGTTTTCATTTGCCCTCAATAAGAAGTTACTGTGGCGTCATTTCAATCTATTCGTTTAAACGATTTGGAGACCAATCGTCCCCTATTTGGTGGAAACTACCGAATAAATAATCGGCCAACTTTAAAGGTCATACTTGGAAGTTTCTTGAACATTACTTATTGAACATTTTTCTACGAGATTCAATTCCAAAGAAACAAGCTTAGCTCAGACAGATGAAATCGCGTTTTTCAATTTCCAGTCAAATGGGATAATTGTGAAAAGGAGGTAATTACGAGTAATAACTCAACACATGCGGGGATGGGATCTGTTACGAGAAGCTTACAATCGAATTACTCGGTTTTGCTGAGATCAAAAGCTAATTTAGAAAAATTCATTCCACGTGTTAACCAAGCAGGGAAATTACGCCTTCTCGTCCAATCAGGAGCTCGCTCAAAACCAACTGTAACTTAGGTCAGGTGTGTTTTCCCACGCTTGTCTCCAGTAGCGGCGCGGTTGCATGTTTTCCGGTGCTCGGCAACAGCTGCATGGTTTCCCAGGCTTGAGTCCTTTTAGAGGTCATTTTATGTATTTTCTCGAGTTCATTCTAATTGAGTCACTGCACTATTTGTATTTGTTGTTGCTGGCCACGCTTGATTAGCTTGGCTTTTTAAATTGTACGAATAAGACAACAAACCAAACAATTTTTGTTTGGTTAGCGGAAGTCCACTACAGCCGAGGACTAGTAGAAATTTGGTTTAGGTCAGTAAAATTTGAGAACCACTAGTCACTGGGCTACTTGTAATAAACGAGGATTTGGAGATAGTATTGATGAAGATAACTTCAACCCATGTTGAGTTTCGTTGATACCAAAAAGAATTCCCTGATACAACCTTAGGCCAAAGGGGCGATCGAAGTTTGGCTACTAAATGACATCATTTGGCCAGAACATTTTAGACTCCAGTAACCCATGGACTAGTTTTTTAAAAAGTGAAGGTTGAGCACTGAAGGGAGGCGTTCTGTTGGCCTACAACTGATTACATTTTACTGTCCACCAAATGGGACCTACCCGGCAATAGAGACACTTAACTTCTCGTAAAAAGCAAACGGCAAATGGCAAAAATTAGTAAGATGAACAGCAGTTTGGTGCATTTGCTGCTTCCTGTTCAATTCTCTGTGTGCGGATGAACAGTTTCGTGTTAGCTTCGAACTCAGGAATTATATATAATGGATGGTTTCCATATGCTCATCAATTCTTTATAGAAAATGTGGCACGAACGTGACGTTTGCCGTTTGCCGTAAACGTGATCCTACTTCTCTCTGATATCAAAATCACCGACATTGTACCAGCTGTTCCAGTCGTTACTGTGAGTAAATAAGTTGTTTTTCCTTTTTTCCGGTGCAGTTGGTTTTCAAACCAAACTGAGTGACGTAATTGTTCACACTATTGAAGAAAATCCAGTTAATGGCACTCAGCACGGGGCAACGCGTGCGAGGAAATCACGATTGTTTTGATTGACTTCTAAACCTGGAGAAGCGAGTTTTTTGTTCCAACCATGAAATTCAAAGTACGCGCGAAAGTTTGGACACCTAACTGAAAGCTGCTCTACTTTAGACTGCCAAAGTATGTATCACTAGTCACTGGAAAATGTCATAAGGACGCATCCATCCTATGTCACAAAAACTCATCATTTCACAATCTGAGCACATCAAATAAGTATCTTAATAGTCTGTGTGCAATCATACGCGCAAATGGACGGTACAACGAGCCCGCGATTCTCGCAGCTTCCCATGCCACTTGACAGATGCATTGCGCACCATGGAACTTAGGAGAACTTAGGAGACTTCTCTCAGTCTGATTGACAGAGTCAAGCAAAATTTGAAACTATATTCTTAAAACTCGTGAAGCGCAAGGTACTTACTTGGAACATTCCTTCAACTCTTTGTTTTTCATTGTTCTCATTCTCTAGCATGTTTGTTAGATTATTTATTCTAGAAAGAGATGCAAGTTAGGACAGGTCATTAAACTAAGAAGACAGCACCAAAGAGAACTATATTTAATTAAAATAAGACCATTTTCTTTCCAGACAGAATAAAAACAAAGAAATTTTGCTTAAGACTTTTGTGCAGTGCGGAAACTCACTGAAACAAAAAGACAGTACCTCTTCGTAACAGCTGTAAATATAATAATATGGGTCAAATCTAAGTGTTACCATTCTAATGAAAGCTGCTGAGTAGTCCTAATCTATAGAGCTGTTTATTATGCAATATGTAATGGTAATAGGGGTGAGTGAGTAGAGTCCAATTCAGTCTGTAATCGTATCTATAACAGAATTCTCGATTCTGATTGGTTCTGCGCGCGCCTATTTGTCGCGTAATTGGCGCGCGATCACGTGGGTGTCCAATTACAGGTATCCAATCTCAACTTTTTGTAATTGGATACCTGTAATTGGACACCTACGCCATTCAAGCATCAATTACGTGCACTTTAATGGCTTCCTTCGTTATGTTTTCCTACTGTTTGTAAGACTGCTGGAACATACCACTGACTTTTTCACCCAAAGGAGGTTTCAAAATCTTCTTAACGTCGAAATTTGTTATAGATACGATTAATTAGTAATTGGACCTCGTGTCGTACAATTCAGGGAGTAATCGTGCTCGTAATTTCAAATCGATTACTCCCTGAATTGTACTCCACTCGGTCCAATTACTATTACTAATCATACGAGTGATTAACGAAATGGGACCACCGCATAGCGGGAGTCCGATTGTGTTTCATCACTCGTATGATTAGTAATAGTAATTGGACCGAGTGGAGTACAATTCAGGGAGTAATCGGGCGAGTAATTTCAAAATCGGACGAGCGCGCAGCGGGAGTCCGATTTGAAATTACGAGCACGATTACCCTCTGGATTGTACGACATGAGGTCCAATTACTAATTAATCATATCTATAACAAATTTCGAGATTAAGGAGATTTTGAGAACCTCCTTTGAGTGTAAAAGTCAGTGGCATGTTCCGACAGTCTTACAAACAGTAGAAAAACATGGGGAAATCCATTTAAGTGTACGTAATTTGACGCGCGAATGGCGTAGGTGTCCAATTACAGGTATCCAATTACAAAAAGTTGAAATTGGATACCTGTAATTGGACAACCATGTGATTGCGCGCCAATTACGTGACAAATAGGCATGCGCAGAACCAATCAGAATCGAGAATTTTGTTATAGATACGGTCAGGCCGAATTGGATGACACGAAGCCCTGTTACCAATAATTTAATCGTATCTATGACAAAATTCGCGAAAGAAATAATAGAAAAAATTTTCAGGAAAAAAATAGTTTTCACCCTGAGATGCGTAGTAAAGAAAATATGAAAACGTAACTGTGTTCTTCCAGCGCAGGCATAATAGCACATACTGTCCAATAACTGAGGCATGACGCATACTGTCCAATAACACTGACCTATTTGTGCAAAAATCATGGCTGGTGATGGCCAATCAGATGCGAGGATTTTGTTATAGTTACGATTAACCATGCTAAGGAGAATACAGCCAATCAGAATGTGCTGGTATTCCCCTGAACCTTACTGTTGTGCACTGCATTGATAGAACAAGGCTATATGTATTTTCTACCACATGGTATTAATTAGCTATGCAAAGCTTTCTTGTGTTATACAATGGGATAACCCACTTGTCATTAGTGTTTTCTTTTCATACACACTTGCCTTAAGACAACTGATGTGTATACCAAGGAAATACAAGTGACACTGGGATTTTTCATATATACCACTCAAAACACTAAATGTGTTTGCAGGTGAAATTTTCAAGTGCAGCAATTCAAATGAAAGCTTTTCAGCAGATCATAATTTGCATACAGGTGTAAACAGATTGTTACTCTGTATCAAAGCTATAGGAATACCTTTGATTTAGCTCATCACATCTGCTCTTATGTATCCGTGCTACTGTTGCTGCTTCAGCTGCAGCTTTGCTCTCACAATCTTGTTTAGTTTCTTCTATAGACTGTTGTCGACGCCTTTCCGCTTGTTTCTGTTAAAGGAAACAATAATAAATAAAGCCAGGCTCTCTACTTTACTGTCAGTGGAAGAGATCTGCCAAATGGCAGTTATAGATTTTACTCTGTCTAACGCCAGACGATTTTACTCGTCAAAGGGAGACCCCTTAGGGGTTAAAGGGTTAATGCA
>OX419344.1:23892224-24059724 GCA_948470475.1 Galaxea fascicularis | reverse complement strand
ACTAGGATCTACTAAGAGACGGTACAAATATGAATTTTACATTGAAGTCATTTGGCTTGGAGTCACGCTTCGAACATGGGTAAGAAGAATAACTTTAAATTTGATGTTAGCTTTTCCTTAAATTGTAATTCATTAACGCAGCTAATCTTGTAGCCGAATTATTCTCTACAACTCTGTAAAGCTAAACTGAGTCATCTTCGATGCTTGCAAGCTTTTGGCCAAGTCTAACCCAAAATCTGTAGCCGTTTATGGTTCATTTGTTGTGTTGCCAATTTTAGCTTTCTGGGCTACAAAGTTCGGTCTATTTGTTGTCAGTTGGACGCTATTTTCTCAACACAACCAAGTATTTGGATCGTCAATTACAGTGGTAAATGAACGCAGTGAAAAATAGAAATAACGCCAGTTTCCGCCTGAAGGAGTTCAATGATACATGATACATTTCCTAATTATGATGTAACCTTATTGCGAGGATGTTTGCTTCACGCCTGATGAAATTCGTCACGTTTGCAGCCAGGAAAACAACAAATCATCCGATCACTGGTGTTTATTTGATTTTATCTTTTAGTATTTTTCGAGATGTGATCATTTGAACCTGCGTCACTGGCAGGCGCTGATGATTCATTTATAGCCTGGTTTATGGGTGTTTTGAGGCGCCAAGCTTCAGGGATACTCAACATAGTGGCAAAGAACTGACTGAATGTTGTAAAATGCTGGCTTCGAGGTATCTTATGCGGCACACCAATGGTTTTCCCGTAAACGTTTTCTTCGCTTGTTAAATACTCTCTAAGTAAGCTATGGGTAATGCTTTTCTCGATAGTCAAGAGATAGTGCGCTGAGGTCAAACCTTTTGCCCCGCTCCAGAATCGCCTCGCGCTGTTGTTGGCCAAGGTGTTCAGGAAAGAACTGTTAGCAGCCGAATCATGTTGTGATGCTGATGCTTTTGAAATCTGACCCGTTTGGCCTGACCTCTATCCATCCCTGCAAATACATCAGCGAAAAGTTACCCCAACAGATTTCCAGATCTTTCGATCTCCGGCAGTATTTTGTAATACACTTCGAGGAATTTGCTCGGATCAGTGGGTTTAGAAATCAGCTTTTCCCATGTAATTGAACCCTATCTAGGGCTTATGAAGCATCAATTTAGAGTTAATTATAAATCCCCTTAAACATATGGTGTTTTGTAAATTCAGAGGTTTGCACGAACACCTCTTGTTCCAAAATGGTTTGTTCACTCAATAGTGGATATCTGGGTTGCACTAGCTGTCCCTCTTGTGGCCTGGAGATAAAGATGAGTTTTAGAGCATTCTTCAAAAACTAATATCAACTTTCTGGCGTTGGCTCCCAAACTGGGATCAAAACCCATGAAGAGGTCAATCTGCAGCGGATTAGTGCGATAAATCCTCGAGAAAGTTTACGAGTCCCAGCCCTTCCGACGGTCTTTTGCTGACTTTCATTTCAGTCGCCGAGATAGCGGGCGACCAAATAGGAGCTAGAGACAGTAAGTCGGCGAGACTATTAGTCAGTGACTTTCTATATCCGTCGATTAACAAGATAACATCTAGTGATTGTAGTTTCTTTAAGAACTCATAAGAACTAAGCTGTTTCACTGTTGCCAGTTGGTTATTAAGTGCATGTTGTTCCCTGACCGTGCTTTAAGCTTCTCAAGTACTAAACCTTTTATCGTTGGTCTTCAGTTGCGTACACTGTGCGTAAGCATTGAAGGAGATGGCCCGTTTAGCTTATTTATTACTTTATAATTCGGGTTAAAGCCAAGAGACTCTCTGGTTAAAAGCCATCTAATTACCGTATCTCTCACGCGATACCTAATTTTCCTAACTCCTAAACATGGACAGGACGGGACAAAGAAATTAATAAAGCTTAAGCCTTCTCAACGAGCTCGCAGTTAATCCGAAGCCCGGCTGATGACTTTGTTGCCCATCTCTGGTTGAACTTAAGAAAAAGTATAAAGCAAAGTCCCTTGCTGAACATGTCTACAGCTAATATAATATGTCGACGTCTTAGTTGTTGATGCACACTATAACACACTTAGCACATCTGCATTCTCAGACTTCTGATCACAGTAGCAGTGCTTAGCTTGCTATAACTGTGGTGCAATGCTCCGTCAAACTGTTCCGTCAAATAGACAAATATTGTCGAAATCTGAATGCGTTTTATTTTTGCTAAACATAGTTTGAATGATAAGTCAGTTGAACTATATGTATTTTCTCATACTGTAGTGGAGATATTATTTTATTTGAAAAAAAAAAAAAGGTTGGTCCTTGATTACTTCGTATTAAGGTTTTTGAGACAAAACTGCAATATAAGAAACTAGCGTGGGAATTTTAAACCGTTAAATAACAATGGCAAGGCTCTCATGAGGCGCAGAACGTTAATACAAAATGTCTCTGTGGGTTAGAATATCCTTTGCGTGTCGTTGACAGAAGCTTCAGATAATTTTAGCTGGGATGCCTCTTCAGTGCAATCGAAGCAAAGCCCACAGGATCCCTGAGGGTTTGAATTTCAGTTTGGGATGAGGAAATCAAAAGGACGTTTATGTCAAATCTTTGAAGCAAAAAGCCTGTCATTCCCGAAGAAAGTGCCACATGGTTATCTTTATTTTATTCTTGCTACTTTCTTAAGCCAATAACATGCAATATTGCATTAGGAAAACAGTTAAGTGTGGCCACACGCTGTGTTTGCTGTTTCGGCACGGTCTTGCAGTTGTATTTGTTTATGGTTTTGTGCTTCTATAAAAATTCAAAACAACAAAATAAAACAAAACCTAGAAAGTAAAGAGTGTTTTGGTAAAGCAGACTTTTTCACTCAGAGAATGTTTTGAGAAATATATAGGTCCTCCATATTCATCTGGTTTCGTGGATACTTAAAAAAGATAACTTTGGGGCAGTTAAGTATTTAAAAAAATTCATTCAGAGATTTTGTTCCCTTTCTGCAGTGTGCGCATTTTTTCTAATTGCCTTAGGTAGTGGGGATCAGCCGCAAATTGGTCAGATCTCTAAATTTTCAAAATTAATATTGCAAGAACGTGGTAGTCAGAACTTACAGTGTCAGTGCGTGATGCACGTGACAAAGACACGTCACGTATTCTCACCGCATAAGTTCTTACTCTTCTTCTATGATAAAGCACTTCTTTTTCCAGGTTTCAGAACCTACACTGTACTCTGCACTTCAAGAGTTGTTCTTGACAACTTGAAGTTGCCAAGAACAACTCTTGAAGTGCCATTAAAGATAAGAAGAAACCAAGACATGGAGACTGCAAGAAGTTTGCTTGTTCCTCAACCAACCAGAAGAACATGCGAAACCAATCATACCCTCTCTTGCTTTATAAGGTCTTTGTCGCGGTTTTTCCGAATTTGACACCAGTTACCAGTTTATTATTCGAAACCTAACCGGCCAATTTGGTTGTTTGCGTTTGATGATTGGACACATTGACTCGTTCACTCATTCCTAACCTTAGCAATCTTAATCTAGTTTTGGTCGACACAAGCTGTATAACGATGAAGTATCAGTTGCCACGTGGTTTACCACAGTGTTTCTTTCGAGACGATATTCTCGTGTTTTCATCATTGATATGGGGTGCCTTGATTCCCTTTCCGGTTGCTTGTAAACGACGGACAACCATCTTGTCCCTAGGGTACCTAGTTAAGACGGAAGCAAGAGAAGACAGGTTGTTTGCACTTAGTACCCGTTTAAGGTCTTTCGTGTCATAAAAATTCATCCGATGTGATATGACTGAATGGTTTTTTGAGAGGATGGTTACTACACACTTTGTACAGATCTCAAACGCTTTTTTTGTTTGTTAGACGATGACGTTTCTCGCATTTATTTGCCAACCGATTTCCAAGTCTCCCGGAGTGCGGATTTTGTCTTTCACCACGTGTAGCTGTCACCATTCCGTATTAGATCATATAGAAATATTAATTGATCCCGTTTGAAAACACCCCGGGGAGCCTCCGTAAATCACAGCGTATATTTCTGTAGGCGAGATGAATTCTTGACCTTTGAAGTCATGTGCTTGAGTCATCTACGATTCATTTGTACTTCGTTTTATTGGCTCGAAAACAACTTGCTTCGATCTCTAGATTTCGCCTGAGAAAGCAATTTCACTCTACTGAAGGCTGCACTCCTTCGGAGCGAGCGAATCAGTACTGGCACATGATTAACACATCCTTTGGTAAGCCCATAAACAAACGATTATTTTTTGTTATGATGATATTATTTGTGCCTTTAGTTTACGTAAGGTTAGTTAACAAAAGCCTGTTCCAAATGGCGCCCCTGTCGGAAAATTCAGGCTTTTTTGTTTGCAGCTTGGTGGAACCAATTGCAAAGCATGCTTTGTGAAAGCGAAATCATTCATAATAATTAGGCCCTTTGTTCTCACTGACCCATGCTATGCAAATTTCAATGAGTTGAAATTTTGATCTCGAACAGAAGGCACCAGAACGATAACTTAACCCCATTAATGCTTCTTCTTCGCCTGAAACAGATTTTATTTTCCGTTAAAAAAAAAAGAAAAGAAAAACGCGAGCTTTCCAAGAAAAGACGTACTGTTAGATGTATGTGTCCTTCATCTATAAACCCGCGGTTTGGATCAACGAAGATTGTGACAAGGACAAGTTGGTATTGCTTGGTTACGATAGTGATTTGATTTGTCACTGATATAATGGATTATTAGTCCAAAACTTGGTATAAGGAAAATGCGTGCTTGGATGTATTACCTTGAGCAACGTTCTACTTATGTTGACTTTCACTTAGCAAAATTAACGACGTTGGTTTCCAGAAAGTGATACTTTGACAGGTTGGTTTGCATTTTGCGGCAACAAACCTTGACAGGGGTTAATTTCCAACATTTAGTTTCACGGCGTTTACAGATATCATTGTTAATTGTGACATCTGTTTACCCAGGGATCGTGGTTAAGTGCTGCATAAAAAGTGTCTAAAGGCAGAGGGCAGGAACTAATGACAGGAAACTTCGAGGAGAATTGAAGACATGTCGTTTGAACAAGAGAATAACATGGCGCTTTCAGACCAACATCCGAAGCAATGGAAGTCTCGACTACAGAGATTCCAAAGTACTTTGAGGCAGTCAGTTCGATTGAAAAAGAGAAACTCACCCAGATCAGCCTCCTTTGTCAGTCAAGAACACCGTACTGATCTTGCTAAAGAAAACGATAATCGTGGCGTGAAACATTTTGCGAAGCACGTGAGGCGAGAACATTTGGTTACGGAGCAAGACAATGCGGTGTCGCATAAACAAGATAATGGGACGAAGGCAAATTCACACTCGCATTATCGAAATAGGAAAACATCACTTGACAGTTCTAGTTCGGATAAGCGGAAATTTGAGAAAATCAAAACAAACGGGAATAATAATCGAAAAGAAAAAATTACCGCAGAAATTCCTTTGAGTAACGTTCATGTCAGCGAGGTGTCCTCTAGTGGTCAGAACGCATCAAATTTAAAGAAAAGATCACAAGGCCCCAAACGTCAGAAAGCTAACACAAACACTGAAAGGACATCACTCTCTAAGTCTAAGAGCTTAAGTATACTGACGAATTTATTTAAGCGGTCTAACCATTCAAAAATCAAAAGTGACCGTGGGAAAAGCTTATCATTCGGAACGTCGCAAACATCGAAAGGCTTATCATCAGCGTACAGCTCTAATTTGGACACGCTGGTAACAGATATAACTGCAAGCACTTCATCGATTGATTCGTATGGAGATACCGATTCTCACTTCAATAGACGCAAGTACTACTCTCTGAAGCGATCTAAAGGATCTCTGGTATTCCCGAAGAAGAGCATTCCGAGGTCGTTTTCTCTTGACAACTCACTGGAACCGTGTAATCAACCAATGGAAAAAGCACAAACGTTGGCTGCTATTCCACCTCGCATTCGCGTTGAAGAGTACCGTGAAAATTGCGGGCTTTTCGAAAAGGCATGCACAGTAGAATTTGTCCCCGGTTCCTGTGGCTCAGCGATCATTGATGAGAGAGATAATTGTGATCAAAATGTGACAGAATGTTCGCAAGTGGTGGGTATGCCACTTGGACAAGAAGTGGATCCTCTCTCGAGAGCTGCTCCAATGGATTGTGTGAGACAAAAAGCAGGTCCAAATATCAGCCATCGAGCCGCAAAGAACAATGACGCACAAAAGAGACACTCAGCTCCTCCTTCTCTGCTATATTCGGCTCATAAAAACTCATCAAATATTGAATCGCCAATTTCTGCTGAAAGAAGGACAGATATTGCTGCAGGTGACGATAATAAGCATCAAATTGAACAGGGTAGCTCTGAAGGTGGATCAAGATTCTTACAGCAGAAAAATTCGTCCTTGGAAACGACCGATTGTGGAGAGACTGTTGACTTGAAATCTGATATGGGAAACAACTCATCCTATGGACAAAAACCGCGAAAATTCAGCCCGAAAGATGCCAAGTTTAAATTAGAATTCCTTCGGTCCTTCAAAAAAAGCGGAAAAGATTTCTACATGCAGAACGCATGCGATGGCGAAGCAGACCCGATCATAGAAGAAAGCGAGTTTCTCGAAAGTTATGATCGTGAGCTTGAAACTGGTGTGTTCAGCTACCCCACCAAGTGTATCAGTGCAGATAATGGTCTGACAAAGGACAAATCTAATTCTTTGTATGAAGGTACTGAAGCGCTCGGAGACAGTAAAAGGATGATTGATATCTTTCAAGAAAATAATTACAAGCAGAATTTTTCTGATGTTAAATCAACAATTAGCGACATCACAGAGACAGAATCGAAAGAAAAGCAGAATACAGAAGACAAACTCCATAGTGAGAGCACGCAAAGTTTATCTTGTGAAAAAGTAAACAACGAGGAAAACGTTTGTGAAGAAGGCCTTTGTCATACGAGTTATGGACAAACAGACAGAGACGGGTCAGCAAAACTAGAGGAATGTTTGTCTTGCGTGAAAACAAGACATGAGTTGACAGGTTCGTGTTCAGAGCCATGTTCGCCGAGGTTTTCCGAGTCATCAGGACAAATAAACACCGGTGCATTGAATATACAGCATTTGCGTGATAAACTTTCGACCGAGTCAATTACAAACAGATTAGGTAAGATTTGTGATCGACACCACGGATTGGCTGAAAAAGACTCACAGAGCATTAAAGTGAATAGTTTGCCAACTTCACCGAAGCTACAACTGTCACCCGTGGGATCAAGTTTTATGATGTATCACAGCTTCCCAGATATTAGAAAACTACACACCAGCAACCTGTTGCCATCGAAACTTTCAGACAGTACCGATAGTATTAATTCATCTTGTAGCTTAAATATAGACAATGACTCTGAAAATGACCATTCACTTGTGGAGAAAAATCACCAGAAATCGCCATCTCCTCTTTCTTTGGATCTTTCAAAGTGCAACCAGCCCGGAATAAAATCGCACTTGAGTCCAGGATCTACCATCGAACGTCAGCGATCCAGGAGTGCACGGATTCCTTTAAAATCACCGGTACAACATGTGCTGTTTATGGAGAACCGTTCAGTATCATGTACTCAACTAGACAAAAATAATGACAGCCCAGCTTGTACCAGCCCACCTTATGTGAGACCAAGAATTCAGAGTCTTGGGGAATTACCTCCATGCACGGCAGAAGTGGTGTTGAGGAAAAAGAAGAGTATTATCAGAAAGAACAGAATGAGACACACCACTTCACTTCCTTACGTCGACAATGTGTTTAATGAGATGATTGACAAGGGAAAGCGACATTCATATGGTGGTTATTGTGACAAGATTTTCCTTCAACTTCCTCAACATTTGCTACATAGATCTAATAGCACTGAAAGTTGTAACAGTTGTAACAGTTCACAGCAGTCGATCAACTCTTCATCATCATTCACAGAGAATGATCTTGGCAGTACTTTTTCAGTCTCTTCAGAAATTTCTTTCCCTAGCAACTTTGATGTGAGTCTGAATCGTTGTCGCAGTGTGCCTGGGTATCTCGGCATTGCTGATAAGCCTCAGACCTCACCCATCCCTGAAGAACGTGCCTCAGTGTCTGAAATGAGTTGGCCTTCACATTCAGCAGAGCCCAGTGATAATGAGGATGACGAGCAGGACGATGAGGTAGGCTGTATGCCATTTATAAGTCAATTTATTTCTTGTTTAGTAAAACAGCGTTCATATGGCTACGTACTATTCAGCCAATGACACAATACCCTGTAAGCCCTGACATTAATAACGCCTGAATGACCCTTCCTGGTCAAACACACACCAAGTCATGGGAATCAGGGAATTCATTCCCAACAATAGAAAGGCCTGATGTTTTTCTCCTAGCAATGTCCTCAGAAAAATATATGAACTACAGGGGAGAATTTGTATTTTGATATGGTGATCACATTGTATTGACAATCACCTAAAAAGTTTTTGGGAAAGAACACTAAGATATGTTTATTTTGCTATTTATAGCAGAATGAGCAAAGGAAACAGATTTTGTGATTGTTACCGTAACTCAAATTAACCTCAACTGTTTCCCTTTTGTAATGTACCAACTGGTGTTTGTTCATATTTCGTTCACTGGTACTAAATATCATTTTATGGCGTAGTCACAAGATATAGCCCTCATCATTCAATGATGATGGCTATAGGCCCCAACACAGGCATCAACTTGGCATTGAATGACCTTAGTTTATAATCTGAACACTATTTGTGTCCATATCCCTGCCATGCGCGTCTTATTAACATGGACCATTCAATCCCTCAGGAACGTTCAATTTGGTTGCTTTTGAGAATTCCCTCGCCTCTCCAGAATTCCCATTGATATTCAGTTGGGGGAGGATGTGGACATATTCTGGAAATGCATAATAACGTGGTCCTGAAATTCATTTTCAAAGCTCTTGAAATAAATAAAAAATAGGCAGATTACATTACTAGGCAGATTACATTATATCTCCACTCTCCAGCTGCTCCTCTCAGGTCCTACTTATGATGAGTGCTGTCCCACTGATATTACCCGCAATGCTTTTGGGTTAGGGTGACGTAATGAAACTCCTCTGCACTACCATATTAGGAAACGACAACGCGAGGATACTGTTCCATATATTGTGACCCGAGTGTAATCTTTCCTATGTACTTCCTGGAAGAGCGATGAAATTTTACGCAAGATTCCAGTCTAATAGATATCGTCTTTTACCAGAAAATCCCCCTAGACAGCTATAAAATATTTTTACTTCAAAACTAGATAAAATAGTAAATGGTAATCTAAAAATTAGAAACATGTTACGGCACTTTATGTTGCTCAATATGGAAATATTTGCATGCGAAACGTGTCTTATATGTGCTAAATTTGTTCCGATATAAAAATGATATGTTGATTACCCATTTCCTGTCCTGCAGGCTAAGCAGTGAATAGAGGCGAAAAGGGTTGGAAACTGAAAGAACTAACTTTATTCTTGGAGCAACAGTTATAATTAGTGCAAATGAAATGACAAAAAACAATAAAGATTGAGAGTATTTCAAGAACGTCGGTAAATGAATATGTAAAATACTGATGATTTTGTCGAAAGATATTATGTTTGTCAAAACCTTATGTTTCTAGCGCCTGTTCTTGGTACCTTGAACGAAAACCTTATCGTTGCCTTAAATTTGAATGGAAAACAAAAAGTGTTCGTTGGCTTGAAAAAAGTTTTAATCAGTGCATATTTTTAAGCTTATTAATCGCTCTTAGTTTAACTGTGTTAATCCCCTTTTTATTGAAACGATAAATTTCATCAATGTTATAATCCTCAGGAGGGCTATTTATCGTTCAATCTTTATTCTTTTCGTTTGCTGGTGAGTCCGTAAAATAAGAGTTAAGTTGCCGGTGCATACAATTACCTCATAAGGTAACTTATTATTACATTGACCGCGAATCCAGAAGAGCAAATAAAACTTTAATTAATTAGTCTTAGAATGAGCACAAACTCCGCACAACGGTTGCTTACCCTTCAGGCTTCAGCGCATTATTCAACAAGTGGCATAAGATTTTGAGGTCAAAATGCAGAGCAGAGGCGCAACCAACTTGAGAAATCACAGTGAAAGGTTTGATAGCTCAGTCACAGGCCCCCGGGAATGGAAAACGCTGAATTTCTAATCACTGTTGACATGTTGTTGACACGTTGTCAGGGTTTGTCGAGCAAGTAAACAGTTCGGATCATACAGGGATCTTCTTTCAGTTCTTTAGTACCACTGAGCCATGTTGAACAACAGCAATTGAAAAGCTAGTGATGTTCTTGTCTGTTCTGTGGCCCAGTTTCGGATGTGCAAGTAGAACTGAATAATGCACCAGTCTATGTTAAGCCCCAGGGGGGGCACACCCAGGGAGATTTGACATTTTTGCCTATTGTCAAATCCCCCTTCCCTGGGTCTAAATTACCCCACCCTCGGGAACTTGTGTTAAATCTCTAACCACTCTACACCCAGGGGAAAGGAAATACTGTCGAATCTCCCGGGGTCGCCCAGCCCCCCCCCCCCCTCCCCTTCTGGGGCTTAACATTGACTGGTGCATAATCATTACGAAGGAGTTTACCTTGGAGCACTGCCTGAAAGTGACCTTCAATCGCATGAACGCAAACGAAAAAGTTTTGACTCGAAGCCCGATTCGTGGCAGTTCTGATATCGGATAATATCTGGACCTATCGCTGCTGCAAGAGCGTAGATATTAACTGATATCGAGGTAAGCGGTTGTTCTTGACCTGTTATTCGTCTACTTACGATATCTTTAAAGTACTGTTCGTAACGTCAATACAAGTCTAATACGGACATTTATAGCTCAGTCAAACTTATCGACCCCACGGTATACTAAATATCCTGGAAAATATCCGGACTCAATGGTCAGGATTTAGTCACCATGTTCTACTGTACTAGAATATGTACATGCTTTCAGATTAAGGAAGTCTCTGAAGCGGATAACGACTCTCTCACTGTTAATTAACAATAATCTATCCTTTTGTGCCATAAACTTCAGATGTATTCACTTAGCATCTGCGGGTATCATTTCCTGTGTTATAGCTCATTGCCGGCATTGTCTCGTGCCTACAGTACGTTAGCCACAGCTTGTGTGAAACAAGGTTCTAACTTTTAAGTCTAGCTGTCGTTGAAATCCTTAATAGAGATCATTCAAACTGAAGCTATTTACTAAGCAGCACTTTGCTTTGCTGGTAATCGTTTTTTAATGGGTAGAGGTTTTTTTTAAAATCGATTTTGTGCTCATCTCGGCACTCTGAGTGGTAAAACTTGTAAAGTAGCAAGCAGACACACAGGAGATATAACTCAAAACATGAACAACTGAACAGTGAAAATTGCATAATTTTAGTGTTAATTGAATTTCCATGATTTAATCAGCTTCACACTTCTGCCCGCTTGTTTTACTGAGCGAAGTGTTGGAATTTCAGTATTCTTTTTTCAATTCGAATAACCCCACGGACTGTATCACGAGACCAGTGTCTCCACAGAGCAATTGTGTGATGTGATTAAACAAACTCACTGATCAAGTCACATTCAATTTTATAATTTAGGCACCCTGCTTGCGTCGTTTCTATTAATGATCCGCTTGAGTGTTTGCAATCTTCCAGTGTTTTCGCTTATGAACTTTCAATTATTAGTGAAGTGAAAACACATTTCTGTGTGGGTGCTAAAAGCCGCTAAATTGATGGACAAACAAACGTATTTTAAGACTGCATTTAGCTTTGTGGAATGGATTAAAACAGGCTGAGCTTTACGTCAAATTAAAAATTTTCGTAGGATTTCTCCGCGATAAAATCATCCTTCTCTCTCGGGTGAATTTCTGTACGTTCTTTTCCACACTTCTATTACTATTATTTATAAGCCTTTTCATGGATAGGCGTGGGAATATTTTCTTGACATTAAAACACAACTATTCATTTGCATTCGCGTTTGTTTGAAGTGTAAATTTACATCTCTGCACGTACAAACATCGGAGAAAATAACGAGTCGGCTCCCTGCAGCACGAATCATCCTCTATAAATTGATTTCATGTTACCTTGTACTGTCATCGGCTATTCAGTACCAATAACACGATCTCGTGATTGTTCATCAGTAAGATCAGAACTGTTCATTTCTTGTATCCGTTTTGGCACTTAATACTAAGTAGTCACGATCAAAGTGTAGGCCGACGTCAAAGAAGACGTAACAGTTAGGCAAGGCCACAAACAATGAAAGTAGAGCATGGAGACTTGTACGATACAAAAAGCTTCAAATCTGTCATTTTCAGCGGCAAGCGAACCTGGACAGTATTCCCAAATATCTCTTTGTCAGGAGGGCTGTTGGTCTAAAAAAATATAGGCAGAAGTGACCGGCCTTAGAGGAAAATTGCAATGACAGATGAACAAATTGCAATTATACTTAAAGAACTTAGGATAACCTGTAGGAAGAATTCTCATTTATGGTCAAATCTAAACGTATACTTTCAAGGGATCGTGGTTCTAGTGTTTCCCCTATTACCGATTTTCATGTTAGTTTTGTTGAATTTGTCCGACTATCCTTTTGCCAAATAAACTTGTTTTTTTTTTATTTTGTCTTTCGTTTAACGTGCCTTAGCACATTATTATAACTAATACATGTCAACTTCATACCATTGATTGCAAGCGTGTTCTATGTAAAACGTTTTTATTGATGTTGTACTTGTATAATTTGCGTTTATTTTCAATCCTGATGGAAGGTTCTCGCGGTTTGAAGTTGACTCCTCAGCAATATTGCAGATCACGTTTATCCTACTCAAGCCTCCCACCACACTTGACCATTAATAAAATTTATATCGATAAAGCACGATACACCAAAGCAAAGTCCAATGAATAAGTAGTTTTCTCTCTTGCGACAGGTCCAATCCCAAGTTTCAATTATTTTGCGTAGCCATCACAGTGAAAGCCATTGAGTAGTACTTTATTTTTGTACTGTTTGTTGGACCCTGCAAGGATGTTCCCAACTGTGACTCTCCAAGTCACTGCAGTTGTATTCCATACAACATGGTTTTATGTTTTGAGTCCATCAATAAAATCATTAGCTATGACCACTCAAGTAAAAGTTTGCGATGCGTATGTAATTTCCCTGGTAAAAATTTAGGAAATTTCTCAAATCTTACCCTCAAGAGCTTAAGAGCGAGAAATGAAACTCCGCACATTTTTGTGTTATCGCGAAATCTTCGTTGATATCTCTTCAGTATCAACATGGATGAACGTCGTTTATTTTTAACGGGCGCAAGTTGATTTGTGACAGCCAGTAGTAAGGTGTATTAAAACAAGAAGGCCAATATGATGCTTTTAGACAGCGCAAAGAAAAAGATGTTTTTGTCGTTAGTGGTTTCCTATCAGTGGGGTACGCGGAACATAAAAAGAGGTAATGGTGTGAATTGGAGAAGGCGCATTTAAAAAACAAACTGTATGACATGCGCAATTCGTGCACTCGTGGTTTGAAATTCGTGTTTGCCTGCTGAATCTTACGTAACCTCAGCTATCTTTCGTGAGCATAAAAGTACAAATGCTTGCGTCAAGAGAAAGTAAAACGCTGCGGTCAATTCAGTTAAAAATGCAAGCAAAACACGCACGCTTTCAGTTCCTGCCGATATCAGCTGCAATTCATGTGTTCAATATCATCAAAGCATACGTTGTGTTTTCTGTAAACGCAAACCCTCTTAACGATCTATGTTTCTCTTCCGGTTACGTGACAGATGGATGTCCCTGAGGCTTTTGCGGAAGCGCTGTGGGACCACGTGACCATGGACCCGGAGGAGTTGAGTTTCGAAGCCGGTGACATAATCACCGTACTGACCATGACGTCATGTGACTGGTGGTTTGGACAGGTGGGGGACCGGGTCGGCTGGTTTCCGGCACCCTTTGTTCGGGTAAGTGAAAAACACACAATGCGTACAAGAGGGTAGAATTAAAAACCCCGGAGTTAATGATGAAGTGTAAAGGTGCTTATTCTCATAACTTTCCACGAATGTGTTGCAAAGAATATCATTAAAGATTTCATGCTATAAATATGAGTGTAGCATTCGAGACTTTACCAAGCACTTGCAAAAACCAAGTTTGGTTGTCCCTCTGCAATCTGTTCCTTGTCTGTTCATCGATTATTAATCTGTATCAGCCTGTGACAGCTGTATCTCACGTCCAACTGTTAGGTGGACATATTTAATTTACAAGAAGCCTAAAAGGCTGAGTTCCTTTGATACCGGACAGTATTTATTTTAGAATCCCGCCCCTTAGGTCCGCGTCTCACAGACGCTAGCTGCAGACGAGACCAAGCTCGCGCCTCCTGTTCGGACCAGGAAAGGAACCAATGAAGGCTTCCTGTCTGATACTATGGTCAGGTCGCGTGTTGTACTGGAGATCCTGAGCACGGAGAGGGATTACGTCAAGAACCTGGAGGATGTGGTAGAGGTGAGAGAAGCATCGCATTGTTGCCGTGTAAAATATGGGTTCTTCTGAACTTTTATATCAGGCCCAAAAACCTGAATTCGTGAGGTCCAAGCAACGGATGAACTCGGGGCCAACCCAGATTGTTGGACTGTTCGCCTTTTGGGACCCTGGCAAACGAGGTCATATTGTTGCGGACACATTGTTGCTCATGATGTTTCTTGGGTGCGCAAACGCGCGGGACACAAAATGAATGTTTTATAATCAGCCTCTTCAACCCACCAACCTAAATCTGCTTTCCCTGTCAATTTCATCTGTAAGCTTGGCACCAGTGCTGCGCCATCTGATTGATTCCTGGCATTACTTACGGTTGTTGTGATTCCCTGATGCAATTATAGTAACTGAGGTTATTTAATAGTATTTTTCGCCTTTATCCTCATAGGGTTACCTTAAACAAGCTCGCAACAGAACAGACATGTTCACTGAGGAAAATATAACGAAGATATTCTCTAACATCGAGCAGATTTACAAGTTTCATCAGGAAATCTTGAGGCAGTTAGAGGAATGTTTTGTAGAAGAAGATCCATGTGCTTCCGAAATTGGTTCCGTGTTTCTTAACAACGTAAGTTTCGTTTGTAGTTTATACGACTGTAAACTCCTAACAATGGAGAGTTTGTTTAGTGGGTCAAAGTTTTAGCTACAGCCCGCGAAACGCACGGGCATCAGCTATAGTTTAAAAGCGAAACTTTCTTTTAATAGGCGGAGTGTTTTTTGCCATGAAAAGCGACAGCGGTTGAAAAGCCGCGGTTGTACTTTCGTGGCAGTTTTTGCTGGCGAGGTTTTTGAAGCTTCGCCCCTAATCGTTTAATTTCGACCAGATTTCCTCTAAGCTTATGTTTTTGTCTGTTTCGTTACAGAAAAGTGGCTTCGAAATTTACTCTGAGTATTGCAACAATCACCCTCATGCAATGGCGGAACTAAAGACCCTCTGTGAAAGCAACAAATACAAACAATTCTTTGAGGTAGGAGCGAGGGCGTGTTTCTCATATTGTGATGCACATCGTTGGTACGGTACCTAGGTGTTATGTAGTCTCTACTTAAGTTCATAACCAATCTCTTACTCTTATTGCAGGCTTGTCGTCTTCTCCAAGATATGATCAGCATATCACTAGATGGGTTTCTGCTTACACCAGTGCAAAAGATTTGCAAATATCCGTTGCAGTTAGCGGTAAGCTTGCGTTAAACTCGTAAAATAAATTGCCGCTGAGTATTTATTCTTAAAGGATAAAGATGTAGTGTTATTTGAGAACAGTTCACATTGTTAAGTGAGCTTTAAATTATCACTTGATATCCACCTGTATGCAGTATTGCAGAGGGAATTATAATTTTTGAATGGAGGAATATCCGGGATTTTGTTCTACGATATGGATTATCTAACTCAACTTAGCATAACAGAAAAATACGCGAACAGGTGCAGATACTTTTGATAATATGTGGACGGTGAAGATAACTTTTTCCAAAGTTACAATTCCGCACATGATTCCATCTAATGCGATATGTCACGCTTATGATTTTTGTGTCTATTAACCCAGGAACTGAAGAAGCACACGAGATCAACTCATAATGATTTTGAGACCGTTTCACTCGCAATGGAAACTATGAAGAATGTAGCGTCTTTGATCAACGAACAAAAAAGAAAGGTTGAAAGCATCAACAAGATTGCCAAGTGGCAAAGTACGATTGAGGGGTGGGAGGTAAGTAGATTTCACTGCTTAAGAGGAGAGGAATCGGTTTAAAATTTGTCAAGGGGTGGGTGAGTAGAAACTATAGAGTGTGGTTTTCCGTTGGTTGGCACAAATTAAAAGTCCGTTAGGACTGAAGTGTCCATTTCTTCAAGAAACTATGTTGAACCATTTAAGTTTAGCACTTCTTCGTTAACAGATGTCCGAGGCCGATTGACCCTTGGCCTTAACATCTCAGGTGTTTTAGAGGACTTAAGATGCCTTTACTGTCTTTTATTAAGGGTGAAGACGTGCTCGAAAGAAGCTCAGAGCTGATTCACTCTGGAGATGTAATCAAGACTTCTAATGGCAGCTCCCAAGACCGAGTCTTGTTCTTGTTTGATCATCAACTAGTGTATTGCAAGAAGGTAATTGTTAAATTAAAGGAAACTCAAGAAAAAAGTAATGATCTGTGTATGGGGATGATACAGAGAAAACACACTTGGAGAAAATTTTAAAGCTATTTTCTCAGTTATTTTTTAGCACCAGTTATCTTTTATACTCACTACCTCCACCACTACAGGAGGAGAGAAGGGTTGACAATAATCATTTTTGTCGCCAACCTATTTTCTTTCGAACCCTTAGCTCAATTGCGTATATATGGGGAGCAGGCTTGGCGCATTGGTGAGAACCAAGTGGGCTGAGTTTGTTGGGTTCTCTACTCTGCTCCGAGAGGTTTTTCTCCGGGTATTCCGGTTTTTCCCCTCTCTGCAAAAACCAACATTTGATTTGATTTGAGAATTGTGAAGAATTTATAATTGTAAGGAATTAGAATCCGATACATTGTAAAGCGCAATGAGCTCAGGATATGAGCGCAAAATAAAAATTCGGTCCGCAATGCGTACATGTGTGGCTTACTAGACCACGTGACAGGCGCTCGACTCTCGCGGACAAATAAATAAATAAATAAATAAATAAATTTGGTCTCAGCATAATGTGGCTATACACTTCGTGTAAGCCACACAATAAAGGTTATTATCATCATTACACTCCCAAAAACAAATTTTCTCTTTTAAATTTATGGTAGACAACTTGCTCATAGTTTTATTCTGCAACATTTAGGACATCTTAAAGAAGAATGGTCTGACATACAAAGGAAGAATCGACATGGACGACTGTACTGTAATTTGGCTGAAAGACGGAGAAGGTAAACACAGTTAACTGTTGCGCCATTTTAACTACATTTCTCCGCTAAAAGCAGCTTCAAGAACCAAGAACGATAATTTTGGCTCTTGTTTGAACTTTAACAGCAAATGATCGACGCACCGTCGCAATTTTGAGACGTTAATGAAGGCGTGCATTTCACCAAAGCCCCGAGACTTTTAGGGCCGATGTGGGGTGCCATAATTTCCTACGTATCTTAAAAACGCAGACGTTTCCAGGCACGAAATTTTGCGACAAGTTTTCCCTTTCGTATCTTGAAATCATCATGATGTTAAAAGGCCAGCTCTTTAGAAAAAGTGGATCGCAGTTTTAGAATTGACTTTTCGGGTCAGAGAAACGGGCCCCAGGCAATAGTCTGCCGCTGGCAAAGAAATTCGTTTCAGTGACGTGCTGGAGACCACGTCAAAGATTTCATAGATAAAAATGTTCATGGGAATTAAGTGTTTACATGCAAGGATAGGACAGGTAGTGGAAACTGGTACCCAAGTGAGACATTAAGCATGGTATTTGCATCGATAAAAAGACGATTGGCTTGAATTAAAGATTGAAATGGTTACACAACATTATGTTCATCCTATCTTTAGAAAATCTAGACCGTTCGCCCCTTAATAACGCGTGGAAGATTTACAACTTCAAAAAAGAAAAGTGGTATATATTCTACACCAAAAAGGCAGCTCACAAGGAAAAGTGGATGAAAGCGTTTAAGGAAGAAAGACGGCGGGTCAAGGAAGATGCGAAGACAGGTATGGTGGAGGCTCCGCAATGATACTTTTGCATTTTTGGTGGGGTGGCGCTTTGTTAATCCTCAAATAACAACATGGAGAGAGACACCAGCGTTTCAAAAGTCCGCACAAACACGGTCCTTTTCAGAAGGGGCCACTGTGGAAGTGGTTTCAAGTCTTCTTTTTCATGATTGGTGAAAACGAATAAAAAGTGGGCGTTGTTAAACAAATAGGATCCTTTGTTGATCGGACCTTAGCGACTGTCAGTTGTATTCTATTGTATGTTAGTATGAGGGTCTCAGACTTCATTTGCCATTTTCCAGGTCTTATAATATCGCAGAACACTAGAAAGGCTGCTATGAGGGCGGCAAAAGAATCCGTAAAAAACAAGAAAGTCAATGGTAAGGCTGCGACTTATTTTGAATTATGAAACCTCAGAAACACCACATTCCGAAATATCATCTTCATCATCATCATCATCATCATCATCATCATCATCGATAACACTAGTAGTCGTACTTGTGATTGCAGTAACAGGGTAGTAGTAGTAGTAGTAGTAGTAGTAGTAGTAGTAGTAGTAGTAGTAGTAGTAGTAGTAGTAGTAGTAGTAGTAGTAGTAGTAGTAGTAGTAGTAGTCGTAGTGGTAGAACAAAGTGGCCACTATTGACTAATGTAGCCCGGTGCTTTTTTGATGTCGTCTTCGACAGCTGTGTGGTAGACCTAAGGGATGGACCATCAGAATAGTGATGGGGGGAAGGGGTGTATTTTTAGCTTCCACATCATTTACTTATGCATGATTTGTTTTGACATTGGATACCCTCTGCATTTCCCTTCTTTCTTCATTGCACGAATTTTTTCTTTTCTTTTTTCCTTGCATGAATCTTTTGGCTTCCCTCCACCCCCCCACCCTTCATTGTTGTAATAGCCCCTCCTTAACTGCAAGTTTGATTGTCACTAAAAACACCACAGTAAAAGCGCTCCTCCATGCATCATTTCACAGGTGGCAAGAAAGACAAGCCGTTGCTTAAGTCGCAGTCTACAGCAGAAATCAAACCACCTGCTTCCCCAACTCTGCGTCTACCTGCCCCAGTCTCCAGCGCTGATTTGAGAGAAATAGATGAAGACAAAGATTTGAATGATTCTCTCGGCGCCAGGTCTTCTGTTATTCGGAGGAGTTTTGGTGTACGAGGTTCGAAAAAGGGTAAAGAGAAGCGTAAGAGCTCAATCTTTTAGCAAAACACGAGAAGTGATCACCAAGAATTCTCAGATTGTCGAGAGGGTTTGAGAATGGGATCGCGACGGCACGACGTGGCACCCAAAGCCAGTAGAAAGGAGGACTGGCACGAGACCATTAGAGACGACTGAGCCCGCGATTTTTGTTTTGGAGATTGTTGATTACAGAAAGCGGACGTGGCTACTCATGGCATTACCCTTTTAGGCCATCAACGTGCATTTACCTAATGAACACTGACCGAAATAATTGATTTAAACTCACCAGCTTCAAAAGTTGTAGTAACTGGATTTGTCCTACTAGAGATTGTGAGTTCACACAACGTTCTTCTTCTCCTGTATGCGTGGTAAAGTGCTCCAGATTTGTCGACTCAGGAGCTGCAGCCTCGTTTTGGAAACGAGGCTGGCTTGTAATAAACACTAAAGATGGCACTCAGAAGTGTGCAGTCTCAGTGGTTATACTTTCTTAACCCAATTGTCTTTCGTTTTCGTTTCTTTTCTTCTTAATTCTGCGATATTTAATGGAACTTAAGAGAGTTTCTTTAACGGAGACGAAAAAATTATTTATACTTTCTGAAGATTATACTTCTCAGCTGTGTATTTTTGCGTTCAGTCTCGAGGTTAATAGCATATAACATCTTTAACTTTCGGTTTATAGACTCACTTTCATCAATTCCCTATATTTTACATCGAAAAACAAAACCAACGAAGCCTGCTCTCTTGCCGCAAAGATGCAAAATTAAATTATTTGTAACAAAATGAGCAAAATGTCACATACAACGATTTCTGTCCAAGTTCCCACTTGTTTTGAGGCGTAGGACAAGAGAGACCGAAAGAAGAGGTTTTAATATTACGTGTAAATAAATTGTTTTCAATTGAAATGTCCATATAATCGAAAGTAGATACGTAAGCCGAGTAATTTTAAATTGTAAACAAATTTTTTGTCCATGTATTTTTAATATTTCTATAGAATATGTTTGCAGAGAACTTGTTTATAAGAACTTATTAAAGCATGAATCCTAATGAAAATCGTGTGGGTTTCCTCGGCCGAACAGTGCAAAAGCTTACGACATTGTTGGGTACAATATGTCAATCAATCAATCAATCAATCAATCAATCAATCAATTAATCAATCAATCAATCAATCATTATCTGAGTGGGTTTGAACACCGTATTGGCATTTGTTGTCGGTTGTAACACCAAAGACCGCTTTCTATCTCGGCTCTGAGCCTTGGCCACGTTCCATTTTGTATCCCAGACTGCCAAAGTTCAGTGAACTCTGGTGAAAAATAATTGGAGTAGAGAAATACAAGAAAGAAAACACTTGGCAGTCTTAGTTTGTACTCCCTATGTTATATTTTAACAAATATAAAACCTTGCGACAACACATAAGCCCAGGTTAATTTGTGGTCGAGTATACATTGTGTACTTGTGTAGAACTATCTTTTTATACGATCATCAACACCGATTTGTCCGTGGGGTGGTACTGGTTCTTGTGTTTTTCATACAGTTCTGTTAATTCTGCGATGTACCTAGAGTGAAGATTATCGATAATTTCCTGAGTGGGATTAACAACCTTTTCAACGGGAATGGGTGAACCAACTGCAGAAATAAAATAGACAAAATATATCAGTTTAGTACGAAGAGAGGTTACAGTTCTGTTTGAGGGACACAAGCGAGTGGTTTCCGTGAAATCTGATCTTTTCATTCGTCGCAAGTGCTCGGTAGGTAGAGGCCTTACGGTGAGATTAAGAAAATGACTCAGCCCAAAATGGGGAGTTAATGCCAAGCGCAGAATTCGGAAATGGTTATTACAGAAGCCAGGAGAACGGATGCTGCGTCTAAAGACGAAAAAGAGACTCGGAAACCTGTTCTCTGCACTATGAGCTGTGTGCGACATGACTGAAATTTGAGTACTGTTTGGTCTAAAAACTAAACTAATACACACCATTTCTCGACATCAAATGAAAAGTGGCGACGATACACTGCGCGGAGGCAGAAAACAAAAGCCCCGTCAGACGTGTGCTAAATACTGGCATGCACTTACAGGCATTTCGTTAGCTGAGCGCAAAGCACGAGACCACTAAATGTTTAACGCCTGTTCTGCATGCTAACTGTAAAAAGCACAGGGGTAATTCCAGAACTGAAAACCAGAGTAAAAGAGGACGAATGGCTTTTATTTCCTAATTGTATTCTCGCAAAAAAAAATGCAATAAAATAGGAAGGCTTTCTTGCCTACAACGACGACTGGAGATCGTTCCGGAAGACACCAAGTGAATCCCCAGCAGCAACAGATTCCAGAGCGCAGTTTAGAATAAAGCCAGCGTTGAAAACGTGAGAATCGAGAGTTATAGTCTCCGCCTATTAGAGGAAAAAGGTTGTTTTGTCCGAAACCAAAAACAGGCACAAGGTCAGACCTATAAAACGAACCAAAACAGACATTACGAGCATCATCGCAGAAATACGGTATTGCACTTTTTATAGGCACGCATGGCATGAATAATAACGAACTTCTACTTTCCTCAGTATATTTACGATGATACTTTGGTAATATCACGTAGAAGCAGGCCCGTAGAAAGGCTAAAGTAACTGGGGAGGGAAGGGGGTTGGGGACGTAGCAAATTGGCCAAGCAAAGCTACCCATCCCCTCTTTCCCCCTTCGTAGGCATTAGAGCGGTTAAGGTGGCACGACGGCCACAGAATTCCACATTGTGATTCTAAAGGGACATTTTGTTTTTACTGTCCTGTTTCAATAGACCATATTTCTATTCTCAGTATCAATAGCCTAGATTGATAGACAAAACATTAACCCTACACATTCATCACATTTTTTGGCACATTTCTTAATTTCTTCGTATTATGGAGGACGTAAACACCCGACGACAAAATAAATAAAATGGAGGTAAGTTGCTGCGAGAAAGAAAGGCGGACAAAAGGACACGATAAGTGTCTCGTAAAAACGAGGAAGGAATAGTCTAACGTTCTGTCATCCACAACACCTGGACAGCAGGTTCGTACGACACACGTACAAATTCGGTCTGGTATCACCTGAAATAACCTAGGTAGAAATTGTTATTGCTGACTTTGCAGTCCCTACAAAAAAAGTCTGTCAATTACTCAAGCTAGGCATGATACATACCCAGTTTCTAAAGCCACTTTTATAAACCCTTTACGGCGTTTTAATGTTAACACATAGCTGTCACGTCGAGTGTTGCATATCTCGGCTGCTCCTCCCACTACAAGAACAACCGAGTGTCCCGCGCCCTTCCGAGTCAGAACGTATTTCAAGCTGTCACGTGATGCGTTAACGATGCCAAGACTCATGATGACGTCACGGTACAGCCACGCTTTCAGAATACCTGAAAAATGCCATCATTTTGTGTTAACGTCATTTGGTCATCATTATTCGGGTGTCAGCTGGTCAGGCTATAGCATATTTTCTAATAAATTAAAGTAGAGCCCAAGCCATAATTCTCCACTGAAAGCTCGGTGATTAGTAACGTTGTTAGAATAGTGGAACGAAACGGGAGGGGGTGGAGGTGCGCCTCTTGCCTCCGGTACCCTTGATCTCTTTATCTGCTTCTAAGCGGCTGTGTCACTCGTCTTTACCTTGGCTTTACAGAATGTCCTACTGTTTTCCCAAGCTGATCTCCTCTATGAGTTTTTCTTAGTTTTCTCCTCTCTTCTCTGTTAGTTATGATAGCAAAGAAGCACTGTCGATTCTTGAAATTACTCATCATATGATCCGGAACCCCATTTCCTTCATTCCAGTACAGATTTTACGATTGCCAGGATCTTGTGCCCCCTGGTCCGGGGAACTTTAGAAGCGAGAACCGACAGAAACTGGATGCTATCGCGCGCTATTTTGTAACGTTGAATACCAGAGAAAACAAATTCTCCTTTAACCATAATCTGTGAATAGTTTCCGATAGTATACTAAACGTCATGTTACGGGGATACAGTGTCTACGCAATAGAAAAAGTATGTAATATCATAACCTTACCATCATGAACTGACAGATGAGGGATGATCCCAGGGAATTTTTCGCTGAATCCACACGCTTCTGAACCTAGCGCCACCGAGGCACCCTCAACAAACATCCCATGGGGGTGATATCCCAAGATATAGTTTTTCTGTGGATCAAGTTCGCTGGTTTTCACCAAAGTTATCGGATAGTAATCTCGAATGTACTTGAAAATTCCGAGTCGCCTGCTGAAGTTTCTTAAGACGTCCCTTCCACCCCTGTCTGGAGTGTTCCACTCCACAAGGTACATCCATGATAAATAGAGAATAACAAGAGGCCATAGTGGAGTGTAACGGAATAGCTGGTATAGTGTGACTGCGCCCAGGAGGTGGGTGCCACCCAAGAAACCGACCACATATAACACTGCAACGCTTGCAGTTTGTACAGCGTAGTTAACAAGCCACATATTAAGGTTCTTCGTTCTTCAACCAAGTATCGAAATTTCAAGTTATGCTTGGCTGCCGGGGACAACTGGCGTCACACTTACGTCATAAGGCCTAAAAAGAGTGGTAAAGGGAATCCGGGAACTGTGGAATGCGAACAGCCAACAGAACTCCAAGACCATGTAGAGATGAATCCAGTTTCCTCCATCAAATCAATTATTAACAACTAATTAATGTTGCTACCCGGAAGGCGGAAGTTGCTCTGTTTTGTATCGTTGCATGTGAGACCCATCTCGTTACATTCACCTTTTATCGATACGATGAGCCTGTTCGGCTATCAGTCAGCGGAGTTACCCATGAAAGGAAGAGCAAAGGAGTCAAAATGGCGGTCGAATCAGTGAAAATAGAAGCGGATGCGTATATGGTGTGTTTAACGCACGCATTGTCCACTGAAAGAGAGGAAGTAATGGGACTACTAATAGGAGAGGTATGTAGGTCTTACACGGTTATATTTATATTTGGTTTTTCTTTGAATCAAAGTTATTTAGATCGACATATTTGACATCTGTTCGAACTACTCATTGGCTCAATATAGCTCCTTAATTTTGTTTCCACTAGTTAGATCTCCATCTTACTAACGTTTTTTTTTTACTTTGTTAACCGTATATGCATTTTTGAAAGTCTGAGCACAAGGGAGACTGTCTGTGAGAAGATAAATTGTCATTATTGCATGAAACCATTGATAACTTCCGCTGGTGACGACGGTCCGGCTTTGGTTTATAGCTTATTCACCAAAAAAGTCATTTCTTACGTTTAGTCTCATTTAACGAACACACTGGACAGTGAATTACTATTTAATAACCACTATCTTTTCCATACCTTCCTTTTTTGATCACTGACCTATAAGCTATGTTATTGCTTCTGTTAAACAACTAATGTAGGTTGAAGACGAGAAGATAGCTCATATCTATTCAGTCATCATGCTTCAAAGACTGGACAAACGGAAAGATCGAGTGGAAATTTCTCCTGAACAACTCTCTGATGCATCAACCCAGGCTGAGGTAAACAAGAGATGCTATGAGTTTTTCACAAGAGTCTGACTTCACGTTTTCTTGGTTAGAGTGGCAGCATATACAGAGGTACCCTGGGTGCTAACCTGAGTTTCACACGTTTCTAGGGTGGGGAAGGCAAAAAGAGCGAGAAAGTGAAGGAAGAAACGCCTGACACAAACAGCTTCTCAGAAGCCTTCCACCCTCAGACAGCGCGTGTTATAATTAGCCAATCAAAATCACTTCCGGTAACTGTCATGTGTCATGAGAGTAAACTTCAATATGGCGTCTGTAACCCCTGGGCTGGAAGCTTGACTTCCGGTTGACTCACGTGACGTTTCTTATTGTCTTTTGACCAGTTAGCGTAACATCCAGAATCTGGATGTTGGACACAAGCAAATCAATGGCTTTGTGTCAGGCCCTTCTCTTCCTTCCCCTCGTCCCCGCTTCCCTGATAGGGCCTGATACTCAGGCTACCTGGGTGCCAGAGGCTTTTCATGCGCGGTTTCCGGTTTCGAGTCTTCAAAGTGACCCACGCGAAGACAACAAAGCTCATCCTCGTAGTTTTTTTGCCACTTGTGTCTTTGGCCGAACAACGCAAGAAAAACCTCTGGTACCCAGGGTAATACAGAGGCTGGATGGCTGAGTGGTTTAGGGCACTGGATTTCAATGCGGTGACTTGGGTTCAAATCCTGCTTTGGCCACTAGCTGGCATTGTTCTGGGTTTGTGCCTGGTTCAACTCCTCAGGCATCCATGTAAATAGCCAACTGGTCTGCCTCCCACCAGTTGGGATTCTAAACTCTGTTGTTTTCATTTTTTATCATTTGTTTCATTGTCCCTGAAAAGCCCCTCCAGGAGAGTGGTCAATTAAGTATTTATAACGTAACTAATGCAAAGCTCGCACTGTGATTGGCTAATTCAGCATTTACTATTTGCTCATGGGTGTATGCTGCTGACGTACTCAATAACTAAAGCAAAGCGTGCGCTTTGTGATGTACATGTAGCTCAATTTGTTGTGGACTCACTCGGCATTTTGACCACTGTGATGACACGTATTGTTGTCGGTAAGAGTACAGCCCACGCTAAACCACATTCGATTTGTTTTTTACCACAATATCAAAGATAACGAAATAAATATTTGTTTTGACAACTGAAAACACCAACTTGGACTTGAAAGTGCACGTGCTGCATTATGTGAATGAGCTGCTTGTACGAGTCAGACTTTCCTTTCAAAAACTTTTACAAACTCGCTTAATACGCAGAAACAATAAGAAAAAAATGTTTGGGAAGTGAGTAATGAAAATTGCTCGTTGTCGGTAAGAGTACAGACCACGATAAACACATTTCGCTTTGTTTTCTACCACAATATATACGTCAAAGAAAATGTTTTTCTTCAGAGCGCAAGCTGAAAAGGCATTGTGTGGCACATTGACGCGAGCAGCGTGGTATGGACTCTAAAAGACTTCTGTTGTTTCAATGTCTCAATGTTATGTTATAAAACAAATGGTAAACGCCATAGCGTGTACTATTGAGTTATGGATGCATTTGGGAGGTTTGCTAAGCACTCAAGAAGCTAGAGTCACACTCGGCTATCGCCTCATGCGACTCTTATGCTTCTTTCATGCTTAGCAACCTCCCGCATGCATCCATAACTCAATAGTACATGCTATGGCGTTGACCATTTGTTAATTATTTATTTTTATTTTTATAACTGTTCTCTATAGAGACTGGGTATGCTGACTTCCAAACCGCAACCAATGAGGGTGATTGGCTGGTATCACTCCCATCCTCACATCACTGTTTGGCCCTCACACGTTGGTAAGCTAGACATTTCTCTGAAAATAAGCACCAACTTCAAATGCAACCCCCTTGCCATTATTATCTCCAAGATTTGTCAAAGATTCAACAAAAGAGACTGGCATTGTCATCAACAACAACAACAAAATATCAAGCAACTTCTGTTTATCAGAAATGACTCAAGCAGTTCTACTTCAGTCCCCATATATCTATCCATGAGAAGGCCTGTTAATTTGCATACCAAACTATGTTATTTAGAAGATATATAAGCATTAAATTCTAACTGGTTTATTTTATTGTAATTAGATCTACGGACTCAAGCAATGTACCAGTGCATGGATAAAGGATTTGTTGGCCTCATCTTTTCATGTTTTAACACAGATCCTAATTTGGTAAGACAACTGTCACTATTTAGAATGGTTTTCAATCGAGTGTCAAAAGTAAATCTTGTTTACTTTGGATTTTCTTTACTTT
Source organism: Galaxea fascicularis (assembly GCA_948470475.1). Classification (NCBI taxonomy): domain Eukaryota; kingdom Metazoa; phylum Cnidaria; class Anthozoa; order Scleractinia; family Euphylliidae; genus Galaxea; species Galaxea fascicularis. Next base: position 24,032,696 of record OX419344.1, on the reverse strand, counting down.
GCTCTGTGATTGGTTGAAAAACTCATGCCACTTTCTCAGCCAATGAAAAGCAAAACCAATTGGTACTTGCACACATCCATTTCCCAAACTTGATTCTGGTTGCATGTAATTACTTCAAATTCTGGGCTGAGCTGTTTTTGTCTTTGGTCAGAGTAATTGCTTTGGTCTTGGTTTTATGACATTCAATTAAAAATCATTCTAAACACAGTGTCTCTGCACTTCCACTCTTATGAAATCTACCAAGAGAATATAATTTTATATCGGTTTATTCCTTTATGGGACGTAGCAATGATAATATTAATTTGTGGTAGTTAATTTCATTAGTTGTTATAGTTGGAATGGAATAAGGAGAGTAGCCTTACTAAATAGTTGTTTGTATTTTTCTGACTAGAGTGGCTATTAACTTTATATTGTGATTTATTGACTTTTTTAGAGTGGACATCTCAAAGTGTATTGTTTTCAGTCAGTCAACACAAGGCCTGATGGTGGTCCCCCTCAGTAAGTACACACATGTGTAGCCTGCAAATCCCCTCACCCCCCTCTTTACTCCAAACCAGATCAGCCAAAACAAGTCAGTAGCAATCCTTGATACAAAGGCACCTGAAAGTGCCCTTGGTTTACATGTCTGACATCCTGTAGCTTCACCTCTTTAATTGATTTACTAATTACAGCCTTGTCATATCCCATTCCAGTATTTCTTAATGGAAGTGTTCCTTTAAGCAAACTAACTGTAGCCCATTATTGATATTGTGTATTTGCCCAATGAAGGTTTGCAAATTGCTGAAATGAGGCTGAAACCACACAAAGCATTTCAAAGTTCATGCATACCTCTTTAAAAATGGGATGCTTTCTACTTTCTTATCATATCAGTTCTAATGTTTACTTTTTGTGAACATTAAATCAGGTACCAGAGAGCAGAGATTGAACTCCAGGTGGTTCACTCAGATGTCTTGTCAAATGCTACTCTAAACAGTTTGTCAGAGCTTCCACAGATACTATCAAAGGTGATGTATCTTTTAAAGATCAGATATCGACCAACCTGCGATAATTTTATTTGTATAGAACAAATTGTTAAGAAAAAAGGCGACTTTTGGTTACAAGAAATTTTCCACTGTCTTGATGTGCAGAGCAACAAGATATAAATGACATTTAGTTGGAAGGATTACAGGAATGATGAACAAACAGTACCGGGGTATTCTTTCAAAATTTCATTTAAGTCTGAACCAAAGCTAGAGTAATGTGTTGTCTCAAATAATGTGATGACAATATGATATTGTTAGTCTTTTTTCAGGAGTCATTTAAGGTGTGGACAATAATATTTCCCGTAGAAAAATACTTGTCAGTGTTTTGATAACAGTGTTACTTCATGATATTTTTTGTACAATAGGAAGAGGAAGAGGCATACAGAAAGACATTAAGGTAAGCCATGCTTTTTGGTTGAAGGGGTTTGTTGAATAAGGTGTTGTCAAAAATTAAGTAACAGTGGAAATGTACAGTGTATGTTGCAGCCTGGACACGAGGACAGTTCAGCTTGTCACAATGCTTTTCTAACAATATACCATAGACACTCAAGTTAGCTCTGGTGGGGAAAGTTCACAGGGACTAAAATCATCCACTAACTAAATCTTCCACCTGTTGGTTCTATAAGTTTTTTGTTGTTGCTGTTGTTGTCACATCTAGCACATCCTCTTATGAAGGGTTGCTGTATCGGTAAATAAATAAATAAAGTAAAAAATAATGTATACATTTAAGACTTAAGCTACCCTTACTTTCCCATGTTTGATTTGCTTACAGTCATTGCTCATTATTTGAGCTCACAAGGGTTATTGCATACAGCTTTACCATTTAATGTTATTGGTTTCTAATTTTTTCAGTTCTAAAGACCTTTTAACAGCTGTACACAACAGCACAGGTGGGCTAGCAACAGATTAATTCTGATATCCATTTTACCTACAAATAGGTCTGCTGAAACTTCTCAGCCTTTTGCAGGATGTGAATTCAAGACCTCCCTCTGATACCACTGCACACATACATACATACATTACTTTATTTACCCTCGGATTTTAGAGTATCTTATGCAGCTAATGTCTCCGAGCATTTAACCATCGGATGAGATGGACCACCACACCGGGAACTACTCTCCCCTACTCTTTTCGAACAGTTTGTGGGTTCTTTTACGTCCCACAGAATCAATTATCAAGAGTTGTAAGACGGGGCCTACGGTTTATCGTCCTTGTCCGAGAAGACTAGAAAGTCTAACCATTTGCAGATGTTATAACAAAGGCAGCACTTTCTCCTCAATTATTTAAGACCTCGAGTGTTGGTCAGGCCGGGGTTTGAACCCGCGACCTCCCGCACGCTTGTGTGTTTGTTATATATCCTTGTATGGTGAATCAGAGATAAAGTCAGGAGGAACTATGAACTGATCACATTCGTAATGTTGTTTTCTCTATAGTATTTACCAAAGCCTTATGTCAGCTGATGGAAGTTATGTGTGGACCACTGCTACAAACCTTAGAAAACAGATTACAAGTGAATCTGAAAAGAACAGCTGCATTGGAAACAGAAAAAGAGACTTTAGAGAGAGAAATGGAGAAGTTAACAGCTGAACTGCAAGCTTCAAAGTGATTTACATTGCCCTTTTTGTGTGTACTAACACGTTTCACTGGGAAGAACATGTAAGGATACCTGAAAGAGGCCAGTTATTGAACGTTGAAGGAAGTTGACTTGGCTCTAACCAGTCTCCCTGGCCAACAGGTGCACTACAGCTCACCAAGTAACGCAACTGCTGGAATGAAATGGAAGCCGTCTCTGGTGCTAAGAACTGTACATATTAACTAACACCGAACGTGCAACGTAACACTTACACGTTAAGACAATTTTTTTCCTTTCCTAGTGTCTTCATTTTCTATTCTACACCGAAAATTTCAGTTCTCTGTCAGGTAGTATGCGTCAGGCATTACAGGAGGAAAATGACGAGTGACCCCACGTAGTCTCAATTGCGAACTCGTTCTGTAGGCGCTTGCATGACTAAAAATTACATAAACGGGATTTTCATAGGACAGTAACATACCGGAACTTGGCTTTGACTAAGGAAGTAAAAAAGCAAGTGTAATAATTCAAATAAAAGAGTTTAAGCAATGGTATTGCACACTTTACTGGCCTGTGAGAGAGGGACATTGGAGGTGGCGGAAACCGCAATCCCGCTTAGAAAAACAGTCACACCTTGTGAACACGTGGTGGGGCTGAGTGCACGAAAAACCTCGTCCTGTTCAAGACGATTGAGCTGGTGGATATAACGCCTAAAGTAAGGAATTAAATAAAAGCAAAGGATTTTGTGCGCTATTTTCTTGCAGTAGAGTATATCTTTCGGCGTCTTGAAAAGCAGAAACTATTAAATCTTTTCAAAATCAAATTTCCGCAGTTCCGTATAGGATTTATTTCATGTACATCATTCACACTATTAAATCTATTCTTGTTTTGACTTCCATGAAAGTGTCTCCCGTTGTTGATCCCTCAATGCCTCGAACAAGAACACGTCAATCACCTGAATTTTGCTCACATGAATGTCGGATATTTTGTTTCAGGAACAATATGAACTTTAAACTGAAAACTAGACAGACTGTTTTAAAGGAAAAGGATTTTCTCTCGGTTTACTTTCTGCGTGTTTTGGGTTTAATTCACTCGTGTTTCCCTGTCCTTGACATCGTTTTCTGTAGAAGGCCTGTTTGCCTATGCCAGAGAGACATTTTGCGCCGTAGTGGTTCAATCTTATCAGGGACAGAGGCTCATTGACGACGATCCGTTGTTACGACAAGATCCCTTAGAGGATTTTGAAAAGTTCAACCCTCACGATACATTTTTCGGGAGTACGATCCTCCCCCGCGAGACGAGGACACTTGGAAGAAATCTCGACCGGCAAAATGGTGGATGTCCCTGTGGAAGGCTGTAAAATACGTGCTTTGCATTCAGATTCTCGATGGCCTGGCTCTGGGTTCACTTGCCATTTTGATCTTCATTCTGGACTTTAACTTCGTTGGTCTTCGTTGATCTTCATTGTGTCTTCAAGTTTATGGCATATATGTCCTAATGAACTCAATACTCGTCGGACGGTAAATTGCCGAAAACAGTGAAATTGAAAGATCAACGAAACGTAACAAAACTATCAAAGTGTCTGTTATTCGGTCAGCTCAGTTGGCTGTGGGATACCTATAACTGTTGTTCTAGTTTATGTGCTTATCCCCTTGTATCACAGTCAGAGCGAAACGTACAGAGCAGAAAAAGCCGGTGCACTCCCCCTAATAACTGCTATCCCCAAGGTGATAGTCCGTTTGAACTGACAAGTCTCCCATTCTTCATACTGCTGAGCTTCCTACATGGTTCAGTGGACCTACTACAGAGGTTGACTATCGTTTTCCCGGATTATCTGTGGTATTTTATTTATAAGAAGCTCAAGCGAGACGTGACAGTGTTGAGTGCGAAGAAATTCCGCACTCCACGGAGCATGCGCATTCAAATGACTCTTAGAGAATCATCAGCGCTAATTTCAGCGGTTGAATTCATTCAGCTGTACAGCTTTATGTACAATAACATTACTCCGTCCTTTGATGAGATGACCCAGTTCTTCATCAAAGTAAGTGTTGCTCTTGGCACTGCAGATGGCTGCAGATGTCCTATCTGAACATTGCCATTGCTCGTGTCTGGATGTAAAGATGGCGGAAGCACATTCTTGTTGGTCTTATTTTGACCGCTGTCACAATGTGCTACTTTACGACTCATTTATTCGCAGTTGTAAAGGATAAACACTCTTTATGCTCCAAACCGAGCGAATTTCATTAATTTAATTGCACGGGACCGTTTTCTTGGTTTTAGCAAAAAAAGTAGTTAATGGCTTAACTATGACAGTTTGTTAATACCTGTATGTCCGATGATGTGGTTGTAGCGTTCAGAGCGTTGTCGACACAAAAACCGGAAGAAGCCACAAACAGGATCCCGAGTTGACTTTGCGATTTTATGAATGACGGTACCCTCGTTCAGTAAAGCAAAAATTCAATTCGAATCGTCGAAATGAGATCCTCGGGTCATCGTAGAGGAAATCATTGAAAAGCTAGCCTGACTGTATCCAGGCCCGTTATGACAGAAAAACCACCATAAGACATACAACGGACGGACAACTCTTTCAGCACTGTTCAGTAGGATAAGTCACTCCAGACTTACTAATTGTCGTAGTGTGAACACGCACATGACTCAAAGTTGGACATTAAGGTCATCCCATTTTGCGATCGGTTTCACAGACGGACAAATCAGGTTGGATGGCTTTAAAGTCCAAACCTAGGCCCTTCTGGTATTTCACTCTGGTCTCTCTAATAGGGATATACAACACACCTGTTATTGCCTTAGAGATGCATTTCCTGATTTTGACTAAAGCGCGTGGCAAAGAAACGTTTGCCCTTAACACAGAGCCAGGCATAAATTTTGCACTTTTCATCCAAATTAACGTACACAACTTTCAGGGCAAGCTAAATGGCCAGCATTAAATGCACATGGCTGACGAAGGCTCGAAAGACCACTGAATAGAGGTCAAACTGCCAAAATGAACGTTAATCCCTGTATATGGTATCAGCTGAAAAATGAGACGGAAAGAGGCATCGGATCTTTTATAATCGTAGTTTAAGTCCATAAATCACGGAAGCACGTTACTGTTATGTAGTTATCCAATAACGGAACTTTAAAAGACATCGATGATTCGATAAGAAGGACGATGAAATCTCGCTGCTGTGAGCGACCTGGTCAAAGAACAATGTTCGAGTGCAACAATTTTTGGCTTCTTATCTAACCGCGGGCAGGACTTTCAGGAACTTAACGTAACAAAATATAATCACCTTGTTCGAGTCCAACCCTTTTTGTGTTCTTATCTAACCCGGGGCATGACTTTCAATAGAGACCGGCTGCCGCGGGAGCTCCGGTGACTGTGAGTCATCGGGTCACTGGCTACTTGACCATGTTAGTCGACAAATACTTGAAAAATATAATTAATAACTCTTCACATGACCGCTTCGATTGGTAATGGTAATGGTAATGACTTTATTTTAAGAGGGTAGCACGTAACCCTGTGGCCCTCTAACAGCCGCCTACTGGTACGTGGGGCAAACATCTGCTACAACTCCCATGGAAAGCTCTGTTGGGGCAGAGTTGCCCTTGATCTCAGTTTCTTCTTTTTTTCTATTTAAACTAAGGTATAGATTACCGGATAGTTTTATGGCGTTACATAATAGACTATGCTTTTGGTCAGGCATGTCGAGATGTCGGTTTTAGAGAGAATTTCAAACTTTAACGTAACAAAATATATATAATCAATGTAAGAATATGAATAAATATGTTTACTTAAATATTATAAGGGAAAGTAAAACGTTACAACTAAAAATATGTCATAAAAAATGATTAAAACTTAAGACAAGGTGTACTGTCAATATATTATACCGGTACAGTAAACAGTCATTCTGCAGCCAGTTTGTCAAAATGCCTGACTGATCCTGATATAAATACCAATGCAATGATTCATTAATAAAAACAAACACTATATTACTCTACTCTAATACTAACCTACCTAACACTCCTCTGTATCTCTGCTTACTTGATAAATATACAACTCTTGCATCTATCTCAGCTCAGCTTTCACACTCATCACAACTTTCCACTATGTTGTTTTGGGCTCTTCTCTTCTACGATTTCCAGGTGTTTGTCATCACAGACCAAAAGGCAAACGAATAACAAAAAACAACATCAGGATTTTTCTCAGGTATATAAAGAGGTATTGGCAAAAAACAGCTAAGTTAATAGCTTCCAAACCAGTGATTCAGTGCCACATGGACATGCAGACAATAATTAAAGAACATCTACACCAACCAAGCATGAATTTTAAGGCACAAGAAGTTTCAATTGTCTCAATAATAAGACTGCAAGTTCACTCAGAACGAAAATGTGTGAAGTTAAAGTTGTGATTTGAAGGTACCCAGTATGCAACATCTTAGAGATGTCTGGGCCAAGATGCAAGGCAGCGAGAGCAAGTGACCTAGCTAGTGCAATATGCAACTTAATTACATCTGTTCCTGTAATCTCATTGCCTTGATATTGCCAGTTCTCTCAACATATGGTAGGTGCTCTTGTTGGCAGTTTTCCAAACTACAGGGCCGTCATTAAGGGCCGGGGGCCAGAGATTATTCCCTCGTACTGTGAGGTATATCCCTACTTTGGTATAAAACCAGCATGTTGACTTCACCACAGCAACTCGAATCCCCGGCTGTTTTTTGCATAACCGCACCTACTTCAAAAATTAGTAACAGCCCTGAAACAACCAGCTCATTGTCTACGATATACTGTAGAAGTACTCTATACTTTTACATCCTCCCACTATTACTAACTACTCACTCTTTCTTTTATATATTGAACTATGTCAGCAAAAGCTTCGTCTCCTTCATCTGTTCTTGCTGGCCCTCCCTCAGTTGCTGTTGTTACAAAGCCATGAAATGACTTGAAATTCTTGTACTTGACTGGTACCCTTGCTCTCCTCAATCTCTCTGAATAAAGAAATCCTTCATCCCTTAACACATCAAACTCAGCAGTAATAACAAATGTATGCGGGATTCCCTTGAAGTCTTTTGCCATCAAAGGAGATCCCCTGAAATGAGTTAGAGCCTCTACCTCTGTGTCAGACAGTCCTATTTCAGGCTCCTCTTGTGCAACATCAACCACAGATTTGTTAAGGTACAACATGTATTCTGTACTGTGGAGATGCCGCGAATGATTTCCAGAAAGAAGTAGTTCAGTGAGATCAGTGGAGCCATTAAGGTAAAGAGAAACAAAGGTTGCATGATCTTCTCTGGAGAGGATGTCATTTACTGCATTTTGCATGTAGGAAGGCAAATTGAAGTCTAGGAATTGTACAGAAGGATAGATAAGAATCTGAAATCAAGAAAGAATAGTATACCTATCAGCTTTGCAGTCTTGTCTGAAGGAGGCTGTGCTTGCCATAGTTAATCCTAAGTAATGGCTACAGCAGGTAACTTTAATTAAACATTATTTTAAACTCAGGGGAAAAGAGGGAACTATTGAACATCTGACAGAAGTGCTGTTAGTGCAGAAAATAGTCATGCTGCTCCCATGGAAGTTTGGTTTGGACAGCCCCCTTCCAGTCCTGTACAATACCCAATTTGGCCCATTATAATTTTTATTTCCATCTCAAAAGTTGCCTTTTGTTTGAGCTCTCTCTTCAAATTAAATAATTTCCAGTGACCTCTCATGTGAGGACAGTTTCTTCAAATTAATGTTACAGTGGCAGTGGTACTGAAACTGGTGTTCTCCTTTCTTTATCTAAAGATACACAAAGAAAATTGAATGAATGGGAATAACCCTTCACTTTTGATACAAGATTATTAATTTTTTATGTCTTAAGTGACTTTACTATCAAACGTTTCCTGGCAAGCATGACTCGGTGAACTAGTCCCTCAGGGTTGTAGCTAAGAAATTACTAAGCCGGTTTAGGTAGCAGTTGACCCGGCTAAAAAATCATTCATTGCCATTAACGTGTGTTCACTGGCCAAAATCCAGCCGGCGATCACCTCTTTCTCAGCCGGCAAATTTTGCTGGAAGCTGGCACTTAGTGACAACCCTGGTCCCCAACTGACTAACATTTGCAGTGCTCCTTTATCTAGTACATAGCCAACCTATCATAGCATTGCATGGGTGCGAAAAAAAAAATGTGTGGGCTGCCAGGAGAGAGTTAAACATGTTATCTTATGTTTCTTCATTTATAGACTTGTGATACAACTACCCTCCCCCCCCCAACCCCCTGCCTACCTTCCGCAACACAATTTTCCACAGTTTTTAGATGACAGAGCTGCCCATACAAACTACATATTAAGTACTCTCTGTTACTGTCCCTGGTAGAACTCTTTTGAGAGTGCTGACATCAGTTTAAAACCTTGAGCTGAGAATGCATACCTGTGCTTTAAGGTAATGTATTTTGCAGTGTCTCTCGGAGATTGCTGCTAGAGAATGAGAAACTGCTGCAGCTAGATTCCCCCCTGCACTGTCACCAAGGATCATAACATGAGAATCATCCACACCATATTTTTTTCCAGTGTTCAGGAGACCTACAGCTACATTGTAACAGTCGATGAACTGAGTTGGATACGTATAATAAGGAGCTTGCCTGTAACTACAAAGAGAAATTGGTTAGGGCTAACTCAATTAAATTACGACTTCCAATGTCTAAACGCAAAACTAACTGCTGTATAATGGGGGGTGACAACCCTAACAAACATTGTTCGAGCAATACCATGTGCAACTTTAAGTCCTCCAGTAAATTTGGATAATCCTCCCAATTTTTTGAGCTATCAAAATGTCATTTTTGTTCAACATTCTGCTTTTTTTCTGCAATGTCAAAGAACTATGTCATATTTCCCAGACAATTTCCATGATCTCCTGATTCCCAGCAAAAACCTGCAGATTCCCAGAAGAATTTTGTTTTTCTTCCAAAACAGGCCTTGTTAGAGACAAAGTTGTCACCCCCCATTGTAGGCAATACACAGAAGCACACACATGTATGCAAGCCCTCCAGGTCAACACAGATAAAAACTGCTTACTTCACACTCACAACAATGACTTGAGTGAAAACTGCAAGCTTGCGGCAAAAGTCATCATAAGCATCTGAAAGTAAATCAGCAAAAAGTAAGAAAAACATTACTGGTAACTTTCAGAACATGGCTTAGTCTGGGACTACAAATGAGTAAAGGGGGTAGTTTCCAAAGAAACTGTGGTGCTGCGTCAGTGGGGAAGTAGTACACAAAAATTTGGTATTATCAACATAGTTGATAGGATAAATTGAACACTGTACAGGGATCCTAAAAGCTGATGTTTCGAGCATTAGCCCTTTGTCAGAGCAAATCCACTCTGATGAAGGGCTACTGCTCAAAACATCAGCTTTTAGAATCCCTGTACGGCGGTCAATTTATCTTATCAACTCTGTTGACAATACCAAATTTTAGTCTGAGACTAGTTCTTATCTTCCATATCTACAGTTTTTAACCACTTGAAGATAAATGCTCTGGAATACAACTTACCTAAACTACCAAGTGTCCACCCACCACCATGAAAATAAATCAATCCTGGTAACAAATCTTGTTCCTGAGACTCCTCTCCTTGGTTTGTTCTGTTCACAGGCCTGTAGATTCTCACACCAACACCAAATATTTCTGTGTCATTGATTTCTAGCATTTCTGAGTAACTATCATTCTTGAACATGCTGCTTGTAAATGCAAGCAAAGAAGCTAAACTTGAGAAATAGTCATCACCTATACCAAGAAAGTAAGTGAGGTAGGCCTGAAAAATAAAAGGAATTTGTTTTCATTACATAGTTCAGGAAACCTGAGATTGATAATAGTGCAAGTGAGTACTGTTGGCTTATTAATATCTGTGGTCAAACTCAGAAGTTGTTCGAACATACTTATATGAACATGTGCATTTTGGCAAGATTTCCGCACAGCTCTCTACATTAACAAATACATTCATTTTGTGACTCAAACTCTATTCATTTTTTGAACAGGGTTAGTATGAACATGATGCATGTATGTAGGGAGCTGTACAGAAATCTTTCCCACGTTTTTAGTATGACATGAAAGTATTGCTCACATGTTTTATTGAATGATGACATCATAAGATACATGCAAAGCCTATAAAATAACAATATTAACATTTCCAGGACAGCTCCCAGCAACACAAGTGAGAATTGCTAAACAACTTTTGCTTGAATGATCACACTTTAGGATTTCCCCAGAGTCAAAAGCTGAAACCACTTTTCACTCCAGTCAGGCTTTGACTCAGTTCCAGCAAACAGATTTTCACCAAAATGTTTTCATAACAAACAGGAAAATACATGCTACTGATTTCAAACTATAACAAAAATAACAAAACACCATCCAATAATAAGAAGCTTAGTATCATCTAGCTTGTTCCCAATGACTTAAGCCAATTAGGTTAAACACTGTACTTCACACAAGCCAAACTCAATTACAGATTAGCTTAACCCAAATTAGTTAAGTTTACTTTTGAGTCAAACATTGAACTTAATTCAGCCAAACTTAACTGGATCATGACATTAAACAGATGGAGACTGGAGTTATACATTCGTATACATTAACATGATTATGCATTTGGTTTGGCTCGTGTGATGATCTGCATTTGATGCAAACTCTATCTTCAGCCGTTGTTTCTGCCTGGTTGTCCCTGAAGCACACCTCAGCCAATCCAAATGAAATCAGTTGAACTTTATGGGGCCAAACGCCGTAATTCACAAGAATTTAATAGGGACCTAAAGGTTTGACTACGAGAACAAGACTCACTGTATGAGTAGGACTTTTCAAATCTTGTTCGCATGCCTTTAAGTTAGATGATCGTTTGTGACAACAATCTTGTTTCTACAATCTCCTGATATGCTGGTATGCCAACAAGGAAGAGCGAGGGTTCCAGGGAGGTGACTGATTTGAAATTAGAAATCCGCACTCATACTCGATTTCGTACTCGTGCTCAAAATGTAAAGGTCCCTAATGACTGAGCTTAGTTCAGCTCATGTAAAGTACGGCGTTTGACCAGGGCCTTAAAAGAGTCGCTTTTTGTCAACAGAATATTTTAGACATCATGATAACAAAATTAGATTTAGTTTATTAGTTATACTTAAACAATAAAGTACGGCGTTTGACCAGGGCCTTAAAAGAGTCGCTTTTTGTCAACAGAATATTTTAGACATCATGATAACAAAATTAGATTTAGTTTATTAGTTATACTTAAGCTTAGAGATTAAGCTTAATTACCAAATCCTTTGCTAAGCCAAAACTAAACCCCACAATCTTGTACTGCCATGTCGAATTCTTCGGTAAATCGTCTGGAACAGGCACATGAAACAGTCTCTGGTATATTCTCCCCATAGGAATAGCTGTTATTGCCATGAAAATGCAAAGAAGAACAACGGAAAAACGCATATTTTCTGGGCAGCTGGAGAAAAAACACCAATAACAACAATTTTTCCCGAGGATACGAAGAAAGACAGGCGCTCGTTCTCGTTCCTCCTCGTTAAACCGATTTTCCCGCCCAAAAGGGCGCCCCGCGCCGAAAGAAAAGCCGAAAGAAGCTTTAGACTTCATCGGAGGTAGAGTGGGGATAAGCATGTCTCTGATTAAAGGAGAGCTAAATATTTGGTCCCTTCTGCTTGCAAGTTCTCAATTTCATTTCAGCAAAAAGAAACCTCAACATGGCTCTTTACCTAAATATATCCCTAGTTGGGGTAGGGGGTGGGGCTGGTTGTGTTTTGGTTACTGAAACCAGAACTTTCTGACTAACTGCAAAAAAACATTTTACTTTATTTCAGTTGACTCCTTTAAATTTATCATTAACGTTTTCTTCTACTGTCATCGTAACTGCTATAAAAACAATAAATATTACCTTTTAGGAGCTCAGCAATTACATTTATCTGTTCTGTGAAGTTATAAATTAAATAAAATAGAAAGTGTTAATTTTGCATTCCAGTAATAAATTAACCAGCTAATGACTGCAAGGGCTGGCTATAATTACACTTTTTAAGTAGTGGAGCAGTGAAAACCAAATACACCAAGAACGTAAATAAAGAGATAATTACTCGTTACAAGTGTTTGGAGGGGTAGAGCAGGGGCGGATCCAAAGGGGGGGGGGGGGGGGTGGATTGGGTGGCTAGCCACCCCCCTTTGGAGAAGCCCACCATAAAAATCTAATACTGTATCAGCCAGCCCCCATTAAAAAATCCTGGATCCACGCCTGTAGAGGTGGTAGGGGCTCGGGGAGAATAGGGTAGAAGAGGAAGTTGAGAGGGGAGGATGGGATATGGGCTCGAGTTCTAAACATGCAGGATAAAGGTTGGACAGAAGCATAGGCGTACGGGCCAGGGGGGCGGGGAGGGCTGCAGCCCCCCCAAAATTTTGGGTAACCTAGATTTTTTGGGCAGCAAGAGAAATTTGGGCAAAGCCAATTATTTATTTATTCATATGTAGGCCATTGTTAGTGCATCATATGACCCTCGTTTCCTTTCGACTGTTTCGTAAAATTTGGGCAACTTGTAAGAATTTTTTGGGCAAATAGTTTACCGACCCCCCTTGCAAAAAAATGCCTGTACGCCTATGGACAGAAGGAAATAATTTATCAGGACTGGAGCAATGTTAAAATGCCCTTGGGAGAAAGAGATACAAAGGGTAGAGAAGAGGGTACACCCCACTGGTGGAAAAGTTATCTTTATTTTATTTTCTGGAAGCCTGAGACTGGAGTATTCTCACAGAAACAGAAACAGGTCTCTGAAAAAAACATTACATTCAGGTCCATGACCTTAACTCTTCTTAAGACTGTTTGTCACACCTGAGGCAGTGCAACAGTTACACTGGACTGTTTTTTCTGGGTTTTGGGATTTCAAAAGGTGATCAATCAAGTTTTGTTTTCCTTTTTCCATCATTTTATTTTTAGGTAATTTCTAGAAGTTTTCCCCCTTTTTCTTGGTTCTGTGTTTTACTAACACCAACATGAAATGCCGCCCTTCTGAATTTATTTTTTCATTTTGATGGACTAAAGGCTATTTTAGTAATAGTAATTGGACCGAGTGGAGTACAATTCAGGGAGTAATCAGGCAAGTAATTTGAAATTATGAGCACAATTACTCTCTGAATAATTTGTAAGACACCAGCTCCAATTACTAAAAATGATTAATCAATCAAGAACAAATTTCAAGATTATTAATGTGAAGATTTTGAAAACTTCCTTTGAGTGTAAAAGTCAGTGGTATGTTCCAAAAGTCTTACAAAGAGTAGGAAAACATAATAAGGGGCCGACCAGTTAACTCGTTAGGGGGTGAGGGATTTCTGGTAATCAAGATTTTTTTTTCTAGCAACCTGGTGGGCAGAATATCTTTTTCCCTTCTAAATGCTCTGCAGGATATTTTTTCCCCTTCTCATTTCTCTGCAGGATTTTTTTTCCTCAAAACACTAAATTGGATCGAAAAAGAAAAATCAGAAAAAGGCAGTGTTTCCTTAGAGGTCCATAAATTTGACATAAAGTAATGTAAATATGTACTTTTTTGTAGAAGACAGCTGACCTGGTCTACTTAAAGTGCACCTAACCCCAAAATACTTTTTTCGCTAAAACAAATCTTTGCACCTGTTGGAAAAGCATTGCGCTGTTTTTTGTTCTTTTTTGCCAACGGTTGGCTATTTATAGGCTTCCAAACTTACGAAAAAATAAGCATCATTTGGTACATGACCGAGTGAGAAGGGGCGTGGGTCTATTCTTCAATTGACGTCAAAAACTGCTTTGCATGCATGTTTACAAAGACTTAATGCGATGCAAATCAGTTTGTGACGTCAATTGAAGAATAGACCCACGCCCCTTCTCACTCGGTCATGTACCAAATGATGCTTATTTTTTCGTAAGTTTGGAAGCCTATAAATAGCCAACCGTTGGCAAAAAAGAACAAAAAACAGCGCAATGCTTTTCCAACAGGTGCAAAGATTTGTTTTAGCGAAAAAAGTATTTTGGGGTTAGGTGCACTTTAAGTAAAAGGAAATAGTGATTTAATCCACCCAAAAAAGTGAGGGGGCTAAAGCCCACCTCTTCCTGTACAGTCCGTGACAACAGGCAGATGCATACATGCCAACTCTCCCGGATTATCCCTGAGTCTCCCAGATTCGCAACGAATCTCCTGGTCTCCCGTACGGGTGACCAAATCTCCCGGATAAAAACCACTTTGAACCTTTTAAAGACTTTCCTCCACTGTAGACTGAAATTGTAGCCCTGAACTGATAAAGGACATTTGGTCATAATGTTATTGAGTATATTCAATTGACCCATTTAGTGATATAGTTGATTTTGGAAATAAACAAAGATAGCTCGATTTGATTTGGTGGAAAAAAGTTATTTTTACCTGGGGGGGGGGGGGGGTGTTTTGGGGGAGGTAGACAGGGAAAAATCATTTTCTGGGGGGTGGGAGGGGAAAAATTCTTTTTGGGAGGGTGGGGTGGGGTTTGAGGAGGCTGGGAAAAAATCTCCAGAGGTTGGCATCTCTGCAGATGTGAAAATGTTTAGTTTCTTAATTAAAAAAAATAGTTAAAAATAGCAAAAAGCAGTTCAGAAATGTTCAAAGCATGGTAATTGCTGCTAGAATCATTAGTTACAATTTAAAAGTGGACTGAAATCTCCTAAACAAATGTGAAAGCAAAATTGGAGTTAGTTGATCATCGCCTAATTGAAAAATAGCTCTAATAATTTTTGCACATATGAAGCAATAATTCTGCAGCATCACTAAATCCAGAGTTCAAAGGGAGCAAGGGAAGAGAATGGTTGCAGTTTTGCTGAGATTTCCCGGAATGATAAAATAGCTTTGCAACATTCTTATTTCTTTCTTACAGCATTGCAAGAATTTTTTTCTATTACATTTCAAAATCAGTCCCCCTGGTTGGTTGGCCCCTAAAGAAAGCCATTAAAGTGCACATAATTTATCGACATAAGTGTCTATAACAGGTATGCAATCACAAACCCATATGATCATGGGCCAATTATGCAACAAATAGGGGCGTGCAGAACCAACCAGAATCAAGAAGTTTGTTATAGATATTATTATCATCATCATTATTATTAATCACATGAACACTTAATTAATTACAACTTCTTAATATAATCAACAATATCTTGAATTGCTTGATGAAACTCATCTGTCACTAAGAAATCAGCACCCTGCACTGAAAGAAAACCGTGGATCGCCATGTAATTTAAATGAGTAACTTCAACACCTGCACTCTGCAAGCGTGCCTTGAACAAGAGACCATCATCTTTAAGAACGTCATACTGGCATGTTAGCAACAGGGTTTTAGGCAGTCCCTTCATGTTATCTGCCATCAGAGGTGATGCTCTGTAATCAGTCAGGCCATCAAGAACAGCCTTTGGAATTCCATCCAGAGGTTTTGTTTCCCCTTTCTGGTGCACAATGTCTTTACGTCTAATGTATGAAAAATACTTTGTGTTGCGAAGATGCAATGAGTGGTTGTTAACCCGAAATGCATCAACCATGTTTGGAGTTCCTGTCATGTAATATGACCAATAAACTGCCACTTGGTGTCTTGTGGCAGTTGGAGAGCTCATTTTCATAAATGAGGGAAGGAAGAAATCCATGAACTGCATTGCAGGATATATAAGAATCTGCCAATGAAAAAAGAGTGACCAAAATGGTTAGAAAACATTGTCTTTCCTGTTTTGCAAGCTTGTGTTACTGCCTAACTGGTGAACTGTATGCAACCCAACCCAGTACAAGCTTAGTTTGAATCAGCACCAGATCACACTGGAAGGAAGGTCATGGGGCAAACACAACATTGATCATGCTAGTCATGCTGTCTGTATGCTCAGCACAAGGATAGAAATAAGAGAAAACAGATTGATAAGTGATTGACAGCTAGCTTTGTACAGCCAGTTACATTTTCATTTTTTTCTTGTGAAATTTTGTTTTATTTAATTTTTACTGGCAAATTTGACTGGTAATTACTGATCAACAGCTGTTACTTCCATCCCTGCAGCATCTGCCTCAGTTACGGTTAGATGACAGTGTAACTGGGCAGTGATGTTAAGCTGTTGGGGTCATGTTCTTCCCCTTAACACTTAAAAATGTTAAAGGAATGCAGAAGAATTCTGCACACACATAATGAAAAGAGTAGGGAACATAGTTCCCAGTTCTATGGTCTGTCCCAACACTCGACTCAGAGTTGGGCAGAGGCTCAGTAATGGTCCCCAGAGGCTCTATTGGTTACAGAAACCTCTGAAAAGGTCTTATGTGTCCCTGGGCATGGATAGGGACTGATAATGATGATGAAGTTATTGTTGATGACGATGATGATGATGGTGATGGTTGAGGTGAAGGTGATAGTGATGGTGATGATGACGATGATGATGACGATGATACAAGTGTTAGTGTTTCAGAGCCTTAAATACTTTCTCACCTGGGCAGCAAGTTTTTTATTTTCATCTCTAAGCTTCAGAGCAACTGCTGCCGCTAAGTTACCTCCTGCACTGTCTCCAGCTACAACAATGCGATTGCTATTGATACCATACTTTGCAGCAGAGGCCAACACAGTTGTAACTACACCATAGCAGTCATCAAACTGGTCAGGGAAGATGTGTTTAGGTGTCAATCTGTAGCTGGAATTACAATTTAGTTTGGTTAAGGACTAATCAGTTATTTAACTCCTGAAAGCATATAACTATCAATATCATTTAAGCAGTTCCTACTTTACTCAATAGGGTGATCTTTAAGTATTCTCATAAGACATATTAGATCTCTCAGTTCGTGTGCGCACTGTGATTGGTCAATTTTACGGGCTGTACTCTACTGTATGACCTGCTAAATTTGAAAGTTTATTTTCCTGTGCACCTGATTAACCTCAGAGATATATTATAAATATCTTACTAACCCCGTTTTCCTGGTCCGTACTGTAAGTTATGGATATTCATTTTTTCTGTTGATTTATAGCCTGCACGCTTCACGCTTGGGCCGTAAGCGAACAGGAAAAAACCTGGTCCGTAACTTACAGTAGGGACCTTGAACTCGGTTTGTGAGAGGTATCCATTATGCTCCAGTCAATGTATATCCCTGCTCTCCCCAACGCTGGAAAAGGTGGGGACTTGGACAAGAGGTCTAGAGAAACTGAGCAAATGTTCCAAGTGAGGACATAATGTCGTGAATGATTTCATGCCACAAAAATACACCTACAACCATGGATTACTTACTCAACAGATATCCACACAACACCAGTTTGTTTAGCAAGCCTATAGACCAGATGATGGAACAGTTCTAAAAAAGAAAGATAAATAATGTTTCTATTCCCCCTTCATTGAAAAGTCTCTCTTCAAAGAAACATTATCACTTCCCAATTTCAAAAAGGTAAAAAATATGTCTCAGAAACTACAGTAATAGAGAGTGTCTCCCAGGCTTTCACCACCAAACCTTAACTTACAGGGAACAAATTTTCTGTTTGGTAATCCTGATATCTAATACATGGTGTCAAGAAGTGCCATTTGGGTTAATCTTTTCAAACTTCCCAATAATAGTAATAATATTGTCCCACCATTTAAGTCAGTCCCTCGACCCTCCCTTCCCAATTCCTTCTCTAGCCAGTCTAGGGTTACCCTGGGTGCAGAGGTTATTTTTTTTCATTTGGTTGACGGAAATTGCGCAGCATGAAGCGCCGAAACGAAAAAAAAAACCTCTGGTCACACAAATAATGAACCTCATTTCCTTGCTGTGCTCTCGCCTGGGAAACCACGCTTTTACTAAGCCAATCGTAGCTCTTGTTTCATGTCGGCTGGGAAACCATGCTTTTCGTAAGCCAATCACAATTGTTGCTTCCTTTGAAGAACCAATCAACCAACTAGTTCAAATTCTGAACTAATTTGTCACATGGAAATTAGGTTGATTGCTCGTGTGACCAGAGGTTATTTTTTTTCCTTTCGGCGCTTCGCGCCGCATAATTTCCCGCAACCAAACGAAAAAAATAACCTCTTGCACCCAGGGTAGTCTGGGGTCTTGTTTAAAACCAAAAAAAGACACCTGCACCTCCCAATCACAACTATTCCTGGGTACCCCCTCCCCCTCCCACTTGGATTTAGAGCAGAGCATCATGTTTGAAAAAAATAATTATAGGAGCTGTCTTACCAACAGATCCAAGCATAAACCCTCCTCCATGCAAAAAAATTACACCAGTTGATTTCTTGGCATTCTCTTTCAAAAGATGTTTTGGTTTGTAAATACGTACAGGAACACGGGCAATCTGAGTGTCCTTGATATCCATCCATTTGTTATCTGATGTATCACTTCTTCCTTCTGACGGTGTCAGTGGCAGCAATAGATGTAATAAACTATTCAGGTTTTCTTGGGGTGAATGACCAATGCTAACTATCGAGGCTACATACCCCTTGAGAAAAAAAAAAAAAAAACAGGAGTCAGGAATCTTTATAAAGGTAAAAAAGAAAGAAAGCCTACCAAAAACTAAATGAGTATCTTCCGAGACTGAAATCATGTTACACTCTTATCCATTACAAGCAGTGACTGAGGGTCTCTCTTGCTCTTTATTGACTTTTGTTGAAAGGAAAAATTAACTGCTCTAGCCAGATATAATTTTTATGAAATATGCTATCTGTCGATTAAGCAACTTACCACGAAACTAAAAATGTCCCAACTCACACCAAATATTCGAGCACTCAATATCTGGTTAGCTGGTAGTTCCTCGGGAAGACCTTGCTTGTAGTACAACCCTACAAAAATGGCGATCAAAGAAGCCAAAAGTGCACTGAAAATAATACAGCAATTTGCCATTTTTTCTGCGATTTACAATGTGTTGCAATCTCGCGATTAGATGTCTGGATTGTCACGCGATCCAGTGATGTTCAAGCGATCAGTCATAAGATGCACGCACCTGGGAGTCGCGTTATCACGCGATCAGGAAGCATGCGAAGAATGTGGTTTTTGATTTGATTGTTTATTTGAACAAGTTTTTGCGGGAGGGGGGGAGCTGGAGGGCATAGTAAGGATACATTTCAGAACGCTTCCTGGATCTTGCCAGGCATTTCTAACCTCTCCTTGCCACGACCATCAGACAATGTGCACGTTTAACTGCGAGACAAAAGTTATTTCATGCACGAAACACTGCAAATTGTAACACTGTCTACCGGATTTCCATTTTATGTCTTACTTAATCATCGATCATCAGGTTGGAAATACACTATCAACGCACAGTCTCAGTCTACTAAACTCCAAAGTCCCTTGATGATCGCTCGAGTACAGTGTTTCCAAATTGTTGAAAGCAGACAAGACAGGCTCCTTAGTCATCAGAAGGAACCTTGTACGCCGACTCGAAGGCACTTGATCAAAACTTCAAAGTCTGTGATTTCTTTTTTTAAGAATCTATTCTTTATGTGTCTATAAGTTTTGCATCTTTTGATGGTTAGCAGTAATACGTGTTTTACATGTGCCAAATTAAAGCGTTCTAGCTAGTGCCTATTCACTCGAGTGCGTTTTCTTCAGTGTTCTTCAATTCTCTTCCTTTTCCCCCTGTTTTCTCCTCTACATCCTGACCTTCTCTTCATCCTGATTCTTCTTCTTCCCCTTGTTGTTGTAACATCCATTGTTGTCACCCTCTCCTTCTCCTCCTTTATCTGTCATCGTTTTCAGAAGAAACTGTGATCTAATATGCATATTCTCATTACTGCCTCTTTGATTTTTCTTATAATGCTAGTTGGTAGAATTTACACGAGCATCACGACACTTTTGGTTGATCATTTTTTTATTCTCTTCACTTCGTTGTGTGGTTAAGAAGTCAGTTACATTGCAGTTACAGCGCGGACACTCGAACCATGAACGCCATGTACTTTTTTTCAGAACCAGTCAATCACAGCGCGGGTCGATGCAACGGCCGAGACATTTTTTGCCTTTTTTCCTCGTTATTTTCAAAGTGGCGCCATGATTTTACACAACGGCGAAGACATTTTTCCAATTTTTTTCCGCGTTTTTTATCAATCAAGGTCGGTCCTCCTCTCACAATTGCGGGATATTTAACCAGTGAAACTATAATGGCACTTTCTGATGGAAATATTACCCGCCAAAAACCCGCTAACGTTGTTTGGAACACATCATAACCCCGCACCGAAAAGCGTCTCAAACGTTGCGTTGCGTGGAACGATAAAAACACGGAAAAAGGAGAAAAAATGTCTGAGCCATTGCTTCGGTTCACGGATGTGATTGGTTAGTTCCGGAAAAATGTAAAAAAATAACTACAAAATAAGTGAAAATAGAGTACAAATAAAGTGAAAATAAAGCCATAACGTCCATGGTTCGAGTGTCCGCACTGTAATAAACCACTAAGCAATTGCAAAGCTAAAAAAATAAAAAATAAAAACATAATACAAGCTAAGCTGGGGTAAAACCTTGATTTGTGTTACAGGGCTAAATGTACATGTATACAATCAACTCTCTCTTAAGCGACCACCCTTGGTGCATGACAAAGTGGTAGCTTACAGGAGGTGGTCATAAGTTGGGTGGTCACTTACTGGAAACGGAAAACAAAAGAATATGTCAAATTTCTGGCCTAAAAATTCATTTGCGGTCCTTTAAGAAGTTTGAGTAGTGTTCGCTTACGAGAGTTTTTGAAACAGTATTTGACTAAAAACATTCAGTTGCATTCAGTAAGGGATGGACATGGCTCAAGTATGTACTCCTTCAAGTCTATCTCAGATGATATTGTTATCCCACTCATTATTAATATAATCAACATTGTAAAATGGATGCTGTAAACCTTGTGATTTGATTGGTCTTGATGAGTTTACAATAAAGTATAGTAGACATGAGAATGTCATAAGTCATAAATAAGAAAGCAACAATGTACTGAACTAATAGTCAAGATTTCATTTGTCAGTCTTGTGTCCTCTCCCTTTAAACCCTAAGAGTGATCAGCATCAAATTTCTCCTTGTAATATCAATGTTTTATACAACAGAGTGGTCATGAGAATTAAGGACAGGATCACACAAGATGAATTTGCTTGATATTTTAACAATTTCCTCCTGCTTCTGCATGTGTAGGGCCAATACATGAGAATTTAAATTTTGATCGTAGTGTTTACAGGGATAATGCATGGAGGATATCAAAACGAGGTGAGAACATCTAGCTTGTAGACGTCATTCTTGCATTATCGGACTACGTTCACACGGTAGCGGACGAATTTTCGACTAGTTGAAAAATTTGACCGGACATGTTCACACAGAACCGTGCAATATTTCCTCTCTGTTCACACTGAACTGACTAACCTGTTGAATTTTAACTTTTGTCAGGAATTTTACCATCTGCCCATGCGCTGAGTACTTTAGTAAACTCCAAAATGGCGTCTAGAAAGAAGAAGGCAAACGATGGTAGCGATAACGGTAACGATTCGACACCTGATAGCGACAAATATTTTCCTTGGACAGATGATGAAAAGGCCCTTGATAATTTGGCCATAGACTTTTACACTTTATCCGACATTAACAGAACTCCAGCACACCGTCGCCTTCGTGCATGGAAATAGCCATTTGCAAGATGATATTTTGAATTAATACTCTAATATTACCAAGAAAGGTGATTAACAATCCGACACATCACATCTTCATAATCTAGACCTTTCTTCAGTCAACGGTCAAGGTGTTCACAAGTGGCCGGTTAAATTATTGACCGTACCGACTAAAAATTCGTCCCAGATTTTGGCGTTCACATTTTTGAACGGCTAGGCGTCTAAAATTTCGTATGGTTAGCGTGGTTCCGTGTGAACGGAACACCTAACCGGACGAATTTTAAACCGGTAGAAAAATTCGTTCGGTACCGTGTGAACGTAGCCTCCGAGTATACAGACACACTGCCAAATGGAATCTGTTTGTTGAATACTCCTAAATTTCTCAAGAAACTCTTCTGTCATCCACAGGAATTTTCTTAGTACTGTTCTATACCTTCTTAATATAATCCGCAATATCTCGAATTGCTTGACGAAACTCTTCCGTCATAAGGAAAGGATGTGTCTGTAAAATCAGGAAAGCATGGCTTGTCATGTAATTACGATATGTAACTTCAACTCCTGCACCTTTCAAACGTGTCTTAAACAGCACACCCTCATCTTTAAGAACATCAAATTCACAGGTCACCAATAAGGTTTTTGGTAAACCTTTAAGGTTGTCTGCCATCAAGGGTGATGCACGGTAATCAGTCAGACCATCAAGAACAGCTTTTGGAACTCCATCCAGTGGCTTCCTCTGAGCTCTACCCTGCTGTTTGTTGTCATCTCGAATGTAAGAAGAATACTTGGAGTTGTGAAGATGCATAGAATGATTGTTCACTAGAAATAATGGGACCATGTCAAGAGTTCCAGTCATGTAATATGACCAGTAGCCTGCTATTTCTTCTCTAGTGAGAACTGCAGAATTCCTGTTTTTCATTGAATGAAGAGAAAAGTCCATGAACTGCAGTACAGGATATAAAAGAACCTGTAAAGGAAATGACACATGTAACCGAGCTCGAACAAGCATTACAAAGCAATCTTTAGGTTATATTTTGCGGTTCCATTTATCATTTTCCCACAGGAAGCGGCCAATTTAGGTTATGCTTTGCGGCCTTTTATCGCGTTGTACCAAGCTCTGTGATTTCTCCAATCTCGCCATAAACCGGATAAGAATTTATTAAATTGAGCACGTTCTTCTTCGCCACCGAAATCATATCATTTGTTTTACCCTTTGTGTTAGTAGAATACGTATAAACTTTGTGGTAACACATAAGTTGGATCTAGCAAATGAGAGCATCACAAAGAGGAAGGTTTAATCATTTCGTGGCTTACCTAGCTACGGTTCACCAAACGGATAGCTCAAAACAGGATATTAGCGATGACTTTCTTTAAGCCTCTTGTTTAAAGTGATTGAGTCCGTATGAAAAGACACCCATCACGTTGTAATATTCACAAGTTAGAGTCCGTCGGTTGAGTGAACAAGACAAGAAAGCCTCTAAAGAGTTCTCCCCTCACTTGGAGTGGCGCTATGGTCCTTTTATTTTCCTGTTCTCTTTCGCTTTTGTTTGGCTAATAAATTTTGACATTTAAGGTTTATTGACTTTGCCATACTTGCTACCGCATTTCACTCGCGTGGCTCGGTCACACAGAAACTAGATGTCCTGAGTATTGTCAACATTTTTTCTCAAAATAGGGGGTAGCTGGGTGGAGGCAAGGGGAGAGGAGAAACAGTTTGTATTGGTGACTCACATAATACATAATTATAGATTTGTATTCAGCGTGCCCTGCTAGCAGGGCAAGATTTAAAGTTACTGACTTTTTATTGTGCCTGGCATTGGGGGATTCAAATTTGTGGTGTGGTTCTCCTTATTCTTCTAATGTTTTGGGTAGTTGAAAGTTAAAAAGATCAGTGACAGTTTTAACTTAGTGGCCACTGAGAAAAATATGACAGGATGTTATAACACCTCCAAAAGATTTAGACAGTATTCTGGGATCTTCAAAGACCCCGTTCAGACTAGGTGACTGTGCCCGGTTTTCGGGAACGGGCACTAGTCTGAACATAGCTTTTCGTTGGTGCCCGCACACAAATCTGAGCACCGTGCCCGGGCACGGGCACTACCTCCAAGGGTAGTACTCGGGCACCGTTCCAGGGCGCGGGGACGTCTGAACACGTTTTCCTGTGTTCCCGCGTTTTTTCCCGAATTTCCCTACGATGCAGTCACACCTGAAAATGGCGGCAATATTGCGGAGTACTCAGAAAGATAAACCGGGCACCAAGCCCTCTGCACGGGTGTGAACATTCTCGGTCCAGGGCACTGAGGTGTCTAGACAGCATCCTTTTTAGTGCCCGGGAACGGTGCCGCGGAACGGGCACTTAGTCTGAACGGGGCCTAAGGGTTTTGTACATTTTCTTAAGTAAGGATCAGAAGGAGATTGCAGTAAAATGGTAAATAATCCTCACCTGAGCAGCTAGTTTTTTGTTTTCATCTCTCAACTTCAGAGCAACGGCCGCTGCTAAGTTACCTCCTGCACTATCACCCGCAACAACAACACGGTTTTTATCAATGCCATATTTATCGGCATTGGTAAGTACTGTGTCTATGACGGCGTAACAGTCGTGAAAATGTATAGGAAAGGTGTGCTTAGGTGCCAATCTGTAACTAAAAGACATTAAATAATTTAGTCCAAATTGAAAGGAATGGCCAATCTAAAAATGCAGATCATGCAATTTAATTATTTAAAGCTCCAAAGAAGTACTATTCTTGACATCCAACAGTTACCTCATGGATGTCATACCCTATGCAATATAGGAGGCTATAGGGACTGACAGAGAATACCTCTTACATGCACATGTATGACCTACTTACTCAACAGATATCACAACCACATCAGTCTCTCGAGCCAAATGATAAGTAAATGGGTGTAACAAGTCTGAAAAAGGAATGACAGCATTAGTTTTACTTATAGTATACAGTGGAACCCCACCTAAGGGTACCTTAATTAATACAGTCAATTCTTTTTTCTGTACCGGCAAAACGCCCATACATTTTCATATAAGAAAACCCCGTTAAAGCAGCCGCCTCATTCATATGGCTAACGATCACATCCTGAAATCCCAAGCTGTATAATCCTTCATAAATTTACCCCATTAATGAAATTTGACCATAACCTGTTAATACAGCCACCCCATTAATACAGCAAAATTTTCATGGCCCATTGGTGACCTTATTAACGGGGTTCCACTGTACTTAACTACACGAATCATGGGCTTTTTCATAAAATAGTTACACTATGTTTGTTTTAACAATATTGTCTAAAGTAAAAGTAGAATCACCAGTAATTCACATTTACTAGTATTGTACTTCCAGTATACATTCAATCAACGTTCAAACTCAGTTCAAAAGAGGCAACTAGTACCACTGCCAGTGCTGTTTCTCTCAATGCAGCTTTTCAGAAATACCCCCCCCCCCTCCCCTCCCCACCTCTTCCTGATCAGAAGATGCTAGAAATTCTAGGGAGGAAGAAGGGAGCGGGTTTGCAAGAGCAATATTGAGCAATTCCATAAAATATCCATACCTCCCCCATTGTCATTATTATTAAAAGTGAAAGTTTTAAAAGAAAAGTATGGAGCTAAATTGTAATTTCTGGAGGGGTGGGGGGCTGAGGGTATGGATATTTTCTGGAACCACGCATGTTAAATCTATTCAGTGGAATATGACCAGAACCAGGAGCCCATAACTAGGAGCATACAACTGCCCTATATTCCTGTCACGGCGTTTTCACAGACTGATTTATTTTTAGATTGAATTTGCCGCAAATATGGTACTCCCTCAGGAGCCCATTCTCTTGTGCGAAACCTTTCCTCGACCATTCTTTTGTCCTAAAGTTTCTCTGCGAAGCTAATAAACTTTAGAACAAAAGAAAGGTGATGATGATGCAGTATCACATGTACAGGAAATACCTTTTTCCACAGGAAAGATAGTCTAAAAATAAATCGCTCTGTAAAAATGCCGTGACATAAGCTTAGTATGGGAGTTGTATGCTCCTAGTGATGGGCTCCTGCCAGAACCAAATAAACATGAGACATGTTCCAGTACACATGTGGATACAGTGGGTGGGGAAGGAGTAAAGGAGAAAGAAGCTGGAAGGTAACAATGGAAGAACTATGTCTGGAAGACATGAGGTAGATGAAAGAAGGCTGCGATGAAATGGAATTTGTGAAGTGGACTAAGAAACTACAAAGTGGCTAGATTTGCTACAGTTGTTTTTGTTAACTACTGGAAATGTGCACAGATAAGACACAGGTGAATTGGACAATAATAAAATTGAGAGCCTGTTGCACTTTCCTGTGTCACTTTCAAAAGTGGGTGTGTCATATTAGGATAGTATGGAAGGATGTTCATTTTAATTATTAAAATGAACATCTACCTGTACCCCCCATCCTAATATGACACGCCCACTTTTGAAAGTGACACAGGAAAATGCAGCAGGCTCTCAATAAGGCACAAAAATTTGGAAACTTACCAACTGAACCAATTGTCCATCCTCCACCATGCAAATAAATAACACCTGTGATTCTTTCGCCAGAGTCATGATGTGTTGGTTTGTAAATACGCACAGGAATGTTTGATATCTTTGTGTCCTTAATTTGCCATGACTGGTCTTCTTCCTTTGCAAACAGTAGCCATCGATGTAACAGTCGATTCACATTTTCAATAGGAGAATCACCAATGCCAACTTTAAAAGATGCATATCCCTTTAAGAGTGATAATTAAGCAAAATAAGTCTTAATACTAAGGTTACAAACAATCAAAAAATATATCTTGTGTTTGACAAAGAGAGAGAGAGTTTTGGTCAGACTTAATGCATTTCAAACCCAGTCTGCAGTCTGAAGCCTGCAATCTGCACAGATGCCAAGTCTCCAGCTTTCAGAAACCAATCTCCAGCTCTCCAGCCAAGCAAGCAAAATCTCCAGCTGAACTTTGGTTAACAAATTTGTGAAAATAAATACACCATAAAGGAAAGAAGGTGTAAGTTGCATGGATTTTATTTGAGATTAGTTGTGTTACAATAATTTAACTAGTTCATACTTTCAGTCTTTTACTACATGGAAATTAATCATTGTAACATGAGTAAAATGTGTGACCCTTAAATGACCGCAGAGTGCAGGAAAAGTGATCTAAGTGATCTGAATTTTATACTCACCAAGGCTGTGTCTAGAAGTGGGATGGGGACGCAGGGACATGTGTTTGGGGACGTGGGGACGTGACTTGCGCCGGCAGCGGGGATGTGATATTAGTGACATAAAAAAGCATGCCAATGCAGTTAAAAATAAAAATTTAGAAAAAACTTCCATTTACGCTGAGAACTGATATGACTGGCAGCAGTTAAAGATTTTCAGAACACTAAATGGCCGGAGGTAATTTAGTTTTTTAAATTTAAGCATGATTCAGGCAACCTTAATAATTTTGGGGAAATCCAAGACTAATTTGATCCAGATTATGATATTTTCATGAAAATGTGCTAAGAGACCAGACTGACCTACATAGTTTCTGAACTTAAACTCAAACTATAGTTACACTGGGTACAAAATGCAAAGCGACGTGTTATGACATTTACCATTGGCTGGTCAAGGTTTTTAGAACAACAAATGACTGTTATTCTGACTTGTTTCATTTAGTTGAACTTACATAATCCTAGCTGTGACACTTCCTGCATAAACCAAGGTTTTAATTTGAAATAAAAGTCTTGAATGGGCTGAATTCTTTGCTTTCCTTTAATGTGTAACAACAAATCATTCAGTGTTTAATTTTGACACCCTTGACTGGCAGTTGTGGCTTCGTATTCTACACCCCATGCATAAACTGTAGGTATAAAGGTCCCCCGAGGCACTGAATGACCTTAACCCATCGTAGTGTGAATATGACAGTTAGGATTGGATGAATTCTTTGATTTTCTTTAATTTGTCAAAAAAAAATATATGACTTCCGGCCATAAGGCCATTAAGAAAATCTTTAACAGCAGGCAGTCATATCAGTTCACAGTGTAAATCAAATTTTTTTTTCAATTTTATTTCTAACTACATCGGCATGTCTTTTTACATCACTGATATCACGTCCAGCACAACTCACATCCCCAAGTCCCTGTGTCCCCATCTCCGAATCCCAGTCCTACTTTTAGACACAGCCACTGACCAATTCAGCAAATAACGGTAACAACTTAAGTGTCCAAATGACCAGCAGCTGGTCAAGGTTGTGAAAACACTAAATGACTAGCAGTCCGATATTTCCTTGACTAATTAAGAAAAATTGAGGAACTTATCCGATCAGTTCTAAGCAGCCGGTTGTGATCTTCAAACCTGATACAAATGTAGCTGGGGGTGCTATCCATTTACAGGTTCCATCCAGGTGGAAATTTTAGGTTTAAATCCTGGGGGGGGTACTTGGGTCAATTTTTGCTGGGTATGTGCCGCTGGCCTCTCAGAACCCCTACCCCATTATAGTCTATTCTGTGGCCAATTATAGACCCCATCTTAGTCACTTTTGGGAAAATGTAATTTTCGCGATCCCAGCTTAGTCACTTTCTGTTTATGCCTCTACCTTAAGTAGGTCATCCTAAAATGAATTGACACGTTTGTTAAATTGAATGTAGAACACTTTACTTTTCACCTACAGTACAAACATTCTGGTATACTTGCTAACGGTTAGTATTTACAAACGTACCGTCATAAATAGTTGGAATGCAAACATTCTTCTTTAACGGGAACGTCATAATGGTTTCTTACATGGATAAAAACATTATTTAGAACCTACAAATCAGAAGATTCATACTCCCCATAAAAATATTGGCAAGACCGTTTTATCGGTACCTGTACAACTGTCACGTTGAAAGCTATTAAGTCGCAGGCGAAAGAGAACAAACGCTTTCTAATCCAAAAGAAGATCCAAGTTGTGTTAACTTCGATGGACGATAACAACGCAGAGTAGCCGGAAAATAAATACTGTAGTATGGATGATTTGTTGGACTTTGTTCTGGACCCAGGGGTTCTGCATTGTTGTGCAAGTCGTTAATGTTTAAGTTGTGATTCACGAAAGGAAGTCAATGCAAAGTCAATGCAAACCAACAAAACAACAGCACGAACCATTTTTTAACCGCGAATCTTCCTACTTTTAAATCCCTGCTTGCCAGAATTTTCTTATCCCAGAAATCCCGAAAATGCGCGACCCCATTCTAGTAACTCTACCAAAAATGTAACCCCATTATAGTCACTCCAGTCGTGAAAATGCGACCCCATCCAGCGGCACATCCCCGTAGCTTCTTATAAGGGAGTACCCCCCCCCCCCGGGGTTTAAATATTCAATGCTGCAGCTTGTTCAAATACAAAATGGATAAACCACAAAATGTACTAGTATCAGTTGGGAAGCTAAGAAAGAACAGAAAAAGTGCATTGATTAAGCCGATGGTCCATTATT
Organism: Galaxea fascicularis; assembly: GCA_948470475.1. Taxonomy (NCBI): domain Eukaryota; kingdom Metazoa; phylum Cnidaria; class Anthozoa; order Scleractinia; family Euphylliidae; genus Galaxea; species Galaxea fascicularis. The sequence continues at coordinate 24,003,099 of OX419344.1, read as the reverse complement.
TCTGAAACGTTCCAAATGGAATGGTATGTACCATTTAATTTTCCAACCAGAATTTCCGGGTTTTCCGTGTAAATGGAAAGCGCCCCGGGTATTCCAGAATCCCATTTTGCTCTGAAGCCGGATCCGAAGTTTGAGGCCCGTTTCACGTTCGGCAACCTCTGCTACTGCCGTGAAAAAACTGCCGTGTGGAACTATATTCATAAATTATATTACATTTTAAAAGTCAGCAAAACCAGTTTGTTATCGTTTGACGCAAGCTTACAGCAACAGCTTTTGATTCGACTGAATTAAATTTGACGTCTGAAACCAAGTCGTGCTGGTGTCATGCTACAGTCGAGCCAGCTAAGCACGGCAGTAGCACGACGTTTGAAACGGGCCTGACAGTCCAGCTGTCATTTGGACACTTTAAACAACTTTACCATGAAATGAAATATGTCCGAGCCAACGCCGTACAGTCGAACACTAAAATACTGATCATCTGGGAGTCCATCTGGAATAAGCTGCTTGTAGTACACCCCTGCAAGGATGGCGACAATCGTACTGAAAATAACACATAAATGTACTATTTCCATCTCTGGGGGTTCTTTAGACCGACCGGTTAGAGACCAGTGGGACTAACCACCGATCAAACGGCAAAAACTTCATGCTAGCCCACATTTAGAGCACATATAAAAGAAGACAATAAAGTACATTTACAGGACAATAGATCAGGACAATAGAGGAATATGGATTTACATATTTGGCTTACCATGACGTTCTTGCCGATCAAACTGATTGATTGGGTAAAGGAGTCGTCCTCATTCTCTCACGTTCTCTCTCCTACCATCATGGCGGACCAAGCGTTGCTTCTTGACGATAATAATTCTGAAGTGTTATTTGACTTTGTTTGATGTTTAGCTCAATTGACCTTCCCGCTTTTGATCCTTTCAAGTATTGTTCCTACGCCTACGAGCGTTTTTCCTGGTACTTTCTATCGTTAATTGACGCAACTATTTTTGGCAGCCAATTATATCAAATAATATTCTGCTCATGCGCAATTGCAACCACGCTAGAATAAATTATTTAACTGAGAAGGAAGCCATTTCCGAGTTCATGTCTGTCTCCTCTTCAAAGCGAGTCTAAGTGCGAAGTTTTTGTTATGAAAATTAGATTTCATTCGTATGTAAAGTAGAACTAATTACCATCACAAAAACTTCGCACTTAGACTCGCTTCGAAGAGGAGGCAGAGATAAACTCGGAAATGGCCTATAGATCGTTTTCACATGACGTCACGGCGGCCATATTGGTGTACCTAAACAAAGGAACGGCGGCCATATTGGTGTACCAGGCTGACCCTTTGGGAATTGAACTCTATTTTTAAGCAAATGCTTTCTTTTGTTTCATCAAACCAATATGGCCGCTAGTCACGTGAGTGAAAACGATCTATTGATTTCTGCCAGCAGCGCACGCTTTCCGCTTCCCAAAAAAAAGTATCAAAACAAACTTGGTGATCGAATGATAAAACAATTATTGAACTCGGTTATCGCAAAATATCGTGATTTGCCAGTGTCTCGCAGATCAATTATTTGCCTCAGCCTTCGGCTTCGGCAAATAATAGATCTGCTCGCCACAGACAAATCACGATATTTTGCTCAACCTCGTCCAATAATTGTTAATTATTAGCAAGTGCACGCTACGCATTGACCAATAATATAAGCCTCTCTTGTGGGCCGATCACGTTTACCTTGTTTACCACTTAGTTAAGTGCTTGAACAAACAGTTTTTCCTCACATCTTCCAGTAACGGTGAAAGGTGATTTTTCAATTGTTTTTACCCCACCCACCCACCACATGGTTTTTCTCCTCTGTTACATAGCGTATCAAGAGTTTAATGGTGTTTGATTTACTGTAACCGTTGGTTGATTTGTCATTAAATGGTTGAGGGGACAAGTGTTGATGGCGCCAACCCTTCAGTCCCACACTGAAGCGATGCCGGGGCTGTTTTGCTTGGGTGAGCAACAATGGCCATGACCACTTCCCCTTGCAAATGGTTAGACTTTCTAGTCTAACCATTTGCAGAAGGTCCCGTCTCACAGTACTGGTGTGGGACGTTAAAGAACCCACACACTGTTCGGAAAGAGTAAGGACGTAGTCCCCGGTATGATGGTCTATAACTTTTTCTGTTCTGGGGGCACCTGTGCATCCTCTGTGTATTCATTCTTATAAGATTGTTAACTGCGTGACTGCAATTTGCGCCTTAAACGCAGTCTTGCAAAGTCCCCCATAAAGTGTTGTAAAGCGCTTTGAGCCTTGGGATAATTAAAGCACTATATAAATCCCTCATTATCATTATCATTATCATTATCATTATCATTACCATGATCCGACTTTCTTTAATCCGGTCCGGGTTTTGCCAGTCCGATCCGATCCGATCTGGTCCGACCACAGCCTTCGAATGTTTGGACTTGTAATGGTGTGAGGATCTTAGCATTTGAAATAAGCTTGTTTTATCATGTTCTTTATATTTCATTTGAGATAGCTAGTTCCAGATTTTTGAGGGAGTGCGTTAGACAATGCAATACAGTTAATCAATAATCTGTAAGATGTTAAGTGGGGTTTTACGAGCTGTAGGACTGGGAGTGGGATGCATGCATGGTGCATGGTGTTCTGACACTCACATGCATGGGTTCTCAGATTGGTTACCTCTTGACACATTTAAAGGAATTAATTCATTACCCTGGCCTACATTTTGTTGAAGGTTATCCCTTTGGTTTCTAAATACATTCCTAATAGCCAAGGTTGAAGCATTGAAAACAAGGGTTAGAATCATCCTCAAATTCTAACGTGACCACTCTTTTCCCTACAAACACTGTCTACACTTATCCTTATAACCTGTGACAATCAGTCCTCAGGTTGAAACCATTTAATTCAATCAAAGCATCCACATTCTGCTTTCATTCTCTCTCCTCACTAAGACAGACAGGTTGTGGGAAAGAAACAAATGATCACTAAAAATGTCTTGACAGAGCAAAATCTCCCAACTATGTATCACTGTATGGGTAACAATGTGCAGACTATGTAGTAGCCTGTGCGCAGGCTCTCAATTGCAAAGGTGATGCGGGTACGAGGGGTCCGGTGCTTCCCGGCTCATTTTTTGTATCCCTGGCACCTATGAGAGCCAGCTTGCAGGCTAACTGTGTAGAGAATATGTGCATTGATAAATTGGGACTTAAGGGGTTGAAACATTGCTGTGTGATTGATAAAAAGCCAGTGCCCTCTAGCTAATCTCATTCTAGGCATATACTGCATCACTGCTTGGAATTGGAGATTTGATAAATGACATTCGTTACATCCATAAATCTTTTGGGGCATCCCAGAACAGTTCCAGAAGAACCCTCCCTGTATATAAAGGACACAACAATTGCTGATATTTCCGTTCATGTCTATTCACAAAAGAACCTGTCTAGCGATGCCTCCAAGTTTACTGGTGTGGTTTTTCTTCATGGTAGAGGCTAGATCTAAGCATATAGCAGAACATACGACAAATGTCGGTTTGATGTCATTAATGAATATGCATGTGCTGTGTGCCATGATGACTTATTTACAGGAAGACAAACTCTACTCTGCGTTCTTGGGTCTGGCAGACTCTTCAATCGCGAGGGTATCATATGCATCGGCAATTATGGTTTCATATGATTTGCTTTGGGACAAAGTTAATGTTGATGACTGTGTGAATTAATGCCAGCTCACTTTAAGAACAAGAGTCCATTCAACAATGACTTCATCAGACCAACATCAATGGTGACAATAGAATATTTATTGAGAAGGCTTATGACACCCCATATGTTAAGCTGGCCTTGTTTTTTCACAGGGTAGTGGACATATAAAATTAATATACACCCATGTGTGGGCAAAGCTTGTCTTCCATGCAATAACTCAACAGACAGGGGAGAGGAGCAGTTTCCATGTCCAATCACGTATTTTTTGCCACTTGGCTAAAACTGTATAGATCGTTTTCACATTACGTCACGGCGGCCATGTTGGTGTTCCAAAACAAAGGAACGGCGGCCATATTGGTGTACCAAACTAACCCACTGGGAATTGAACTCTATTTGTATACAAATACTTTCTTTTGTTTCATTAAACCAATTTTGCCGCTGGTCACGTGGGTGAAAACGCTCTATACAAGGGAAACAGTGGAATTCTTGTGGTTTATGGAAATCCTGATCCTTGTTTAGGTAGAGGTCAGTTGCTAACCATTGACTCTGATGATGACTTCAGTTCTCCAATTAATGTCAGTCAATGTCACCAAAAATAGTCCTTCTCAGGACCACACTCACAAGGGTGACGGTGCTTTCCCACCTTATGTCAGTTCTATATATTGGGTTTGGATAAGGAAATTTGACAGTCTTATATACCATTGAACACATCAAGAGTTCACTCAAGAGAAAATTGGAATCACATAAAAAATGGAAGCACAAGAATTCATAAAAGACAACGAGAGAGGTAGGCAGAAATAAATGAAAAAGGCCTGTAGTTAACGTGACTTTATTACAGTAATGATAAGACAAAAAACTTTAGCACCTTTCAAAAGAAAATCTTACTTAATGAAACCAATAGTTAAATTCTTTTTTACTTAATATGTACATGATCCATGCATTTACACTGCAAGGAAATAAAGTTATTTTTTTCTTTGGAGGGAAGAACTTGTTCACTTCCTTGTAAATGTCCTTTCTTTCTCTGAGTTCTTGTTAATCACTTGCTTTCTGAGTCACCTTTACCCTTATCATCCCGTTCTTCTTTTAAAGACCCTGTGTCACGCACCCTCTTACTCACTGGTTCACGGTCACGGGTCTTGTCTCGCGGCCTTTCACGGTCTCTGTCACGGTCACTTCTTCGATCTCTGTCCCGCTCTCTTCGATCGTCACGGTATCGGTCACGATCCCGATCACGATTTTTCCTTGTATCACGTTCAGATTCACGGCTTTTTTCTTTTGTCCTCGATTCCTTGCTTTTATCTTTTTCTACAAGCAAGAAGCAAAAACGTTGAAATAACATTTACAAAAGCATTTACAAACTTTGAGGAAAAGCTCTGAATGAAGAGTATCGAGGTCACATCATTTTGAAACACGATGTGAAAAACCAAAGCCTTGTTGCGGTAAACTCAGAGTTCTGGCGGTTTTCCAGATGGGTTGTAAAAAAGCGCAGCATACGGAACGTTTGCTCTGATTCTTTCGACTGACATCAAACCGTTACAGACAAGTACAATCCAGGAAGAGTTAGAGCTAGTTTCCGCGATCAAAAGAATTGGAATCGGAGTCCGGAGACCGAAGAACACCGAATCCTCAATTCAGTGTAATCAAACGTTTCCGTCAACTTCCGGGTTTACTGCAATAGTGGACAACGATAATGCGATTGCGCACGTTACGTGAATCCCGTGTCAGAATCACAAAACAGACGAATCAGTAGAACACAAAGCTGGGTTTAGAACCTTACTTTCTACCTTGCCACGAAATAAAGAAACGAACTTTAACCTGCTGTAGCCTCTGCTGTTTTTGGGGCGTCTGATCTTGGGCTTCCCCGACCAGCCGATCTTGGCTGGTAAATTGCTCTGTCGGGGCGATCCTGATACAAAATATGAACCAATGTCAACTAAATTGAGTATACTGAAATATAATACAGTGTAAGCTTGAAAACATCGACCTTGGATCTAGATACAAACAGTTCAAGGTACCTAAAAGGTTCATTTCAAAATCAACAGTGAAAGTCTCTTGGTCCTGAAAATATGAGATTACGACACAGGACGCACATGGTATACTTTCCTTCGCTCGTTATTTTCAAAACACATCTAGTCACTTTGTGTGATCAAATTATGGTGTATACGCCTCTCGGGCGTGTCTTTGTTGCCCTCGTACGATTATCACTGCATTTTTCGCCATTGTTAGACTGCAGGGCTTAATATAGCTTTCCTCAAAGTCCGCTCATATAAGTCGAGTTGGCAATAAGTCTACTCGATATACATTCCCACTGTCTTCAAGATAGCATGTGATCAAACAACAGACACAAAGCCTGGTCTTTCCCGACTTACCTTGTTACGTACTCGCCGTTCCGCCTCGCTACGTTTTTTCTCCTCTTTAGGCGGACCCCTCGCTTCCTCTGCTGGAGGTTTGCTTTCATTAGCGACGGCCGAGCTTTCTGTATCCTTCTTTTCTTTTTCCTTCATTGTGGAACTTCCCACTTCCCTTTCCAGTTCTTTTCTTGACTTTCCGCCCTTGTCAGAATTGGAAGCCTTCGACATAGGTTCCCTATCCTTCGGCTTGCTTTCGGGTCGCGAATCCCGTCGACTGTCGGGTCTTCGGTCTCTTCGACCGCTATCACTTCCACTTTCTTTTCGGTAGCGTTCATCTCGTCCGCGATCATTTCCGGAACTTTCGGTGCTATCCCTTCGGTCTCTTTGATTACTGGCTCGCCTGTCTTCCGGACGGCGGTCGTCAGATCGTCGATTGTCAGCTCGCCTTCCGTATCCTCTTCCGGAATCAGGTCGCCCCTAAGGACAGGTGTGATGTGCAAGAATGGATAGAGGTATTGGCAAAAAATAACAGTTTTTAATTAGATCTGGAAACTAATCATTTGCTACTTGATTCGCATATTATGGTTGTGAATGATGCTTATGAAATAAATCATATATGAACTGCTGATTTATTTCATATACATCATTCGCTTTCATCCCTTTCACGGGAACATATGAACCCACAATTGACCTGCTTCCAACGTCAGTGGCTTCATAGCTCAGTTGGTTAGAGCATCACACCGGAATCGCGAGGTCACGGGTTCAAACCCCGTTGAAGTTCTGAATTTTTTTCAGGCTTCTTATGCAATCGCATAAATTGCATTCACAACTGCGAGGATCATTGTTCATTTGATATTATGGTTGGTTGGAAAGAACTCGCCCAAACCATTCAAGTTGAATCAGTTGCATGTTTCCCTTTTCAAATGCAAAATGTTAGTGTTAGTACTTAACTTCAAGTCAGTTAGACGTAAACCTAACTGCAGATTTATAGAAAACAGCAATGGCACATGAACGAACAGATCCTGTTAACCTTTTCTTCCTTTCCTTTTGGCGGCGGTTTTGAGTCGAACTTTTCTTTAGAAGGTGGAGCAGCCTAGACAAAACATAAAACAGCATTACACTCTATACCTTACAGAGGATAACAACAAACTCTTCTCAATATCGACTCAAGTTCATTCTTGAAAAGTATAAAGAGAGTCAGATTTTAAAGAAACTGTGGTGCAGCATCGGTGGTGTAGGCTTGGGAGGGGGATGGCAACCCGCACTACCAAAATGGCTGGAAATCGAGCCTATCGCTGGTGGAGTGGTACACGAAATTTTGCCGGGTTTTATCAACTGAGTTGATAATGTAAATTGACCATCAAAAGCTGACGTTTCGCGCGGTAGCCCTTTATATTAGCTCTGACGAAGAGCTAAAGCACGAAATGTCAGCTTTTTCACCTCTTTACGGTGGCCAATTTACATTATCAACTCAGTTGATTAACAAAGTTTCCGTGTACCTTGTTAAAAATTAATTAACTGATACCTTTGCATCTCTTGTTCCTTTTTTATCCAGTTCATCCTTTCTGCGGCCCTCATCTTTGTTTTTAGCATCTTTCCTACTATGAGGACGAAATCATAAACTAACTCACTTTCGTAGAGCACCAAGTGGTTCTCAGGAACTCAGGAAAAGAGAAACACAAATACATAGAACACTTATTGACAAGTTCTGTAAATCACTTTTTCATTATACAGAATCATTGCCTTAAACAGAAGAGACCAAGTTATGTTGTTTGTTCTAAGGTCAATTCTTTTGGATCACTGAATTTCTGGTTTCCAAATGTGGGCCTGACTTTGTATCCCACTTCTGGCACCATGTGGTAATCCTTTTTTACAACATAGCAAATGTAATGGGAGCAGCACCCTGTGCCCACACTTAAACATGTCAGCAGCATAGAGCTGTTTCTCAAGTCACATAACAGCTGAAAGACTTACTCATCTTTTGGCTTTTCTTCTTTGGGAGACTGCTGACCACTGGTACCTTTTGCATCTTTGTTGGAAGACATACTTGATGTAGAACCTTTCTTAGGTGACTATAAAAAGGATAAAGTAAAGGGAAATAGCATCCCAATAATTTCTCAATACTGACAAAAAAAAAGACAGTGATTCCCAAAGGTTTGTGACACAGAACTGGAAAAACAGCAAATGAACAAATGGTGGTGCCCTTGATGTAAATGATGTTCAGAAAGGGTTCTATGCCCCAGGTAAAACTATAATAAGGACATGGTGGCCCACAATGAAGTAAATGGCATGGGGTATATGTTGCGGTTCAAATTTATCTCTGGTTTAAAATTTTTCAAACCAGTTTAATTTTTGTTTTCTTTTGTCTCAGATTATGGTAATGACTCTAAGACAAAGAGAAATCAAAGTTAAACTGGTTTGAAAATTTTTAAACCAAAGAAAAATTTGAGCCACAACATATACATGCAACTAAACCAGACTGGGGAATGATCTGCACAGGGCAGTAGGATGTTGCAAGTGATCATTGATTAGGTCGTTACACAGTAGCTATCCTGCAATGTAGACTACTCTTATCTGCAGATCATGAGTGTGACAAGGCAATAACATGTGTACCTTTGAGGGCTCCTCTCTTTCTGCCCTTCGTTTCTTTTCTGGAGTTCCACGCTAATAAAAAGGCAAAGGTGTTGTTAGGTTACCCTTCTGTCTAACCTAATTCAATCCAGATAAATGCTCACTGTCAGTACTTACAGTTGACACTGGTCTCCCTCGTGAACTCTTCTTCATTTTCATGTACTCCAGTAAGGGTGTACTTATCTTTGCAGAACTGGAGGAAGCTACAGGAAAAGCCAAAAGGTAAAAATTCTGTACCTTTTATTGCACATGCATATCTCATGAAGGAGTGATGGGCAAGGATAGGGAATGGAACCCCAGACCTTGCAGCTTGATCTTTCAGTTTTTCATCAAATCTTTGCATTATTATATTGCCATCAGATGCTTCAACATCTTGTCACTATCTCTAAATATTGAGCAATAAGAAAATATACTGTCACTACAGCCCAACCATTTCTGAATCGCAAACTCTTGAATGCCATTATACTTCTGCTTTTCCCGACAAGCATGGTCTCACCTGGGTTTCCTGTTTATTGTCAAGAACACTTTCACACAATCAAAACCCAGCACATGATTACAAAACAGACTTACTAGATTTGATGTTTTGTGATGCTAACACAAAACTGATAATTATTTATCTTACATTTTTTGGCTTCAATCTCCTCTAAATGGCTCTCAATACTTGGAGGTGGTTCACTGGCTTCCTTGAGAGACTCAATAAAAGCCAGATAGTCAGGATCTGAAAGAAGAATCAAAGACTACATGAAGCAAATGAATTCTTGCATTTACGAAGGACTATCATTTCTTATGACTCCATTTGAACTCCCCACCTTCAAGGATGGTTCCAACCTTTGGATCCTTTTTTGCTTTTTTCTTAGGAACGCCTTGGTAAGGAGCGTACTCCACCACAGCAGGGTACTCTACACCTACAAAGATTGGACATTGTCATTTGAGAATAAAACAACAAAGAGTAACATATGTTACTGTATAAATGATCCACTGAATTGAATGATTGACTGCCCCCATCAGTATCTCACTCCCTGCCTGACTGTCTGATGCCAAGTGACTAATCAAGTTTCTCACAAGCTGGCAGACTGTCTTCTGCATTTGCTCTCAATTTGTTTTTTCTCTTATCCGTTATCAAAAAAACCTACAATGCAATTCCTGCTTATCCCCCTCCCTCATAACAATAGGGACCTTTAGCAATAACGATGGGGACAGATGGCAACGGCTACCGGAAACACAAATTGACTTCCGGAAATACTCTGCGCATGACCGGGGTTGTTTGCACGCGGTCGTCCACTCCGCGCGAACGTGAAACTGGTCATTTTGGCGTTGTCGGAAAACGTGAGTATTTCATCGGTTATAGTTTACAGATTGTACCTTTGTATTTCATGACATCGATTAGGGACTATCCTGAGTGAACTGTCTAAGGTTTTTCTGAAAGGCAGAGTTCGTGTTATCTTTGTTATGTGAATAATACTCGTATATTTTGCACACTGATAGTAACTGAGAGAAATGCCTTTTACCGCGACAGGACCACCGACTGTAGGAAAAAATGTTTTGATTCCACTGAGTTTTGCGATGGCCATGAATGTCAAATATGTAGTTCAGCACTTGGTTAGTGACAAGACTGATGACAGACACTGGTTGGCTGAACAGCGGGATCATGTCGCTGTACCGGCAAGGATACGCAACACGTTTGAGTAACAAGCATAAGCCCTCGATACCATCGCATACGCTTCGTTACTCGCATCTGAAGGTTGCAGGGAGTTGTAGCGCTTGAGCAAGACGCGCTATGTGTTCCTTTTGAAAGCGAAAATCTGCATAACAATCTGCTGAACTGATGTCATCAAGATCAAAGGCAGGATAGTTTTCGTTGTTGAAATCAGGATTTTTAGGCTGGAACTTTTCGTACGAAATAAGAAATTCTTTGTCTGAGATCATCTTACTGTCATAACATATCGCCAGGAGATCCCGGAGTTCTTTAAAACTCGCCATTCATCAACGATAAATTCGTTTTCTTCACTTAAGTTGGTGTTAATTTGTGTTTACTCCGTCACACACGAAGGTGACAGCTAAAGTATTTTGATTTTGGCGGCGACGGCATAAAACTATTCCTAGTCCTTCTCGGTTAATCACGTCGCCGTCGCCCTCAAATCCCGATGCTAAAGGTCCCTAATGTTGTTTTAACGGCCTCCAAAAGGAAGATTAGCCCATCGATGGCTCTGCAAATATTTCAACATAGTCTTGGGGCCAGGGGCAGGGGAGGGGGGGGGGGAGTTAAATATGCGGTAAAAGAAGAATATCCATTGCTATTATAAGGATAGAAGTATGCATAGTGGAAGTTTCTAGTTTTCACCTAAGTTTGACAAGTGTCCCAAGGTCTTATGACCTGCAATGCAGCAAAGGCTAAATGTGTGCTGTTTTCCCCCAATATGAGAGTGGTTTACCTCTGCTGTCTACAAAACAATACCCATCAAACTGGTCCCTGAACTTAATGATGTCATCTCTGTTTTTAAAGTTGATGTAAGCCCTTGAAAAGGATAGTGGACCAAAGCTGCAAAAAGATAGGCCAAAACAACATTCAGTATTAAATACACTTAAAACCTGCCCACACAAATATAAATCACCTATCGTGTCTTTTGCCAAATTAAAAGAATATGTCATATGACACATGATGGTGTTTGTCTCTTACAAACACAGTGAGGGAGTATAAGTGTTTTGCAATTTTGTAAGGTTAGAACAAGTTAAGCTTACCGGTAATCTAATTTGAATTTTTTCTGTTCTTTCAATTCAAATTCTGTCTTGAATTAGATTCTCAAAATGTTTGAACACCAAATTTACTGGTAGTATTTTATGTATGTCTTGAAGACCAACAGAAACTTGCAGCACCTCATATCACTGCCAACAAAGTAAAGAAAATCATGTTCTGGAAAACCACCCAGCTCTTCCTTCAGCTGATCTTCAGTAAATGACGGGGGAAGACGACGTATTACAACCTGGAAGATGTTGAAATAACATAGTTATTATTATGTTAATATTAAACCCACATAATGATAGCTACAGGTCTGATTTGAACAACACATCAAATACTCCATAATCCGTATACTCCAATATCCCGTCAGATGTTCTGATGTGTGGTACCTCTGTTTATTTTCATAAGTTGTGCTGTAGTTTGAAGATCCCACAGGGCAAGTCAAAAAACAAACAGAGACACTATACAACAAAATATCTAATAAGAGATTTATTATCCAAATCTTACTTATGATTTATGACCCAGGGTGGGGGAGGGTCTAACTTACAGCTAAAAACCGTCCATCTCTTTCATCTCTTTCAGGGGAACATATGAACCCACGATTGACCTGCTCCCAATGTCAGTGGCTTCATAGTTCAGTTGGTTAGAGCATCGCACCAGTATCGCCAGGTCACGGGTTCAAATCCTGTTGAAGTCCTGATTTTTTTTCAGGCTTCTTTACGCATTTGCATAAATATATGTTATTCACCGGCCTTGGGCCATACGAGACCTCGGGCACAGTTTTTCCCAATACGGATGGACCAAGGCCGGTGAATAACATTTTAATTTATTTATTTATTCTATTTTTAGAAGGTAGGAGAAACTATTAAGAAAAACTGGAAAAGTCATGTTTTTATTTACACATTGTCTCATCAACGTGTCAACAAATGTACAAGTTTCGCTTTCAAAAGTCAACAAAGTTGAACAATAACACGGCTCTATTGCAAAAAACAATTAAGACAAATTGAAACTTCGCTCTTTCAATTCGCAACTTCACTCTGCGTTAGCGTAGTTGGTTACCATGACCGTGGTAGGAAGAAAATACTGCCCGCTCCCGGATTGGAGCAGATTGGAGCAGATTGCAGGATTCTCAGGATACCGCCCGCTCACGATCAAAGAAATAAATAAATTGCGTTCACAACTGCGAGGATCATACTTCGTTTGATTTCATTATCGCAGACAGTCTGCGATTTCATATATGATTTATTTCATATTTATCATTTACAAAGAAATTACCTTTGTTGGAAACAGCAGCCTTTCTCTCTTACTTTTGGATGAACTCGCTGACTTCTCGACTTCGCTTTTCCCCATTTCGTAAAGAATATAAACTTAAGGTTCACTAAGTTTAACGTTCTCTTTATACCCACACGCCATCTTGGACGATTGTTATGTTGGAAATTCCGTGTAAGGAACATGGAGATATGAGTATTCCCGCAAACACCGCTAACCAACATACGTCTCACTTATCACATGACTTCCTCGCGGCAGACTTCACTTACTTTTTGTGGGTGATTTTTCTCTGACTATTAAATTTCGTGTTTTTTTGTACCCTGAGACAAATGGAAAAGAACGTCAAGATGAAGAAGAAGGTACCCTTTACCCATTTTCTTAGTTGAGTTTATTCAGAACTTTTTAATGGTGTGCTTGGGGCCGTGTTTCGTCATGTTTGTAGGTTCTTCTCATGGGTAAGAGTGGCTCAGGTAAAACAAGTATGCGGTCGATTATTTTCGCAAATTACATCGCAAGAGACACACGAAGGCTAGGGGCTACAAGTAAGTGCTGCTCTGTTGAAGTCACATCTGGTTTTGTGTTCGCTTGTAGAATTGAGTCACTCATTGTAAACAACTTTTGATCGTGTTGTCTAAGATACATATAACACTCCTTAGCTTTAAAATGCAAAATTACTTGTGCCTTCAATTTCAGTTGATGTAGAACATTCACATGTACGATTTCTTGGAAATTTGGTCCTTAATCTGTGGGATTGTGGAGGGTAAGATATCTCTTTAGAAAGTTTTAACAATAAATTGTAGCCTCTATAAGTTCTATTATGCTTCACTGAAAAGTCAGAAGATTGAGTTCAACAAGTGAATTTCATTTTAACTGGATAGTAAGCGTAATACTTTTGTTGTGTTGCGCTTCACATCCAGTAAAATGCAATTTAACATTGGAAGACAGTAATTCAAAACCCTCATATGTGCAAAGAAAATACTCATCCTTGAGAAAATGGTTTGTAAAATCATAGAGGTTACTAAAGTATCTATCCCATGTTTCCCATAAAGATATGTAAGTTCCACTTGTACAAGCTGTAAAAGATAAGGCAAATTAACAAGAGGCGACGACAGTTAATGAAATTACGTGCATATTATACTGGTAGTTGATTGAGTTTAACAAGTGAATTTCATTTTAACTGGATAGTAAGCATAATATTTTTCCTATGTTGTGCTTCACATCCAGTAAAATGCAATTTAACATTGGAAGACAGTAATTCAAAACCCTCATATGTGCAAAGGAAACACTCATCCTTGAGAAAATGGTTTGTAAAATCATAGAGATTACTAAAGTATCTATCCCATGTTTCCCATAAAGATATGTAAGTTCCACTTGTACAAGCTGTAAAAGATAAGGCAAATTAACAAGAGGCGACGACAGTTAATGAAATTATGTGCATGTTATACTGGTAGTTGGTTGTGTCATTGTTTCGCTTACTGGTAAACATCAAACAGTTATAATAGTGTTATTAATTCTTAAATAGTTTGTGTAAATATATGTAGTTCTTATTAGTTAGTATGAAAGTAATACTTTTTATCCAAATTGTTATTTATCACTGTATTCCTTTTGTTTAAATTATTTGCTTTGGGACACCCACTCAATTAGTTCTTAGAACTATTTGGGTGTCTCAAACTCCACACAACTTACATAGTATTTAAGTATTTTCTATTCCTCCTTTCCCTCTTTATTTCTTAGATATCCTTATTATCAAGAATTGTAAATTATTTTGGTTTCTTTCACTTTGTTTTCTTATTGTACTGTATTTTTTATATTGATGTTTGAAGCACCAGTGCAATAATTATCATACATTGTATTCGTGTGAGTTCAAATAAAATTGAATTGAATTGAATTGAAAAAGATTGATTTCAACAAGTGAATTTCATGTAATATAGGATATGAAACATAGCATTGTTACATGATGCTTCATATCCAGTTTAATGAAGTTCAGCATTGAAAGATGATGATTCAAAGACCATATTTGTGCAGAGAGAACACATATTCCTGAGAAAATAGTTTGTAGAGTCCTAGAAATTACTCAGATATTTGAAGGGGTGCCTGGAAAAAGGTTCTAAGTGACGTCTGATAAATTGCCAGATTCTCCTTTCAAGTTTCCTTGTATGCACTCGTGAATGACTAGGAGAATTTGACATTACATCAAAAGTCACTTAGGGCCTAATTCCACGAATCTCTTCATTTATCCCCTGTAACCCATAAAGAGGAGTAAGTTCTGCATTTACAAGTTGTAAAAGTTAAGAGAAGACTTAACTAGGGCTGGTGACATTTAATGAAATTAGGTTGCGTATAGTTACTTGCCTTATCAGTTAAAGGCAGTATTTATTATTCTGAACCCTTGTAGACAAGGTTGTTAACTTTAATGTAATAGAAGTCTAGTAAGCGTGAATGCAGCATCCATGTGATAGGTGCATTGTAGCCATGTGAAAACCTTGATTGGCTCACATGAGCAAGTTACTGAGTGCATATTGGAGTTTGTATTCAAATGAACAATGTCTTTAGACTCTACCATTGATACCTGTAATATAAAATGCAATGAAAGTAGATGACATTCAGTGAGAACACTGAGGAGTCTGTAATCAAGTGGAAGTTCAATATTATTGTTTAATCTTGTTCAAGTAGTATTTTCTCTTTATTTTGTTTGTTTTTAAGTCCCCGTCCACAGTATGATTAGCTGGCTCCAAAAAGTAATGTAACATGTAATAATGAAAGTAATGTAAGAAAGGTACATGTATGACAGAATCCTTAAGCTCTCTTAAATATATTTTATTTAAAATCCCCCATTTCTCTGCAAAATTCCACTTTATTGTCTTACTTTTCTCGAAAATCTTTGGACCTTGAGACCACATTGCCATGGCAATTTTCCTTAACCTGTGTTAAGGAGGTACAGTAGTTGTGTAACCACTTGATAAGCATGTAGACAAGTAAATTACAGTGTATGATCACATTTTGTTTGCACTATTTTTTGTAGCCAAGAGGCTTTCATGGAGAACTATTTTACAAGTCAGAGAGACAACATTTTCAGAAATGTGGAAGTGCTCATCTATGTTTTTGATGTGGAGAGCAGAGAACTGGAGAAAGATATGCATTATTATCAGACATGCCTGGAAGCTATCCTCCAAAACTCACCTGATGCCAAGATATTTTGTCTCATTCACAAAATGGATTTGGTACAAGAGGATCAGAGAGACACAGTGAGAAATTTTCTTTAATATTCTTTGTTGTAACATTCTTTAATTGATTTGTTCCACACATGTTAGCTCAAAAGGGTATTTGTTTAAAAGATATGCAAAATCTAAACCTAATCTTGCTGTCCAATTTAGGAGGGTGTATTTAGTTGGTCTTTTCTTTCCAACCTTGGAAGTGTGCTATTCAATTTAGACAGCCATTTTTACAAGGAAAGCATGCGTACACAAGAGGCGTCTAGCAAGATTTCCACACAGCCCCATACATTAATGTACACATTCTGTTCATGCTCACCATGTTTAGAACCAGGTTTTATTATAATGTATAAAGCTGTGCAGAAATCTTTTGGAGGCTTCTGTATAAGGAAGCTGTACTTCCTTAGTTGGGGAAAACCTCTTTGAAGTTCATGTCCCAGTAGGATATCTGCTTTAGATGTGCATCCCAGAGATAAATGAAAGGTTGTCTGCCTTTGAGAGGTGTTCTTCAAGAGATGTCCATCTTTGAGGTGTCTGGCCCTGGGGAAAGAAGGCTATTTATTCTAGAGAGAGGTCCATAATGAAACGGTCTATGTCTTACGTAGTTGTTCTCAATAAAGAGGTGTTCATCTTTAAAAGAATTAAATCTTAATAAAATACTTATCACTTCTGGAGACATTCACTCATAGTAGACTGTCCATTGTAACCCACCAAGTGGACCTCTTTTCAGATTTTCAGAGAACGTGAGGAAGACCTGAAGAGACTGTCCAAACCATTAGACTGTACATGTTTCCGTACATCAATCTGGGATGAAACGTTATACAAAGCTTGGTCGTCAATTGTGTACCAACTTATTCCTAATGTAACACAACTGGAGCAGAACCTGGAGAACTTTGCATCCATCATTGATGCAGATGAAGTCTTGCTGTTTGAGAGAGCTACATTCCTGGCAAGTTTTCTTTGCTGTTTCTGCACATCCAATTAGCATTATCATAGGTGTAATGATAGACCAGGGGCTGGACTTTTCCTTAGATATTCTGAGTTGGATCACAGACTACTCTGATGGACAGTATACTGGTGACTTCTTGCATATTTCTGCCTACTGCAAATTTAGTGACAGGCTTACATTACGAAAACCTTTTGCTTGCCTCTGGGAAAAAGAAAATGCTGAGTGGATTGTTGGGTTGGTCTTAAGGGGAAAAGGTTTAAGAGAAGGAATTAATGAAACTTTGAATTCCTGGGAAGGATGGAGAAATACTTGTCTTCTGGAACAACCATGTGAAATCAATAATAATATTGTGAAAACAGTTGGGTATTGTTCATTGTCAATGTGTTAGTAGGTACAACCCTGTACCATACTCTTACAGTGCAGTCACTTGAGATGATTAATGTATTGTATTTACAATATAAAAATGGTCACTGACCATGAGCCACTCAGAATTGCATGTTTAGGATATTTAGGCATCTTAATGAACCTTGATGCCATTATATTTCTAGGTTATTTCTTATTGTCAACGTAAATCTCATAAAGATGTGCACAGATTTGAAAAAATTAGCAACATCATCAAGCAGTTCAAATTGAGTTGTAGGTAAGTAAAGCCATGGTTAAAATATTAATTACTAACTATATTAATAACTAAAAATTAATATTGTTTAATATTAGTGGACAAAGGCTAGTGTGTTTGGTTGTATTCATGAAAGCCAGAAAATGAGTACATTGTTAAATAGTTAGACAGTTGTGGTGCATTGTTATAGGTATTAAAGTCATAACTAAAGAATTACCAATATTTTAAGGTGGAAAATTAAGAAGAGTTGTCACCCTTTTACTATCTGTATTGGCGGACATGTCTGTGTTCATTAATCAAATACAAACTTATATGGGAGGGAGGGTTCCTGGGGCAGCTGTCCCTTTAGTGTTCATGTCAGCTGACCCCATATACCATCATATGTACATGTTTGAATCTGTTGCTCAAGTTTGGAAGAGAGGCAGCTACATAGCTAAATAAATGAGTCGTAGAACACAGGCAGAAGTTGTAGACAGGACAATGGAGGAGTGTATGCATATTCCATTGTGGAAGTGAAACATGACAAGTAAGTTTGACATCTTTTCTCCAATTTCGTTTTTTGGCATTGCAACTCTTTAACATTAACTTTGTTGCTTTCTTTCCAGTAAACTTCATGCTCATTTTCAAAGCATGGAGGTGCGTAATTCAACATTTGGAGCATTTATTGATGTTTTCACACCAAACACCTACGTTATGGTGATCATGTCAGACTCAACAATACGTAAGTATTAGAGTTACTGTGAAAATCCAAAAACCATGAACACTAGAAATAGTTATGGAATGTTATCGTGTTTCAAGCAAATCGTGCGCGAGAAAACTAAACCACAGACAGAAATTAGGTTGTGGTTTCATATTTCTTCTGATTGGTTGCTGCACAGTGGGAGATGTCAAAATCAAATCAAAGTGTTCACAGTTTTCAGATTCGCACAGTAATTACTATACTCTGTGGTAAATATAAGTATCATTTTATCTGGAAAATCAAAGTGAAGAAACAGAAGAGTTGCAAAAAGAAGAAGAAAGATGACTTGTCAATTAGCTGTCTGTGGTCCACAAAGCAGAGGAGTCTGTGCACATCGAGAGATAATTATAGCCTTCACTTTATAGTTGCAAGCATCTGTTTTCTCCTAACAATATCAAAACATGTTTAACATGAAGCAAAGGAGTGAAAGAAGACTTGTACCCACAACTTGGAATTTTCCAAGGTAAAGAAGGGTTTTGGCATTTAGCAGGTATTACTTACTGAGTGTTGCTGTTATTCTCTCAATAGCATCAGCTGCTACGCAGATCAACATTCGCAATGCAAGAAAACATTTTGAGAGACTGGAGAAGGTTTCAAGTAATGGACAGCACTCTCTTAAAGGAAGATAGAGACAGAGAAAAAAGAAGAGGCGAGATGACAGAGGGAGATGTGCATGGCACAAAGTGTTCTTCATAAATAGCACGCAAACAGAAAAGAGTGCTAATTATAACACAGCCATGGCAATTAGATTTATACAGTAATGCAGTGTTGAAAAGAGCAACATTAAGGTTAATATGTGAGCATTACTGTACTGCATTTTACTGACCACCATCATTCAACAACAACATATAGCAGATATTTGCAAGGAGTGGTCATTACGCTTGAATACTGAGAACTTCTCAAAACCAGTTGTGACTTGTGAGAACTTGCAATACTTTAGCAGTCATTGTGGTTTGGTGTATTTTCATGGACTTGTCTAAAAATGAATGTGTAACTGTGTGACCTCTGGAAAGAGGCAACTGATATTCTCCTTGATTTTTTGACATCCAGCTAAATGTCTTTTGCTGTTGGGTAAACCATTAAAATAAATGAATGCAATGTTCGTGAAGTCACATGTTTATGGCCAATTGATGATAAATCGATTAAGATTTGGTAGGAGTTTTTTTAGAAAGCTTATTGGTTTGATTGGAGGCTAGACGTTTGAACATGATTTTCATAGTATTGCCATAATCTTGAGAGTACTTGTAATATGTTATCTTTCTTGTAGGCAATTTGAACATCATAGTGTTAGGGGCAATGTGCATTTAAGAAAATATTCTTACCTCCCCCACAGAGGCCGTAGAGGATCAATGGAAATTCCAAGAGGGGTGGGAGTGGCGAAAGAAAGAGTTTTTAAAGAGAAGTATAGAGCTAAATTGGAATTTCCAGAGGAGTGGGGAGTGCAAACAAAAAATCTTCCGTGGAGGGGGGGGGGAGGTGGACTTTTTCTTGAACCTTGCAATTTGATGGGCTGCTCAACATGGGTGGCATGTGCCCACACTTGCATTCCTACGGTACCCCAGGTTTCAGACCTAGGGGTGAGGGTGACGGTATTTTACTTGGTCCAACTTCCCTTGCCATGTTTGTCTCTCCAGTAAAGGAGTCATGCCCTCCGGGACAAAACCTTCACAACCATTGACTAAGCATGGGACATTTTTCCAAACTTCAAGGTTTTTTATTGCGGCCAGCTGCAATAGGCTTAAGTATGCGTAAATTGTATTTTGTTGCGAGTATTGTTATCAGGAACAACTGCAAAAGTGATAAGCACATTATTTCAAAACTCAGTACTTTATAAAAGCGTAACTTCTTTGCAACGTTTAAACTATTATAGTGGGCATTTTTGAAAGCGTTCAACAGCTGTTTATGGTGTCTAGTTTCAGAGGAAAACTAACAGAATCTACTCTCAGATAACATTTTAGTTTTACTATTTATTAAGGAAAGAGTGTTAAAAATGCTTGCCCAAGCTCTATTTCTTTAACTCTGAAAGCTCTTTGGTCAGAAAGAGCAAAGACTGGTTACATTTCCTGTTAACACTTGAGGTCAGTCCCGCATTTTGCACAAAACCTGTCACCGGGTCGAGGCTTCATACCACACCGAAAACAAGCGGAAACCTCGTTTTCGGCCACACCGCTTTCTTCAGGGGAATGCGGCGAACCTGAGTAGGGGGACAAATATCCAGATCTAAAGAGACTGCTTGGATTACTATAACGAGCCAGTTCACTGTCTTCATTTCCACCTCTGTGGATCTGCACAGAGAGGCCTCTTAGATGAGGTGAAAAACGCAATCCCTCATGCGCCTGCGCAGGAAGAATTCTCGTGGTGCTCAGTGGGTGTGTGGTTGTCTTGGTAATGCTATTGAGCGACGTTAGTGACAAGGTGGGCGCCATTGGGGAGAGAAGTGTTGGTTTTACTCCCGCGAATTGGATATTGGGATAGCTTGAACCTATAGGAATGGTGGGAAGACCTTGGCTGAGTGATGCTGGGAAATCTACAGAGTTATTCTTGCTGTCAAGAATACACTCAATCGCCTGCACTATGTCACCGCTACATCCCTTCAATACGAGCTCTAAAACATTCTCTTTATGCGAGGGGAACACCTTGCTGAGGACTTCAACTGGACGAGGGGGGTTACGCCGCTTTATCGCCGATTCACCGAGACTTTTCTGCAGGAGTTTAATAGTGTAGTCAAAATCATCTTGATCCCGAAAAGTTGAGCTCCATGGCAACTGCAATGGGGGTCTTTCGCTTTCTTTGATCATGTGATCAGCACCTGACCGGTAACTGTCATGCCCGTGATAGCGGGGTGATGGAGTGCGGGAACTGGTAGCATTTGCATGAGTCGGAGAGGGACTTCTTGCCAATCTTTTAGGTGGTGGTTCATCGGTCTGATCCTCCGGGAGATGCGATACATTGTCACAATACTGTGCGTCTTCTTTCTCTTCTTTTACAAATACAGGCTGTTGCGGAGTTTTCTCTGTGGATTTAGAAGTCAACACTTTAATTCACTTTAATTGTGTCGCGCACGCTCGCTCGCGAGAGTCAACCGTTTAGAAGCTGGCTTTTCCTTTTTGCGTGCAGTGAGTTGTCTCGGCTTCAGTCTCCCAAGGAATGGAAAACAAATGAATGCCTATAGGGCTTCAGTGGTAGATTACAGCCTGCGGTCTCGCTTCAGGAAGTATAGAAACTGCTTATGTCAAGTGACGGCTGCCCTCTTTTTGACCTAGGCTACGTGTGATTGAGTTTTAGTGGTTTGAACTGGTCGCCCTAAGGTCTACGCTTTATGTTGAGAAGAAAGTGGCCAGTTTACCGTTGATTTGGTTGATCAGCTTTTACAACTAGCTCTAAACTCATAGTCTAACTGAATTCTTGAAACGGTTTGTTGGATTATGACGATTCTTTTCACTTTGAGGAGACTCCACAAGGAGCTGCGGCTGTCTTTTTTTTAGAAGTCTCAAAGAAGCTTCAGCTCTTTAACAACGTCTATAGCGTTCGATTAGTTGTTTTGGACTAACATACTTCTTAAAGGTACCCACAAGCCAGGAATTGTTTCAAAATTATTTTGGGAACCAATGAAAACAACTCAAAATAGATCCAGTGATTCAGCGCTTTAAGGAACAAAGAATTCAAAGAGGCTTAAGGCAAAATTCAAACAGACTTGAATGAAGACAAAAATATATATATTTAACTCCGACTTTGATTTGGCCACTCAGTAAACTAGTATTGAGACTCGATGACTCTGACTCTAGCGCTAAAATATGAAGATATTATCTAGTGAAGTGACCTAGAAACTTCTGCTGCTTGTAGATGAAGAGTAAAAGCATAAAATGTGAATGTTTTATAAAAACCAAAAAAACTTTCTGTGCAACTGATCTGCTTGAGAAAGTTCGAAACGCAACTGTTTCACCGACCACATCAAGAAACCGGCCAAAACATTTCTTTGCCTTTCCTGACCCAAAATGGGTGTTTACATCAATGTTTGGCAAATTTATCCTTTAGAATTGGAATCTTCATTTATTTAGCCAACGAAGCGAATTCAGTAATCAGTTACAGTTTATGTAACAGATGAAAAGTCATCTGACAAATATGTTGTACTTTTTTCGAGCACCTTACCGGGTGGTAGACAGTTTGCTTTATTCACATAGTTGCACTCACCGAGAGAACTCTTTTGGACTGAAGAAAAGAGAACTGAGGGAGGAACAAAACAGGCAGCTGGAATAGATAGTATTTATCTTTGCTTTCTTCAGAAATGAGAGCTAAAAATTTGGGTACCGAACGGCACTTTGATTTTCTTTGGGGATGGGTGGTACTTAGAAGGTCATCTCGTCTATTAAAATCTACGCCTTTTATAGCTTGAAACATGGCATGGTTGTAGTAGATTTCCTTTTCAAAAGAACGCTTTTGGGTAATCACTGCTGAACAAAAAAACCCTTTAATTGATACTGTAGCCTTTCTTCCTTTTCAAATGAAAAGAAACAAACCCGTTATGGACTTGCGTCCATGCAAAATGAATAATAACACGGTATTGCACACTCCTTAGAATCAGTAAAAATACGTTACTTTCAGCTTCAACAAGATTACAAACAAAGTTAGACAAGAAAAAAGATTCTTCCCAGTGTTTGATATGGACTTAAGCCCATTCTTTTGTTGTTTGAAATTAGCTTCCGTTGAAATTTTACATTTTACATTTAAATTCCCTCAACAGTAACAAACTAATAATTTCGACTTGAGTAACTTCTATGACTTTTTCCATTAAAAAATCACTCGAATTTCAGTGTTACCTTCAGTGGTAGGGCAAGATGGTGGCCTTACCGGCTCGGCTGGCGGACTCTCGGCCAAAACTGAGTTAATAGGTCTTTGCGTTAAGGACGGGTATGGTACTTCGTGTTCTCCACTTCCGCGCACAAATCGTACACATGGTCTGGAATCGTATGGTTCAATTCTTGTTTGATGGCGTAACAAGGCAACTCGAGCCGCAGTGATCCTTTGGCGTTCAGCTATCAAAAGGCACTTGGGACACACACAGTCTCTCCATTTACAGTAATGTTTGTGCCCTTTCAGCGAGGATACAACTCCGTGATTACGACAACGAGCACACTTAGGCGAGCGGAGCGCGTTGCTCGATGAACTCTCAGATATGGCGTTACTCATGATCAATCTTCTTTGACTTGAATTTTCAAAAGCGTAATAGTACTGTTTTATAGGTATCGCAGCTTTTTTACCAAGTTGCCTTCAGAGCTCTGCAGTCTGCGATCAACGGACGAAAATTGGTGTCAGAGAAAATACGACCAGTGCTTTAATGCCCCTGTGTAATTAACAGATGGTGTTTACTAAGAATATACGCCCTCTTATTGGCTCACACACGGTCAATTATTCAACGGTATTGTTTGAAACGGTAGGACGTGATGTGCCATCCTCTAAAACTGTACAAAGTATACATGAGTAAATTCCATCGCGGCTGCCGTAAAATTGTAATAGATTATTAAAATGCCTTGGTCGTTTCCAATGATACAACTTTTGCGCTATAGTTTTGATTCCTAGAAAGAAAGAATTTTATGCGCGCAGAAATTTTGTTTGCCGGTTAACAAAAGACTAGAATTGTCATAATTTATGTATGACTATTATTTTACTGTTAAGCTTTGATGTCGCACTGCCTGTGAGAACAGTTTGATCTTTCTGGAACAAATGACAAGCCCGGTTGAAAAGAATGTCCTCTAGATTCAAATCCACAGTTAACCTTCGAGGCTTCTCGAAGATTCAGCCAAGCATTTCAACGCGCACCAGCTATGACAAAGAAACTGTCAACTACAGCTACATAATTCTCACCTCAGAAAAAATTCGCGTTAACAATTTCTAGTTAACCTTAACAAAAGACATTTAAATTGCTATCGCCGCGAATAAGCGACAGCTGAAACTTCGATAACCGTAAACTTTAAGTTTAGTTGTGTTGCACTGATTTCAACATAGTTGCTCTGGATTTAGACACCCGGATTGTGACGATACTGTGAGACGTTTTGTGGGTGATTAAAATTAATAACTATTTTGAAATGGTATTTACACTTTCAAAGGCAAGATTGCCTTTCCAAATGCCTTAACGTGTTTTAACTTGTTGCATGTAGTAAAATAATTTTTTCTACCAACTGTTTTTGTTTGTCCAAGGACTCCAATTTAACTGTTGGTTTCCTTAATTCGCTGCCATCAAATCAGATGTCCCAATCCTGTGAATAGGTTGGTTAAGTACCGTTAAGGACAGCTCGAATGAATCACATTCAATACAAAATTATCTGTAGAAATGTCAACTTTTTTTTTGTTAATTATCTATTCAGTTATATGAAATCAAATTCTGCTTTTAACTTTTTCTGCCCCAGATCTGACTGAAAACTTTTATGAGAATCTTAAATTTCTTTGGTGGGGAGGGGGGAGGCATCGAAAGACAAGTTTCAAGTTTCGCCAGATGAAAACGAAGTCAATTGTCAGTCCGGGCCAATCTGAGAATGCAAACCCCCGGCTTTCACAGACGTCTTTGGAGGTCTAGAACTGGTGCGATTAAGTCAATACCTACTGACATTTCTTTCGTTCTGAATTCTCTTACAGTGCCTTCGTTCTGTATTTAATCAGTCTGAGTCGAGAAAATAGAAAACCAAGGGCCACATGGGGTGCTGTACTGAAACTCTAAGGAACCGTGGTATTGTTTCCTCTGTCTTGCTACCAGCTTTTTGTCGATTGAATATTAATGTAACAACTGCACGATATGTTACAGATCCTGTAAATGAAAGCAAACTATAACGGAGATATTCGGTTATATCGGATTACTGATCTTGGACAATTAAACATGTAGTATTCATTACCTTTTAAGAATATTAATTTCACTATTCTAATTTCCTTCACTGTCCTAAGCTGAGTGTGGCTGAATTGTTATCGAGTTACGAAATGTCAAACTTGATTTTTTCTCTAAGAACAATGTGAATTGTGTCCTATTTTAAATCAAATTCCGATTCAGTTAAATCTAAAGGGAAAGGCACGAAAATAAATAGTAGACTATGCATTTTCACTAAAACTACGTTTTCATGGTCTAGAAAAGGACATAAAATCGAAAAAATAAACAATACTTAATTAGTGTAAAACTCTGAAATATTCTTACAAATTGAACCGGAGAGCTACCTGCTGGTTTCTTTTTATCCGCATTTCCTCGCCATTTGCCTCCAATTAGTACCACGACTAAATACAATTTAACAGCAAAATTAGTGTTAACCCTCCCAAAAACAAAATCCGTGCCGCTTTCTAAGCTTTTTTTTCTTGTGTGTCATCAGATTGAAGTAGCAAAATAAAATCTTTTAAACTTTACAGTTTCCAAAATAACCAAGTTCAGTTTATAAACTTGCGACTGTCATTGAGATGAGGGCATCCAATAGTCAAGAAGCCTAATCTCCTTGAGAAACATTTTTTTTATTATTTGTAAAGAAAACAAACGAAAAATCTCCGGTCTGCATTATTGTAACATTTTCCCTACTTCACGAAGAAGCTTTTGTTTGATTAAGGGACATCGAGCGCAAAATTCCTGATTTAAAACTTGCGATTTTTCATATTTATAAACCATAACTGAACTAGGATATTGCAAGGCTGAGTTTAGGAAAAGTTATTTTTGTAGCAATGGCACCAGAAAGCAGACAGTTTCATAATTTATAACAGTAAAACTCTCTGCTCTTTATTCCAACCTGTCTTCATTGTATACTCGTGAAAGACCTGCAAACTCGATAAGCGTTCAAGCTCTTTGACGCTGGCTTCACTAACACGGCGCCTGTACAACCTTCCATTGTTCACAGTAAACTGAAGAACAAAGCATAAAGGGGGTAGTTTCTAAAGAAACTGTGGTGCTGCGTCGGTGGGGAAGTAGTACACAAAAATTTGGTTTTATCAGCGGGGTTGATAATGTAAATTGACCACCATACAGGGATTATAAAAGCTGACGTTTCGAGCGTTAGCCCTTCGTCAGAGCGAATCGACTCGAAACGTCAGCTTTTAGAACCCCTGTACGGTGGTCAATTTACATTATTAACTCCGTTGATAAAACCAAATTTTTGAAGAACAAAGCGTTTGGTCAACATCCCCTTTCTCGCTAATATTTGGATCCGTTTGTAGATTGACCAAGATTCAGTGAATAGAAGATTGAAGCTTTCTGTAGGTACACCTGCTACCTTCACACTTTAAACCCTGAGATGAAACTTTAAATTCTCATTTGCTGCCCCTAAATATTTCCTAAAGAAACAGTGGGGAGAAGTTGTTAAAATATCAAGCGAATTCATCTTGTGTGATTCTGTCCTTAATTCTCGTGATTACTCTGTTTTATAAGGCGTTGAAATTACAAGGAGAAATTTGATGCTGATCACTCTTAAAGGTCTGCACAGGTTATGCTCTTTAATGTGATTATTATCTAAGTTCTCCCCACTACAAATAAGGACTGACAACTTTAGCTGGCCCCAAGAATTCACGACTTTGGAAAAGCTGATGACGATATAACAAGAAAGGAGAAGAAATATTTTCAGCGGAGATTTAACTCAAGGTTGAAAAAAATCCACAGAATCCATAGTACACATTATTTACAATTTATTTTTTTCTTTGTTTTCAGATCTTTTTACAAAGGCAAGCATGAATGAAACTAATTGTTTTTTGCTTTAACCCTTCAAGCCCTGACATCAACATGCATATTCTCTTAACCGGTCTTCTCATATTTCTCATACTACTACTTCAGAGAATTTGGTGAAACATCAAGACATTTCTGTTTGATGATCATTTCCTTTATTCTCATAACCTGTGTGTTAGCTGTAATGGTGATACTGCACGGAGAAAGTAGACTTTGATCACTGTTAGGGCTTAAAGTGTTAAGTATGCGTGTTTTACGTTGTTAGTCTATTCTTAAAAATGTAAACTCTTTTCCTGTTCAGATGTTCCCTTCACGTCTTTCATTCCTTATCAAATGTTGATGAGGTTACTTTAATAATTTTCTGTTTTCACGATGCGCCCTCCAGCAGTAACCGAACAAAAGCTTGTGCTTTGCCTTAGAGGACGAACCAATCAGAATTCAAAGAATGCACAATGACAAACCGAGCAAGGGAGAACGTGTTCGACAGAAAAGTTGCTTTTGGTTAAAATTTTAATGGTTCGAGAACGCGACAAAGAAGTAATCTCAGGACTCAACTGATACTGAACACAACATAGGAACATAAACACTTGTGAACACCAATGAAGGAGAACCAAGCCGAGATTCATTACGCTGATGTTGGATTACATCTCTTAAGTAAATTTAAGTGGCCTGTTTCCTTGTTTTTTTATACCAAGACGAAAAACAACCAAGCGGCTTTTGCCTTATTCTCCATTCCAATGCCCTCCAATGTCAAGAAACCTTGTGTGAAAGGCCACCTCATACACAAAGAATGGAGAAGACTAAGATCATAGCGCCATTTTTCTGCCTTCCAGACTAATACCAACTGCCCTTTGTGAGCCTTGGGCGAGAAGTTTCTTCTTATCTTCGAACTTTCTCTTCTGTTTTTCATATCTGTTCATCGACTTCTGCGGTTTCTGCACAGTATGTGAAAAAAAAAGGAAACATTAAAGTGCATGAGAGACGCAGGTCAGAGTTCTGAGACTGTTTCCTGTTTTCACAGCATGAACTCATTACTTCAAGCCACGATTAACACTGAAGGACCTGCAGCCACCCTTGCTACTAACGCTTCACAAGGTTGCATCACAACCACTGCAAGAATGTGGTTTTTCAGTGGAAGGGAAGAGTGGTTTTGTCGAGGAAATGGGGTGAGAGCTGGGTATTTTGACTTACGAGAAATGCTAGAATTATTGGCTCAAACGTCTTTTCAGAAGCTATTCGAGTCACTGTGAGGATCACATCGATTAAAGATTTAACAGTCGTGTCACCTTGTTGAAATCAACCCTTTCTGTGCTGCTCGCTGGTCGAACGACATAATCCTTGTTGGATGGCATAGGAACGCGGGCTCGCATCACAAAACCTTTGTCTCCAGGCCTAACCGCTCTAATTGGGAGAGAAAACAAACGCCTGTTACCTGAATTCAAGAAAACACGCCATCGTCGACGATGCACTGTAAAACTGCGAAAAATACGTCAAAGTGTATCGCTGGTACTTACTTTTTCTCGCTCTGTAGGGCAGAATCGATAGACTTGGGTGTCCTTCCGCCATCACTATCCACTGAACTGTACAACATGAAAAAAAGCACTGTCAGACTGAGAGAGAACGTACAATGTATACAGCTAACATGCCTACCGAACATTACAGTCATTTGACTGGAACAAGGCCAAAAATGAGTTTTCGTGGGGTGTGACAAGCTCGAGAAACAAACAGCTAGAAGGAAAGAAGAAAGAAAGAGCGGGAAGACAAGAAAGAGGAGAAGAGAAAAAACAATGGGCACCCTCTTAGTTTTTATGAATCAAATGTCAGTACCTGCGCAAATGCGCACCTACCCCTCCCCTGACCCAACATTAACACTGATTTATTTAGAACTTGTTGGATTAGGAGAGGGGTAGGTGCGCAGTTGCCCAGATACTGCATTGATCCGTTTTTATAATGGCTTTTTTGGAGTGTCATCACGTAAGGGTGGGGAGGGAGGCAAATGGCACATAATAGTATTGTATGGATACCACCCGACATAGTACCTCAATCGTCTTTTCTTAGACATGTTTTGATAATCGCGTTCTTCCCTTTCCTCTCGACTGAGCGACTTGAAGTTTGATGTGACACCGAATATTGGCCGCGCCCATTCATCTGCAAAAAATATTCCAGATAACATTATGGCGAGTACTTCACGAGAATCAGTTCCACCACTTTCCCTGGTGCCCTGACCTTAAAACATGTGCCGTTTGTAACCGGTTCAAAAAAACCTCTAATGCTTCTACCAAGCAGATAGCAAAACATGTCTCACTAAAGATTAAAAACTAAGTTGCGAGGTTGTGATAGAAAAAATGACATTTCGGCACATTTCCCGAAAAAATTTGGCCTGTTATACTTCACTGAACTGTTCCACAATTGAATTCATGAATTATTACTTACTGATTAGTTTCCCAGCTATTTTCTTGTTTACTCTGGTCTCCTTTGGATGCCGGCACAAGTACATAACTGCTTTACCAATGCCGCTCATTTTAAGTGCTCGTCCATCCATCGGAGGAAACTAGAAAAACAGTGTTACACGCATGCGTTATCAGTGGCATTCACCCTCACTGTCCGAGCCAAAATGGCAGGTGCTAGCAAAAACGTACCTCGGCCAGAACTTTAAGCAAACCTTCACGAATCTGAAGATGTGGCAAAGAGCCATCTGGCAGAGGGCTGAGCCAGTCCTAAAAGGAATAACAACACTGTCAGTCACCTATGAGTGGCTTTCAGCTTGCCTAGACACACTAATTTGTGAGGTATTCTTGTTATTCTAAGCCACACCCCACAAGCTTCACATGTTCATTGCTTGTTTATTTATGTGGGTAGTTCAGCCCGAGTATTAGCTTTGCCATGCTAATGAGGCCCAATAAGGCCGAAACAGTTGTCTATGGCTGCTAATGCTTGGGCTCAATACCTAATAATAGACACATTAATTTGTGAGGTATTCCAGTCTCCTGTGGAGACGACATGACAATGACAATGATTCTACAGTACAAAGTACTTTCGTACTAACCTTTAAAACATTTAAAACTCCAAGATCAAGAAATGTCATTTGTAAATCAGCTCTGAAATGCAAGGCCGAAATACAGTGATTAGAGTATTGTCGGAATTTTTACCAATAATTTTTCGTAGTGACGTAAACCATACATTGATCAAGGTCGTTATGACTTTGACATCAGTGGATGAAATTCAACATAATCAACAGAGTAGAGCTTTTCTTTGGTGCTATTTAATATGCTGTACAAGGCAGTTTGAAATTTTCCTTCTTGAACTTATGTAAATGATATTCTCAAGTGAGAGCATTCAAATGAAATCCACTAACCTGTACTTTCCAAAAGTTTGCATGTTTCTCAATACTTGATATTTATGTAGCTTAAATCTATCTTTTAACTAGGGCATCTTACTTGTTGATGTGCTTTAAAACAAATGGAAGCATTTTCAGTTTCTTAGTTGCAGCTTGCTTGGCTCCATTCAGCAGTCGATCCTCCTAATAACATAACACAAGGCTAAGTTAAAGAAGGTTAAAGGAACTAACAGCTTGTTTGTTAAAGAAAAGTAACCCTTTCACTCTTTATAATTTGTCAAGAGTCATAAACAAGACTAGATTACTACAGATATTGGCCATTTTTTCTCCCCTTCATCTCTTTTTACGACTTGTGTACAAAAGATACACAATGTACCAGCCACACTAACAAATCCCCTATTTTTTTACTGTTGGCTTCCCTGACAAAATGGTGCTCTCATACAACTAACCGTTTACTTACCTCTGCAGCTTCTTGCATTTGTGAGATCATCCGTGCTATAGCATCATCACTGTCATTTATGATGTCAACATTCTGAAAACAGAAATTAGCAACTTTTTCCATTGGTATGTTTTGAAAAAATACTTCAAAAACCAGATCAAACCCACTGAGAAGCCAAGCTCTTTGTGATAAGCCACACACACACACACACACACAGGCTGCTCCCTTACAGAATAAATTGCACTGTTGAGAGCCAATCAGATTTCATGAATAATGAGTGATTTCAAAATGGCTGTAATAAAGGCTGTAATTTACAGATGCAAAGATGAAGAACAAGATCTTTACCTTGCGTTTTCTCCTAAAGTTTCTGTTCATCTGCAATATGGTGAAGAAAATACAAAATTCCATAACTCACAAGTATTCAACAGTACAGTGCCGATTGGGGAAAGCTGGGCCAGAGAAAAAGTGATACCACACATGGAATATAAAAATTGTCAAAATGTCCAAGT
The DNA here is from genome assembly GCA_948470475.1 of Galaxea fascicularis. Classification (NCBI taxonomy): domain Eukaryota; kingdom Metazoa; phylum Cnidaria; class Anthozoa; order Scleractinia; family Euphylliidae; genus Galaxea; species Galaxea fascicularis. The sequence goes on along the minus strand of OX419344.1, from coordinate 23,971,936 downwards.
CATAGGTCACCAGGTTGGCTATTCACATAACATTTTTTTAATTATTTATTCATTTATTTTACCATCATTATTTTTTATCAATATATTAGAAGCCTATATACATGTAAATGCAGAAAGTCACTAACATACACAGTTCATTACTTACATACTCTTTACCTACAAATACACATGTTGCTAAAAAAAAGGAGCTGGTTGAACAGTAAAACTAACATACTTTATTGAGGCATAGAGCTGGATGTTAACACCCATTTTCTGTTAAATTTGTCTGTCGTGGCTATTCACATAACATGGTTTGGGATTTCAGTAGAAATACTGTAAAACCACATTTACAAGCAGCTGGTCCAAAGGCAAGAAAACTGGCGCCTCCTAAGCGACCACTGGTGAATTTTAAGCTACATACACGAGTTTATTGGACTTCTATTGGACTTGGACTTGGACTTGGAGATCTATGCATGTGGCAAAAAACCTCTTCACAGCCATGTTAAGTGAATTTTAAGCTACACACACAAAGGCAACTTACTTCTTTCTTTTTCTGAATCATGAGGTCAAAATCTGAGACAAACCTAAGGACAACAAACAAAACAGTGGCGTAATAGGGGAATTAAGTTTGAAATAGAGAAATTCATTTCAAGTGAGGATGTCTTAACTTATGAATGAAGAAAAAAAAATTGACAAACATCGATGAGCAACATTGTTCAATTATAAATTTTGCTTTGGAAATGCATGCTGTTTGAGCAACCCTTCTGGCTTTCAGCACAAACATTTTACTCAAGTAGCATCCTGAAACATAACAGTTAAAACTTACGCAGTTCTCTCATCAAAAGCATCATCATCACTGTCACTCTCCCCTCCTTTATCAGCTTTTGGCTTTGGTACAGTCATCTTTTCCAAATCATTGTCTTGAGAACTCTTGCCTTGTCCATCATCAACCTCTGATCCAGCAGAGATTGAGCGATGTTTCATGTCCCGAGCTACAAAAATAAGTTCATCTGTCAGCTACAGTAATCCTTGCCATAGAAAAAGTGATTTCCCAAGGCAGCTCTGATACCCAGCTGGACGGTTATTCCAGATTTTTGGGGTTTGAAAATTTTGATTCTGCGATTTCTTTTATTTTGGTGGGTTACTTTGGGAAGTATTTTTTTGAGTGGCTTAATGATTTGAGTAGGAATTTTTTGGGGTATTAAAAGCAATCTGAAGATTGGGGTATGGTGGCTGCATAGTTCTGTGAATAAAGCACAATATTTAAGGCTTGGAGATTTGGCACGGGATTTTTGGGGAGTCAATTTTTGGTCCAAGAATTTTATTGTTTTTTTTTCCACTCAATCATCCCCATCACTTGAAATCCAGACCACCACCCCCCCCCTCCACCCTTACCCCCCCCTCCGGGCTCTGATACTTAAATTTGTGATGCTGTTCCAAATATAACCATGTAATAGTGTTTGTACCCGTATGGAGGTGATGCTCAAATGAATGGTTATTATTATACATTGGTGTCACCAGCTCGATTTTGATTGGCTATAAGCACGCGGCTAATTCTTGCTAGCTCTGTTTCTCTTACGTCATACCTACAGACAATAGTTTTTATATATGTAGAATTGACGTCATACCTACAGACAATAGTTTTATGCATGCAGAAGTGACGTCAACTAATACACTAACCAGCAATTTGATCAGTTTTATTATGGCGGAGTCGCCAGTGCAGCTCAGGAATATGCATAATAAAACAATTATTGGATTTGGTTTTCGCATGATAGCGATAATTATCAAGGCCTCAGTTTGTGTTATCCGCCTCAGCCTTCGACTTTGGCAGATAACACAAACCTTGGCCTTGATAATTATCGCTATCATGCTCAACCTCATCCAATAATTGTTAATTAATGTTAAAACACCTAAATTTCAGTTCAGGAGAATGACAAATTACTGTACCTCCTTTCTTTTTCTTTGTCACTTCAATATCTTCTTGTCCAAAACCCTAGAAGTTAAAGAAAGCTGTATCATGAACTATTTGATTAATTCTCATAATGTGACCATTCTTACCACAAACTCTTCTTCTTCATCACTGGCACCAAAAATATCAGCAATCAGCTGTTCACCAGCCTCTTCATCAGGTTCTGACCTGCAATATTCATTTGTAACACCATGAGTCACTCATGGGATGCATCTGTAGATTGATCTCCATAATATTGCTCCACATTACACTTTATATTGTGGTGAAATAAAAATGCTTAAAACATGTTTACACTTTCAGGGTATGTGTGTCTTACTGTTACAGTAACATGCATTTTCTGGCCTACAACAATACCAGCTGCTGTGCAAACCTCCCTATCTCTGCCCTCTTTTCATCACATCTCTCAAGATCACTCAAAATTCACGGGAAAAAAACTACCTACCCTTCTTCATCTTGTTCCACAGGCTCAGCCTCATGTAGATCTTTATCCTCTTTGACTTCTTCATCATCTTTTTCTTTGATCCAAAAATAATAAAATGACCAGTAAGGACAAGCCCATCCAAGAAAAATCAGTAATTATTTTTTATCTTTCGTAAAATTGACTGAAAACTGAGCGAACTTTTACTTGAGTGTGACACTTGTTGACAATAACTGTCAACTAGTGTCACACTTGCATGCTTTGGTAATCTGCAACCCCTAGAATTAGCATAGGCTGTAAGTGCAGAGGGCTGGTTCATGTTTCTTACTGCCAGGATTAACCAAGCACATGAAACAATACTAATAATCTATGAAAAAATGGATATGCATCTGAATTTTACATGTAGCAACCATGAACATATTTTTAGGTTGGAATCAAAAACAAAAATAGCTCAGAAGGCCAAAACAGCTATCCTTGGTTGTTGAGAGCTTAGTATTGACTGATTGGTTGATTAATTGATTGAGCTAATTACTTTTTTACCATAATTACTAGTAATTTCACAATCTGATTGGCTAATTTGCCATTGTCGATAACAGTCTAGACAACACTGCGCATGTCAACTTGTCACACAATCCCTTATAAACATTTTCTTTGACATTGATATTGTGGTAAAAAACAAACTGATTGTGGTTTAACGCTGTCTGTATCTTATTGACGACATTCTTCATCACACTGATCAAAACTTAGTGTTGACTTGCTCAGCTGCACCTCGTGAGTCCACAACATTTTGACCACTGTGATAACAAATATCATTGGAGATAAGAGTACAGACAATGTTAAACCACATTTGATTTGTTAAATTTATTCATTCATTCTATTTTGCCTTTTATTGGGGATAGAGGAGAAGGGTTGTACTTCAAAGAGTAATGCCCTATGCTTTCTTTCTAGTTCCCTTTGCCCCTTCTATAACTTCCTAGCCACCTGGATAACTTGAGCTTACGAGAGATAGGAGACAACTGCAGAGATGAGAATAGCACCACAACAGACAGAAGCCAACTCTAGTGACTTCAAATTGTGACGTTATCCTGATATTTTGAAATACCTATGGCCTCCTCTTTAGAATCCTCTTTTATATCAGGAAGAAGACTAGAAACATCGCTCTTTAAAATGTCATCAACAATATCCGATTCTGTTCCCGAGAGACCCAGCCCAAGAGGAGAAATTGGCATGTCTAGGTCATCATCTGTCCCTGCACCAGAAGAAATCCTACGCCTCCTTGCTTTTGTGATTCCTGGATCAGCTGCGTCCTCTGCAGTTTGTCCTTCGTGTATATCTTCAGCTGTTTCTCCAGTAGCCACTGATTGCTCAAGCCTAGAAGGTTCATCGTTGCATTCAACTGATTCTTGCTTGTTTTCTATGGATTCTGATGCTGTTTCTTCGCAAATTATCTCAGCCACTGAAACAGTTTCTTTCTCGTCCATAGCAACTTCGTCCTCTACCTTTTTAGACGTATTTTCGTCCTCTTCAGCGAGGTCGTTTGTTGAAGAAACGGGCGAAATTTCTTGATCGTAAATGGGACTGCCTTGCATTTGTTTATCTTCAACTGTACCGTCTTCTTTTCCGCTTTTGACCGCTGCACCAGGAGAATTCAGACTCGCACTGTCATTACTATCAACAGAATGTTTGGTGGGGCCGTCTTCTTTAGGCGTTTCTTCTTGCTCGTTGTCGGAAATATCGCTAAATCCAGGAGCGTCTGGAGAATCACCACCATGATGGATTTCGGGTGTCGGAGGTTTTTCAAGATCTTCCTCTTCAGAATCGATGTCATCGAACGGATTTCCCACGTGGTCTCCCATTCTCTCTTAGAATGAGGTCTTATCTAATAGTCTGAGAATCCTTCAAGCCTCCTTCTTCCTGGGAAGAAACACAAAAACTTACCCAAACAACACAACAACCGATCACGCTTACCACACACAACTGATGTGTTGCAAAATCAATTTCCGCTTAGCACCCACGCCTTGTAAGTTGAACTGAGGAAGACTGGAAAGTGGTCATAAGTCCTCATGCGGTTTTGGCCATCAGCCACAGCGTTGTCTCTTACCAGGATAAGCCTTTTTTTTGTCAAAATGACACAGCATGAGGCAGCAGGATGGCCGAGTGCTCTAGGGCGCTGGATTTCAATGCGGAGACCCGGGTTCAAATCCCGCTCTAGCCACTAGCGGGTGTTGTTCTGGGTTCGTGCATGGATCAACTCCTCGTCATCCTTGTAAATAGCCAACTCGTCTGCCTCCCGCCAGTTGGGATTCTTAATTCTGTTGTGTTCATTTGTATTACAGTCAACTCTCTCGTAAGCGACCACCCTTGGTGCACGACAAAGTGGTCGCTTACGGGAGGTGGTCGCTTACGGGAAAGATCAATTGATAAGTCTAACACTGGATTAATCAATTAATTACATAAACATATTACCTAATCAGCTAAAATTAGGCAAATAGAAACTAATTTATTTGATTTTTTTCACATGCAACAAGTTTCGGGAAAAGTAGAGTGGCGTGTACAGTACTTGTCAATGTGTCTCATGTTAATGAAAATCACCTGAAATTTAAACCGAACAAAACCTTGGAAAACAACGGGGTGGCGTCATTAAAAATTGAACTTTTGTCACTTCTGAGTAGTGATTTACTAACGATCATACATGATTATGTTGGGTGGTCGCTTACAAGAAACAGAAAACAAAAGAATATGTCAAATTTCTGGCCTAAAAAGTGGTCGCGGTCGCTTTAGAAATTTGAGTGGTGGTCGCTTACGAGAGAGCTCTGGGAACAGTATTTAACTGAGAGACAAAACGGTTGTTTACGAAGTGGTCACTTACGGGAGGTGGTCGCTTACGAGAAGTTGTCGCTATGAGAGAGTTGACTGTATTTGTTTCATTGTCCATGAAAAGCCCCACTAGGGGAATGGTCAATTAATAATTAATTTTAATTTTTTTCTAATTATTCCTTGATTCTCATGGCGTTTATATACTGATAACGTATGAGTTAAGGCAGATATCATTAAATAGAGTACTGTGATGCAAGACGCTGAAAAGATTTATTCATCACTTTTATATATTCTTGATAAACAAGCCTAGTAAGGCCACCATAATATCTACAATGAATTATTTTTTACAATATAATAATAGCTATCCCTATTAAAACAAGATAAGCGTATATGAATATACACTGCATAAATTTCACACGGACTCATAACAGTCATAACGACCTCAAACACCCGGCTTTTCTATTATTATTATTATTATTATTATTTTTATTTTTATTATTTTTAAGTAAGCAAAACAAGATGCACTTAATAACCAGAGGAGTCGGCAGTGCAGCTGCATGCGAACATCTGTATCTTAATTATGTCAAATGGGTTTATTTGTCACTGTTTTTGCTACGGAACTATGATTGTAGAAAATGTCTGTGTCTATTACAATTGACATAAATTCAATATAAAGGGGTTTCGGTAACATGTTAAAGTAACGGAATAATAGGTTAAACAAGCGGACGTCATACTTCACAAAATAATTATTTGGTGAGATCTACCGGACGTTGACTACCGTTGACTTTTCTAGCCTGCCAACAGGCTCGCATAGGTGATGCGCCAAGCCCCTCGCCGGCTTGTTTCCCACGGTTTCGCCGCTCGTACCTCATCACCTATGAGAGCCTGCTCGCAGGCTAGGACTGTCATGTCAAACAAACAGACGTTACCCGTCAGGCGTCCGGCCTCAAACGAAACCCCCGAGTGTAGTGCTCTGACTACGTATTAACTATTTGGGTCTTGGTGTAATATTGCTTTTGTCTGATGGTTTATTTAAACAATAGACCACAAATCTCTATGGTTTTTAGGCTGATAAATCACACGAGATGTTGGAAGAACACGAGAACTGAAGTCGTAAATCACGAGCCACAAGCGAGTAATTTATGAATTCTTCGAGTGTTCTTCCAACATCTCAAGTGGTTTATCATGCCTCTAAACCATAGAAAATTTTATATAATAATTCAGAAAACGCGCGAAATTTCCATGAGTTAACTGGCACAATAAACCATAGCTGATTGACCAATCATAGCGCACGCATTGATTTGGTTATTATATAAATTAAGATTAACAGTGAACACAGGTACGACTTAGATGATAGAGTCACTCGTGTTCAGTTCACTCATGTGCTGCCCGTTTTAGGATCACCGTTTCCCTGTTTTCCTCTTATTACTTCGTAATAACGTAATGGCATGTTTCTGCGTTTTCCTCCTCAGCAATTATTTCTTAAAAGCCTTCATTTCAATGGTTACTCTTTCGGACATAGGCTAAAACTATTTATACTACACTAAACAGCACTCCAAGTACTGCCCAGGGGGCTTTTATTTAAATGCACTTAGAAGGGAAAAACGGGCAAATAATTACTAAACTAAACTGGAACCAAGAGTATTCCCCCACCCTTCCCTTATTTTTGGACCAAAGCAGAGGCCCGCAGGCGCCAAAAAACCGCGAAAGCGCCAATCATTTTTGAGAGCCCCCCCCCCCCCTTCCCCTCTCTTATATATTCCTGGATCTGGATCCGCCACTGATTTAAAGAAGCTCTTACTTTGATGTTTTTCTTTCCTTTTCGTTAATTGCCGCCATATTAGCGCTCATCACTTTCTTGAAATTCGCGACAAACAAGAAAACTGGAAGGGCAATGACCAAAACCCCAAACACAGTTAACAAGCATCCAACCATCTTCCCAGAGGCTGTTAGGGGATACTGATCGCCATATCCCACTGTCGTGATTGTGTTAATTGCCCACCACAGTGCATCGGGTATACTGGTGAACGCACTTTTATCTTGGTCACTAGCTTCTGCGTAAAACGCAGCGCTTGCGGATACCACCATGCTAACGGAGATGAAGATCATAAACATTCCTAGCTCCTTCATACTTGTTGAAAAAGTGAAGAGTAAAACTCTCATGCCGCTTGAGTAACGAGATAGTTTGAATATTCGTAGGACACGTAAAGTCCTAGCCGCTCGTAGGACAGACAGTGGAGCCCTGGTGCCCCGTATGGTGAGAAGTACGTAGTAAGGAAACACGCTGATGATATCCACAATGTTGAGCGTCGACCGAAAAAATCGCAGTTTGTTTGGCGCGCTGAGAAATCTAACAACTAATTCGAAGGTGAACCATATGTAACAAGCCATCTCAAGTGACTGGAAAATCGTGGAAGTCTCTGTGATAGTGTGCTCTTCGTCTGATGACTCAAGACATGGTATGATTACTGACAGGAGGATGATAACTACAGATAAAACAGCGAGCACTCTTGCGGCGTATGATGACTCTGGATGAGAAAAAAGCAACCAGATCTTGCGCTGAATAAAATTCCTGGGTAGTTCTTCGTCGTTTCCTAAAAGCGCACGTTCAATCTTTTCGCGCGCTGATATAGCGTCGCTTTGTATTTGAAAAAAGCGCACTTCCTCGAAAAAATCATTTTCTGGTACTACATCTGGTCTGACCAACCTTCCATATGACTGGTAATAGAAGAGAATCGCGTCAAAGGCCAGTCTATTACGATTAAAAAAGTACTCGTCGTGCTTGTCATCGAAATATTTCACCCGTTTTGTCGGGCAGCCTAACAGTGTGTCAGGAAACCGTGATAATGTCTCTTCCAACGTTTCGAACTTTGTTCCGCTAACGTTGATCCTAACGCGCTCATTAACAGCTTTTCTTTGAAGGGGAATTATCTTCGATGGACAGTCGTTTGCAATCATATTTCACTCTTATCCTCACCGTTTACCGCCTACGTAGTGTTTGGCGCCGTTAATTATAAATTGCGGTTGGTTCGCTGTAGTTTCCAGTTTTGCCATGCTGTCTTGGTATTCTCTTTTTACGTAGTAAGCACTTTCTCTTAGTGACCCTCGTTTCCCAGTTTTTGATGCCATGTACTCAATCTGAGTTATCTACGTTGTTGTCAGCGCTTTTATCACTCGTGTTGAATGATCGTTAGATCACTGTTCTTCGATCCATTTCACTACTGCCAAATTTCTCTCGTAGATTTCGAGCAATGTAATAAGAGCGGACTAGCTGTCTAAAGCTATCGATAAATTATTTACCCTCTCTGACGCGTGTGATCTAGCTGTCCAAAATCGATCACCGAGTAAACATGGAAGCTGAGAGCGATTATAAGGCCGACAAAGCGGCGATTAAAAATATTTTAGGCAAAAGAGCGAGCGAAGTGGTTAGTTTTGTGAATAGTATTTTGACGCCAAGTAAAATTAGAAATCTCAGTAGGGGTGCTCATTCTGTTGGAAACTTATTCCGCGACCTGGAGGGTTTATGAAATTCTTACCCAAAATAAAGTTGTTTGTATTGGTTATTCAAATTACTTTGCATTTAAATACTGACCGGCACGAGAAAATCAAGTTTTTGAGTGAAAGGTTTTTTTTTTAATATCTTTAATGGAAAGATAATTCACACGACAAAAGGATCAAACCGAGCTTCATTGAAATTGGACATGATTCCTAGTTTGCGAAAATTATTAAAAAGATGTCACTGTCAGTTAATGTTAATAAATGGAAAATAACCCAGGGATGTGACTCATTGGGAGAATAAATTAAAAGTCATTTTACACACTGTTTTACACACAGGAACAAGACAAAGAAGCGATCATAGAAGGCAGGTCTGAACTCCTAAATGAGTTCAGTGAGATGACCGGCGGTTTTTACAATTTTGTCCAAAGTGAGATGAAGGTTAGGTGAAGTGTTATTAAAAAGACAAAATATTTGTTTGGGTTTTCTGTTTCAAAGCAGGTGCTTACAAGGTCTAACTTATTCATGAAATAGTAATTAAGCACACAACAAAACAATGCAAAAACTAAATTTCGACGCCAAACGCTTTGTAAAAACGCTTAGGATCAGGTCAACATTTGACGTAAATTATACGCGTCCTACTGAACAAACCCCGAAATTGTAATGTCATGCTGAATTCTCACCAAACAATACATTTGTCAAGGAGACACCTTTTAATTCAAAGAACCACTTTAAATTGACCCTCGTAATTAAAACCTGAATGGCTGGCACGTCACATGACCACTGAACAGAGCGACTCCGGGAGACAAGCAATATGATGAGTCAGCTGATGAACTAGTTTACATTTCAAACCTTTATACCCTATATATTGACTTGTATTTGAGCTAGTTGTCAAGTCTTCCAAACCAGCCTTACAAATTAAAACTTACCCAACAAGAAATTTGAATTTTGCTTTTTTACATCCGATAAAATAGGCGCCGATCGAGGATGCACAGTCACGTTAATTTTTGCCCAAAAAAATTGGTGGATTCTTCTAATGTGATTTTTATGGATAAAGAAATAATCTGCGCAAAGTTATCACATCTAACCATTCTTAACAATCATACTCAGTATAAACCGAAGTTAAAACCAATCAGTGCAGCAATTAAACGACGCGAAAAATCTGACGCCTTAACATTGCTTTATTCTCACTTATTCTTGTGAAACACGTTGAACGCAAGCCTCACTATTTCTATCAGTCAATCCGTTTTTATTTTTCATTTTATTTATTTATATATTTATTTTGTCACACAAAACTACAGAATAGATACAAATCAAGGAACAGGAAAATACGAGTAGCGAAAGATTACAAGCAAAAGAAGCGAGGAGACTTAAGAGAAACTAGAAAGCGCGGTATCATGAGCGATTAGGCCTCCTCAAACTAAGTGCTGACAGATCGAATACAAATGACAAAGAAAGAAAGGTGGACTAAGTAAAGTAAGCAATTTGGAATTGAATCTTATGCATAGTAATAATTTTCTTAAACGAACGCCGTTCCAAGGTCTCTCCATTCCTTCTCTTTCATCGAAGACAGACTCTATTTGAGTAATCTGGGAATGAGATTGTTCATTCAGGGAGGAGAATGGGGCTGCAAATTTATGACCGAAGGAGACTTGGAAAAAATCTATAACGGACAAGTATATGGTTGGTTAAAAATAAAATTTTGTTTTATATTTAGCTTATTGATCGAATACTGACGTTTCAGATAAATTACTATGAAATAAACGCCGTTTTAACCACTTACTTACAGAAAAACAAATTTTTCAAAGCGCTTAAAATAATTGCAAATTTATCCTTGTCAGGTTCCGTTAGGGAGAAAGTTAGACCGGGCTCAAAGGAAAGAATTGGAAGCAATGAAAGGCGTTTCAACATAAGACCATTTTCCCCGGATAGCGGCAACACAAGACTGAATAGAATAGAGCGTTTTCACATGACGTCACGGCGGCCATGTTGGTGTTCCAAAACAAAGGAACGGCGGCCATATTGGTGTACCAAGCTGACCCTCTGGGAATTGAACTCTATTTTGCAAATACCCTCTTTTGTTTCATTAAACCAATATAGCCGCTGGTCACGTGGGTGAAAACGCTCTATATCAATATCGGGAAAATAATCTGTTTGGCACTCTGTAATCAAACATGTAAATTCATACCGCAAAGGTATTATCTTATCACTAACGGATTATAGTTAGAGGACCAAAGGTGCGCAAATATGACTAGGAAAGTTTGTGAAGGTTTTGCTGCCTGAAAACAGAACTAATGAACATGTTCATCCAGCGATTAGTGTTCTCAACTACAAGAGAAAGTGTTTCACATTTAAAACTCGTCCGGTCGAAACGGAACTGAAATTCAGTTTTTAAAAACCATTAAGGCACATTGTTTTAGTGCAAGTTTTGGTGCAGTGTTAAGAAGAGAATCATATGACAGAGTATGGTTTTACAACCGATAAATTTCTGGTCAGAAATCTTCTATTACTTTTGTAGCATGGTTTGGAAGCATGACAATTTATTACTTACGCCAACAAAGTAGTTGTTTTTTTTCCAGATGAAAATGTTTACCTTCTTTTTAAATCTACTTCTGTTTTCACAGCGGGTGGTTTAAATGCATCCGGCTTCCTTGTTTACAAACAAGACAACGAGTCCATCCTGCAAGGCGGCCAAACACTTCATCAAAGTTTATCCCTTTCGGAAACCAATTAAAGGTTTCACTGACCGTATGATTCAGGGGTAACTGAATGGAATAAACACAGGCGAAATAGCAAAATTTGCTTTCGAAAGTGGGTATAAAAATAACCGTCATTCTCTCTTTCTAAATTTTATCCCCAATAAATCAGTAGTTGGAGATTTTGGATTATAGGAATACAGCAAATTTAAGAATAACAACAGTGGTGCATTTCTGTTTCTTCCGTCATTCTCAGTTTGTTTTCACAGCTGGCTGCGCGGACTGATTTCATGTCGTTTTCCCCTTGGCCGTTTTAAATTACTATTTGATTCTCCTGCCAGTTATAGGCACACTATTTCCGACGCAAAATAGGTGCCTTGATTATTCTAGAAGACTCCTGACCGGAAGCTGCACATGTAGCCAATGTCATAATAACACGATTTTAAATTAACTAACACATTGTCTGGGCCTGATTTACTCGGCACAACGCTAGATCGAGTATCGCGAGTCTTATTTAAACACTTCAACACTCGCAGCAAAAGTAACGCCTGCAAATTGGTATAGTACCTTAAGGTGGCTTGAACAACCACACAGAATTAACAGTTTCGTGATTTACAGTCGGACTTCACCGCACCGCAATACGGTGACACTAATGTACAAAATATCGTAAACATAGAAAGTGAATGTTCTGGATTTGAGAATGAAAAAAGAAACGGTTAGATTACTGTGGTAAGTGTCAGCATATACAGCCATAGCTGGACGTACTGATAGACTTGATCGGATGAACTTCCAAGTTTTGAATAAGGACAGAAGTAATACATGGACGTTAAACTATGAACCAGATTGTTTGTTGAAATGTTCATCATTTATATAACGTAAAAAATAATCTTTAGAAAATTTAGATGAATGCGCAATATTACATATATCGAGGTGTACCTGCTTGGGTTATACCGATGAGGTACAGCACAAAAACGTCCATTGTTCATATAGTTCTTACGTAAAATTCTTCTTTTATCTCATTTCTCCATCGACAGAAATACAATTGTTTAATATTATGACTTAAATTTTTCTGTGTTGGATGATTGCAAATTTACTGGTGGATTACCATCTCCAGTTATTGGAAAAACTTTGCTGCTTAGACCACAGACATCTATGAAAAGCGTCTGGCATGTAAGTTTGCCCAAACGAAGAAGCCTCCCTGTTTGCTTAATTTCAAACTAACTTGTCTTTAATGCCTCCTTTTTTTGTGTGTGTTCAGCGACCTTTTGACGCCAAAAAAGGATATATTTTTCATAATAACAACGGCGCGGCACGGCTGCTAAGAAAAAATCTTAAGAACTGCCAATCAAATACAGCAGGATTATTTTTCTAGCACTACAAAAAGATTAAAAATCTGTCTTAACAAATGAAATACTCGCTTGGCAGTCAGTAAAACCTCGTCAAAATTCAGCCTCGGGGCCGTCAATATAATATATTACTTCCCACGCTGCGACGCTCGAAATAAATCGCGATTTTAGGAAATGTCATCGACTTAAGTAATAGCGCAAAGGAATTAGTTTAAAAATAATCATTCGAAAGAAGGTGCTTGAAAAAAAAAAAAGGTTACTAGGAGATGATTTTCCATTGTTTTACCCGAAAAATTACTATTGATTCCGTTTTCCAGCCCTCGTAGCCTTGCTTTTGTTCTCAATGTGTCGTCGGATCGGTTCACCTTTAAGATATGCGTTGAAATTTTTTGCGAAGGCCATTACAGGTAGAGAAAATGCTAGGACACCGAATACTGCGCATATACCACCAACAAGTTTGCCAAAGCTAGTGACAGGGAAATAATCTCCGTAACCAACTGTAGTAACAGTTGTAATGCTCCACCAGAAAGCATCTGGGATGCTGGTAAAATGACTACAGTTTGCTCCGAGGTCTGTAAAGAAAACAGCGCTGGAAGATAAAATTACGATCATAAATACAAAAAGCATCATCATTTCCAGCTCGCTTATGCTCGCGCGCAAAGTAAACATCAGTACTTTCAGTCCGCGCGAGTAGCGAGTCAGTTTTAGAATACGGAATATTCGTAGAAGCCGTGTGGTACGAAGGACAGCTAAGGACACCAGGCGACGATTGCCGCTGATCAGAATTGTAAAGAACGGAATGATTGCCAGCAGATCTATAAAGTTCAAAGGCGACAGTAGGAATTGCAAGCGGTTAGGCGCTGCAGCGAAACGCACGAGGTATTCAAACAAAAACCACGAATAGCAAATAGTTTCAAGAACTATGAATACCACTGGTGTATCGTATGAGCAATTTTCGCCCTCCAGACTTTTGGAATCGCAGTCTGAAGTTGTGTTATTACCGTCTTCAGTTCCCGCGCTTTCCTTGCATGTCAACTTCGTTGTTGAATCACAACCTTTTCCTCTCAAACCTCTAAAATAAGGCATAGTTTCGATGCAAGAAATAACCACGGACATAGCAATCATTAGAATAGATAACATCGCAATCGCCCTAGCAAAGTGCGACGTATCAGGGTGTTCAAATAAATTCCACACTCGCCGTTGAAGTGAAAATTGCGGTGTTATACGCTGGTGCTCGGCTTGATATAAGCATTTTGCGACGCTCTTTAAAGCTTGTTCTCCGAGCTGAAAAAATTCAACTTCCTCGGTGAAAACGCTGGCTGGGATATCTTCTGGCCAAATAAGTCTGCCACCCGACTGGTAGTAAAATAAGATCGATTCGAACACCACGCGATGTCGGTTAAAAAAATACTCCCGAACCACTGGGTTGTAGTACTTCTGTCTTCTCGACGGACTCCCTAGCAGTGTGTCCGGAAAACGATTCAGTGTCTTTTCTTTCGTTTCAAAGGTCATTCCGCTAACGTTTATTACAACACGTTCTTCCATTTTATATTGTGAAATCCATCCCTGACTGCCGGCCTTAATGGAGAAATTCTTGCAGCCCACCACGCATATGTTATGGAAATAATTTCAATTTTGTACGAATTGAAATTTAGTTTGAACCGGTGCATTAATTTAGTACCTCAATAATTGGAGGTTGAAACAATACAACTGGCTGTCGTTCATTCGCCATTTTTCACCGTCGTACAAGATGGTGGTAAGCAAATTCATTTGGGTTGCGTCCGCCCCTTGTACAGTTTGATTTCAGCTGTGGAAATGTTTTGAACATAAGGAATGGATCGCACGAATATTGATAAGTAATTTAATGAAATATGAATAAGTGAATCTGGTGCCTGTTACGAAAGCACCAATAGGCAGTGGGCTGAACAAAGGAAAAACTTGACATTTGCGTGTTGGGAATTAACTTTCGATAAACTACGAAGCCAATATAAAAGGAAGAATTCCAGCTAAGAAAGGATTCAAATTCTAACAAAGTTAATAATTGCCATAGGAAAGATAAATATAGTTGTAATTATACACAAGTGAGGTAGCTGGGTTTGAAATTGCCTTAATGTTGCGTATTAATTTCTATGATAACGTTGTTTTTCACCTACAAATTGTTTCGTCTACTGATACACGGAACTTTTAATGGTGATGGCAAGATTAAGATGAAATAAGCTGTCCTCATGAAATTAGAAGAAAAAATCAAGCGCTTTTTGGTCGAATACTTCAGCTTGGTTATTATATACACCCTTTTTCTTATAAGAACGTCTAATTTTGAAGCTGAGGCTAGACGTTTAGTCTTATGAAAAAGGTTCTTATAAAAAAAAGAGTGTATGACCTATAAAACACATGTTGTAATAAACTAACAAAGTTACTGATGATCCAAAAATTAACTATGAATCATTATTATTTGCCAAGAGTTACAAATTTAACATAAATTCATATGTTAATTATTGATACGTATTTGCAAGCGAGCGCTTTTAAGCACCTGTTGCCACCGGTAACATGCGCGATAAAATCTGTACTGTCGGACAGTACAGATTTTACCACGCGTGTTACTACTTTGAAATTCTCTTAAGTATTACAGTTGCAATGTTTCAGTCGGTTTTACTCCCGGCACCGTGAAATTAAACCACCACAGCTACAGCAACTGTAATACAAGGAAGAATGATAGTAATAAAAATAAAAGTAAGTGTCAAAAACCACAGAGATAAACCAGAGTACCTGCTGACACAATGTTCCGGCTTGGCAACAGAAACCAATTAATACGAAATGTAGAAATTCACTTCAAAATCACTACACTGTTCATGTTCGAGTGACAATACGATTGACAAAGCATCTAAGGAACGATTAACATTTCAACTGGCAACTTTTCATGTAAAAACCAACAACAACGTTAACATTCTTAGTTCCTTGCTTTATTTTAGAGTAGCTAATTTATATATTGCATTTCAGTCAGGTTGAATACAATTACAAACAGTTAGAAACAATTACAGTTAGTTATTAATTACAGTCAGAAACAATAACAAACAGTTAGAGCCGAACTTGTATGTTGGCGATAGAGCTCATCTCACATTTTATCTTGTTAAACCCACAGATTGATCAACGTCCAACTTCTTGTCACAACATCGGTGCTTATTAGGACACAAGAGGCTGCCGCAACCATACATGGGCCGGTTACTTACAATGTAGTTCTTAACTCTTCTCCAGAAGGACTCCAATATCGGGTCAAAATACACCAATATATTGTACAGAAGCATCGTTACTGCTTTTAGTACACCAAGCAAAAACTACAGCCATTACCGCTCGTCCAACTCCTTAATAACGTCCGGTAATTCCTATTTCACCTATTTTTTTCTGTCGAGTCATCCAGTCCTACCGCCAAACTATTGCACCCATCGCATCACTTACAAGTCACTGAAAACACGCCAAAATTGCGTATTAAGAATGCATGAGCTCTTTTTCTCTTTTGCTATTCCGTTTAAAATAGATATTTTTGTAAAAAATCAGCTTTTTTTTATGTAAAAACGCACCATTTTTACGCCTATATATTTGTAAAAAGCTGCTTTTTTTACAAGATATATGTATTAAGAGGTACCGCTACTAGCTGTTTTTTTTTTTCTAACCTTGTTTTTGTTTCCTCACTGAACCCGCGTGATGCCATTTTCACTGAATTTCATCTACCGAGTCTTGCCTCATTAAGGTCGCAAGGGGCTGACGGTTATTGTATCTGTTTTTATACCTTTAAACCTCCGATCTTAATTTTTGAAGGGTTGAAAATCGGCAAGCTCACGAAGACCATCACCACGATCGTTGCCGGCAGTCGCTGGATCGCTGGCAAAAAAGGGGGAGGAACGATCGCTACAAAACCCACAATTCAGCGGTCCATATAATTAATATTTGTTTGACTGTCTTGACTTAAGATGTCGTTTGCACAAATGCGTTTATTCCCAAATTGTACTGCCAGAATGTGAAAAAAATGATGACGGTAATCCATGACTGGTTTGCTTTATGTTCTAGGCTCAGATTTCCATGCATGTTGCTAATCTCTTTACATTTTGGTGTCTCTAATTGAAGCAAAAGCTACACACTTTCGTTTACACAAGGCTACAATTTCGAAACAATATTTCATGACTGACAACAAATTACACCAAGTCATTGAACTGTACGTTTGTTGCAGATACGGTTCAGATAAATGATCGGAACAAGTCTGTTTTTGTTAGCATAAAGACAAACTGTTTGCAAATGAAAACTTTATCAGCGATTGAAGACCATTGCAAGAAGGAAATATAAAATTCAGAGCATTTATGTACTCTTGTTGAAAAATTCTTGCTCCAGAATGCAAGAAATGCAATCCAAGAGGCCCAAATTTCAAATTTTTCCGAGGAAGCATACCCCCGGAGCATTCGCCCTTGTCACACGGCGGCCATATTGTCCCGAGAGACCAAAAAAGCTTTGTTTTACCACGCCAAGCCTCGCCTCCACGGTTTCCGGACTGCAAGGCTTGGCGTGGTAAAACAAAGCTTTTTTGGTCTCCCGGGACAATATGGCCGCCGTGTGACAAGGGCGAATAGCTGCCCACAACATATACACTCATTTGCAGGGAGTTAATTAATACTTAGCCCAATGCTCCGCCAATAATTCATGACCTCTTCCTTAGAATACTTTAACCAGCCTTTCATCCTAACTCCAAAATCCGCCAACGTCTTTGTAAGATATTTATTTTGCGCATTTTGTCTTTCCTCTTTGGCCGTAATGATATAAACCTGGGAAAGACGAGCCGATATACTGTCACACAACAACTCAAACTCCATGCCGGGAAGAGGAAAAACAGCTTGGTAACCGGCAATAATGTAACTGCTGTCCGTTAAAACGTCGTTTTCGTTCATGAATGAAGCCACAGCAATCGCTAGTTCAAAAAGCAAATACGAACAACACATGTCACCAAAATCAATCAGTCCTGAAATTTTAAAATTGCCATCTTTCTCGTCGATCAAAAGATTTGTTCGAGAGACGTCGTTGTGGAGAATTCCACGGCGCAGAAACGAAATTTTGGGAGACACGTGAGTTGTAAACCTTGCCATGACGTCACGGATAAGACGTTTGCTCTCTTCGTCTTCGATGACGCTTATGTATTCCTGGAGAGAAGGAAAACTCTCCAAGTTCCACCTACTCACCCTTTGCCTTAGCACAGGACACTGCAATTCCTACAAATGTAAATTGAAAACGGAAATTAAAGCTGATAATGACAAACGGTCGTCATGTCTCAGTGCTACAGCCTTTATGAGGTATTTTCTTATGACATGGACACCAATTAAAAACAACCAAATTACAACAAAAGGAACTGCAACATTGACAGCATGCTGTCCATGGGCTCAACCGAACAACACAACCCGTGAAAATTGCCGCCTACATAACTGACGGAATGACGTAATAAGCCAGACGAAATAGTCTACGGGTATCTCTTGTTAACTTTTTAAACCACAAGATCAAACCTTACACTCTCATTTGCTGCTGCTAGACATTTCCTATAGAAGTAGTGGAGAGAAATTGTTAAAATATCAAACTACAAATTCATCTTGTGTGATCCTGTCCTTAATTCTCGTGATCACTCTGTTGTATAAAGCGTTGCTATTACAAGGAGAAATTTTATGCTGATCACCCATAAAGAGTTAATATACCTGTAAAGATCTGCTCAATCTCCCAACAAACTGTCCAATGGTAAATAACTTGTCATGGCTGAGATGGGGCAGGCTTGCCGCAGTGTCGCTCGGCAGAAATGAAATCAGCCGAATGATACACTCTTCTGTTGATGAAAGATGTCTGTTTTCGTCTTCCCGAGTTGAGCTGTACGCCTCGTCCATTGTACTCATGAACTCAAGTGGAATTTGCACAAGAAGTTTCAGCGCTGAGCTTCCAGCCACAGGATACAGCTCAGGGCAAGGGAACTGTTTTTTTCTCAGGAATCGCATTGTGTCATTCTCGGCATCGACAAAATCTCCGTGTTTGCTGTCAAAGGAGTTTAATATTTTGAGCACAAATTCTCCATCTTCCAGCTTTGAGGCTTGATCTTGATTAGCGCATTCACTCGAAGTTCTTTTGCCTCGAATGTAGAAATTCCGGTCGCTGTAGCTTCCAAATTCCTTTATCTCTGTAATTGTTTTAAAGTTGTAGAACTTTTTTGCTAGTTTTGCTGCAAAAATGTGACTTAAACAGGGTCGATGAACGCTAATAGCATCCATGATAATGGAATGCCTTCAAAAAGTGCTGGAGCGTAATGGTATGTTGGTGAGGGAAAATAAATAACGTCACCTTTGTTTCAATACAATACAATATTCTTTATTTAACGAAGGTGACGTAATTAACCCGATGAGTTATCTAACTTACGGCCTTCGCTTTGGTACTTCAGGGGCACCCAACGAGAAACTTCTGTTACGGAACAGATTTTAGATAACAGGCACACCGCAGGATTTGGCAGTTAACGGCTTTATTCTTGAGCAACTGGCTTCGTCGAGAGTGATAACACAACTGCGACAAGTCTCACTAGAGAGTGTCTAAGCTTACAGCCAACTCTAAACCAACTCTAAAACCAACTCACTCAAGCTTACAGAACATGGTCTATTTATGCTGAGGAATTAAGTTAATTGGTTTTTGCAAAGATAAATAGCATTCATATACAGAAAGTAGGTGTTACCAGGTGATAAAAGTCGGAAAATTAAAGAATTCAAATTGAGCATATCGATGCGTTTTCAAACAAAAACGCAGCAGTGTGGACATGGCCTAAGACTTTCGGATAATGCATTGCCAAAAAGCTATTGATTCCTTATTTAAAACATCACATAAAAGATTCGCAACCAGGTAAATCCAGGGGAAAATAGTTCCTTAGATTCTCGGAAGGGATCAATTTTTGGCTCTTGAAAAGGTCGCCTAGCATTTTCGGGTAAGCAAATAGTTCGCAGAGAAGTTCTTCGAAGGTAACATTCAGCTAGCAAGTTCTGGAATGAAGATTTCATTCCCTAAAATTTTCGGGCACTTCAATTTTCAGCTAAGAAATCCGAACAGATCAATTTTCTAGCTGATTAAAACAATTCTTTAAACGGTCTTTAAAAATTACAAGGAGTCTAGAAATATGTCAAATATCACTCAAAGGTTTTTCTTAATTTGCTCGTTGGGTACCCCTGGTGCTTAGAGAAGTAACAGTTATCTTAGAAGCACGAAAGTATTTCAAGTTTACCATTAGCATTTTATTTTTTGACATCGTTATCAATCTTACTCAGTTTTCAGAGAATAGGGCATTCGCACGATGACGCCATTTGACTACAACTACCAGAATGCAGGTGAATAATGCATATGAAAGAAATCATACGTGAACTGCGGATATGAAATCAAATGGAGAATGATCGTCGCAGTTGTGATCGCAATTTTTACAGTTGCGTAAAGAAGCTTAAAGCTATGAAGCCACTGACGTTGAGAGCTAGTCAATTTTGGTCTTTTATAATTCAAATAGCTCTAATTAGCACGAGAAAAGCAAAATTGAACCTGAAGGATTCTGGTAGTTAGTCAAGTGGCGTCGTCGTGCAAATGTCCTATTGGCAATTTATTCTAAACTAAAAAAAACCAGGATCGATAGAATTTACTTAATTATTTATTTATTCATTTATTTAATAGTTTGCCAGAGACAGATTATTTACAATAGAACACCATGCCAGTTCCGCTACGAGGTAAATTACCAACCTACCCCACCCCTTTAAAATACGTACCCTACCCCACTGAAACACCCCCTGTTAGGGAAAACTAATAAACATAATTTATAAGAATACCTGGGCAGATCAACTTGAAGGTACAAGGGTCATAGATTTACTTCAGATCTTATATTTAAAGGTAGAGCATTCTGTATGTTAGATATAAGTACGAAAAAGAAGTCACGTAAAAGAGAGGTCCTAGCAGACTTAATTTTCAGGAACAGGCCAGATGCACAACTTTGTTATCTAAACTTTACATTTCAAAAGAAATAGTAGGTCTAAATGTTCTCAATGAAGCAGTAATTTTTGCACTCTAAGTCACCTGTCCTTACTCAGCTAGGCTGGGTATAATGTCTTGCTCTTCTCAATATTTCCTTCATTATCACTTTCATCTTCATTATTAATTTAGCACAGCCGGTCAGGCATGCATACCGCTTACTGTATTACATTGTATATTTACATTAACATAGTTTACAAAAGAGTTGTGGCCGATAAGCGTTTCCATGACTGGTTCAGCTCACAAAAGAACAAAGACTTTCTCCTTGAGCGTTACTTGAACGACTGAGTTGTGGCTACTTCAGCTTGGAATTTGTTTCAACGCTCAACCACAGTCGAGCGTGAGAAAAAAAAGGAAGTACCCCTTAAGGTTACGTTTTTTTTTAATGTTAGGGTTGAAAGTTGGCGGTGTTGTTGTTTGCAAGAGTCTACCAGCTGTTGACGCACAAGTCGTTAACAGCTTACCACAAAGCTCTGCCCAACTCTCAAGCGTGTCGCGCCAGACGAGAGGAACTCCCATGGATTCTTAAGACTATTTGAACAGTTTCGAACTTGCTGAGGTCCGGGTGAGTCTGAAAGGAGAGTCTCGGAGAGCGCAAGAGGCCAAATAAGAGCTGGAGTCTGAACTCGCAGAAAACGTTTATCCTCGTTTCCCCTCTACTACTGACCAGAACCAGGTTGCTGACCAGCGGTTTTCGTTGAAACAATGGTTTGCTGGGGCTGATCATCCTGGTTCCTGGTCACTGCTGTTTCAGGTTTTGCGATAAAACACGAAACGGATTCAGGTTGAAAGACACAATAAAAACCACATCGTTTCCTGCAAAACGAAATGCAATGTGAAAGGAAAAGGTCAATCTTACCTAGTTTGGAAGGTGTTGGCCATCGTCTAACGGAAAACAAATGGAATTTCAAGAACTCACGAGGTTGACTAAACCGCATAAATCATCTCAGGCCATCGTCACGTTTTACCCCAATATTATGATGGCTTACAAGCGTAAGCTTTCAAACAATTTTACGTGGGAAACGATAAGCTCTCTTTGCCTTGGCCTTCCTTAGACTCGCCCCAGCTTCTTATCGATGGTTAGTTTTCAATCTCCTGGTTTTTCTCCACAGTTTCAGAAGTGTTTTTTTTTTTTAGCATTTGTCTAATGAGAACTGAGAACTGAGGAAAGATCCACTCAAGAGAACAAAAAGATCTCGCCAGTCCTAATAAGAAGCCACCTGGATATTTCTATTTAAAGCACGACCTTCAAGACACGCAAGCCGGAAAACAAGGCTAAATAATTCGCGCGCACGCCCTTCTCGATCCGTTTTAGCAACGACTTTGACGCTTTGCTTGGGTGGTCTTCATTGACAAACAACAGATGTGACGTCATCGGAAATATGTCCAATCTAAACATTCCACGGCCGCCAAGATGGCGCGAATAGGCCACCCAAACAAGTTCCGGTACGCAGCTGTTAAAGTAATGCAATGGTAATAAACACAGCACAAAGGCCGACACGCAGTTTTATTTCTCGCTTTTAAGTTGCTTCCAAAGAACTGTTGCAAAAACGTAAATAAATCCTACTAACAGACCTAAAGTAGCTCCGGTTTTACACTTAAACTCCAGAGTCTCCCAAACTTAAATTTTGTAAACACGGAACAAATGTTTTCAAACGCCTTTTACGTGACCATACAGCACTTTCCTGAAGTGCTGTTAAAAATCTCAAAATTTTAGTGAAAGGAATTCTCCGAAATTGGACACTCTTTGAAGTGAAAAGGTTTATGAAGGAGATTAATGAAGGAGTGACAGCTTGTCAGGTAAATATAGACGGGAAAATGGCATACTTTGTAATAGGAATTAAATTTAAATCTATAATTCAGATGTCCAAGAAATTGAACTTGTCCATTATGACAATAATCCGTGAATGGAACTCTGTTGATCCAGTTTGGTATACAGATTAAAAGACTGAAAGTCAGCCCAGTCAGTCGATAGAAATTCCCTTGTTCGTTGCGGGCATCTTTTTGTCGGGCTAACACTCCACTCTTCCCGGAAGATTTCCGACCTCAAGATCGGTCACTTCAGTAGTTCGAGATCTGTTTGGCTTGATTTCTTTTTCCATTTCTTCCCTTATGACTGGAAGCGTCCACAAACTCTCGCTTTCCCTCCGTGGTGACCAGCCCAAGTCAAAAGAATTCACCGAGCCCTCAGACGCTGATCTGGTACGAAACAGTGCAGCGGAGGGTGAAACGATAAACGCGGTTTCGCTGGTGGGTCGCACAGTGTTGTTTCCTCTGAGTATGAGAGAAAATAAAAGCCTCTTAATGCTACGTCTGATCACTCGTATGTGAAACCCGTAGATAATAGGATATAGCAAGGCGCTCGAGTATGACACCATAACAAAGGTGGTCTGTAATTCAAAGCGTACGGGTATTTGTTCCGATTCCAAGAGAATTGAAATTACATAGGGTCCCCAACAGAATATAACGGTACCAAGTACGAGACAAGTCGTGCGCAGCGCTTTGGAACCTGTAAACGCACTCGAGTTCGACGCCACAGAGTTACGGTTTAGCGTTCGAGTTGACGTGCGCAAATGATTCGCTCCGTTGATATTGATAGATGCAGGCACTACGGCGATTATTCCTACTCTGGCCTGTCGACGGGCTGCTTTTAATATGTAGTAGTATGCCACTATCATAACCAAAAGAGGTACCCACAGCGTAATTAATGCATAAAGTTTGGTGTATCCTTCGCTTATAGAGTCACTCCAAATGACAGTGCACGAGACTTTGGCAGGTTGATATCCATACTTTCCCCACCCAATAAGGGGCAATAAAGCTAAGAAGAGACTTGCAAGCCACGTACAAGCGATGAAGAAGTTGGTACGCGCTGGAGACATTCTAGAGTCGTAATTGAGAGGGTTGACTATACAATGATAGCGATCAATACTCAAGAACATCACCATACCCAAAGATGTCGCGGAGAGTAAAACAGTAAGAAAACCACTCGTCTGACACCACGCTTTCCCAAACATCCAAGTTTGTTTTAGACTCGAAGCGAATACAAACGGTAAAACAGTCAAGGAGAGGACGAAGCTTGACGCAGTTAAGTTGAGGAGAAGCTTGCTTGCTGAAGAATGTGATAGAAGTTCTGGTTTTTTGATGAGAACATATCCAACCAGAGCATTGCAAATCAAAGAAGACACCGCAAGTAATATTATTGCTGTCGACTGAATCCCCGCTGCCGTGTCAGATAAATAAAAATTTGTGGATCCATTTTGAGACACGCTTGCAGTTGTGTCGCCGTTCATCTCTTGATGATGTAACTGCGTTGTCTTTACATGTACTTGATTTTCACGAACAAGCGCGCAGCACGAAGACGTGAAATTCAATATAAATGTTTATCTGTAGGTATGACCCCCGAGAAATTTCGGATTTCTTGGCATTGACAAGAGTGACTGTATAGGATAACAGCCTTGTTACAAATTAACAAAAATGAATCAGACAATGGTAATCAATACCAAGGTTATTTGCGGCTTTGTGAAAACAGATATCCCCACACAAAATGCGGATCTTTTCTCGATTTCCCTATGCCGAGTCACAACCAGCAATGAGAATAGGAAAATGTAGTTTTTCTTTTCCTGAAAAGTAAATCAAGTGCTGGCAAACCAAAATCTCTTATGTAAGCTAATCTCGTGCAAATCCCAATATTTGGCATTTTACCACAGAATCACCTCGCGCGAATTAAACGGGAAAGCACCTACAGTACTGTACTGTATTTCCTAGCAACGTGAGGTGAAACCCAGCGTCGCACCATGGCGGTCCATTTGAGCAGATAACGGGAATATTTGGCTATCAAAGTGGATTGACTGACTCAGACCTGCCAGCTAAACGCTTTTCACCCTTGTTGCATAAACGCTTTTATCTCTGGCTAAGTTGTATTGAGGTGAAACAGCAGTGAGAGACGTGACATCTGATTACTTGAGAAATAACTAAATCACAATTGACATAAGCCAGCCACTCATTTGAAACCCGAGTCAGACTCAATCTCTGACACTATTTTTCCAGCGTATACGTAAGCACAATTTTGATTGGTGAAATGAGTATGATCAGCTTTTCTTGACATTTTCAAGGAAAATGGCGACAGGTCATTTTGCATGACATTTATTTTAAAAAATCAAATTTATATCATTAGCTTCAAAACTCAATACCATTTAGTCCTCCGGATCAAAATAATTATTTGTTAGGCGCGCATGCCTTCAAACGCGAGTGTCCCTGCGCTTTAAGGGAGAGCAGCTCTCGTGATGACAGGGACCGCGGGGCGGATTTTCGAGTCGGGGGGCTAATCCGAACGCGTAAGAGTGAGCCAACTAGGGGGATCCGGGGGCATACCTCCCCCCTGTAAAATTTGAGATTTAAGTCTGAAATGGATCATTTCTCGTCTGTTCCCTCAGGAACAAACCTAACAACAAACTGCCTCATCCAGCCGTGTTTGCACGACAAAACCCTCAAAAAAACTAAATTGGATGGAAATGGACAAAGCAGAAAAAGGCAGCGTTTCCTAAGAGGTCCGTATATTTGACACAAGATAATGTAATGTACTTTTTTTGTAAAAGACAGACCTGGTTTACTTCAGTTAAAAGAAATAGTGATTCAGAATCCGCCAAAAAAGTGTGGGGGGGGGGGGGGGCGAAACCCCAACCCCTGCGTTGTCCTTGGAGCATGGGCCCCTGCTCGCGTGTATTCTTGCTAAGCTTGACCCTCGAAAACGAGCGCTAACACAAACACAGTGCGATCAGGATGAACTACTTGTTGCTTATCACCATTTATCGACCCTTACACGTTTTATGCTTTTAACTTATAAGAACCTGTTTACCCCCATAAAGCTAAAGCGTGCCAAGTTTAAAGGGCTTACAGATGACAAGGTCAGTAATCAGCTGACTGCGTGCAGCATTTAAAAACAGTCCTTGAGACTCAGTAACACAGCGGTAACAAAAATTGTCAATCGCGAAGACGTTTCATGTTTGTTGATGATTCCCCCTATTCTCGTAAGGTGCATGATTGATGTCAGTAGCAGTGTATAATGAATCACCATGTTGATCAATGTAATGAAACCAAAACAGTGGCTCTTTCTGTAGTTGATCAAGTTTTTCTCCATTTAGCCCGAGGTATTCCAGCTTCACAATTAAAACACCGTTCAAGTGTGATTTCAATCTATCCTAGGCTAGTTTTCCCGGCAAACTATGATGGTTTCAATCAAACAGAGTTTAACCAGAAAAACAATCAACCTGAAGGGATCTAGTTCCTGTGGTTTGATGCACTAAAGCCCTTCCCGTCAGCAGTCTTATTCGTTTTCCTAGAGGCCTCAAGTGTTTCCGTTTTCAGTCTTCGTTTCAAACTATCTACTCGTTTCTTGGGGTCTCAGTAGACTTTCTCAAAGTCGTTTTCATTTATATCTTTTGCTCCCTCCCGCCACTCCGTCGTTCCCATAAGTCGACTTAGCAGCCAGTCAAGGGGCTCAATGCCCAAATCCGGGAAACAAATTATGTACTTTTGGAAGTAATGGAGATATATTTCCTGAGATGACAGTTTTCAAACTTCAGCGCTATGGGCACCGGAAATGAAATGTTGTAGTCACTCCGTTCTATCAGTTACCTTCAAAATTCGTGCCAAGTGTTCAGGATCGTCCTTGTCTAAACATACCAAGGATGCCGTTGGATTTTGCTAAAAAGTTAGAAAAACCTTTGTACGGCATAATAAACTGATGTAGCAGTAAAGTACGGCTTCTTAGCTTTCATTTGAATGTCACACTCGTTACAGAACAATTCCATCCCAGGGAGTACTGCTCCCAGGGTACCTTGAAAGACAAAGCGGCGAAACCACCCTGTACAAACTATCCTGTAAATGCATTTGTCCTTGGCCGGAGAGACGGAGTTGAAGTGTTTGCGTGCTTGTGTGCGGTTTGTAATCCTTTAATACCAGGTGAAAGGAAACACACCTGCCAAAACTCGAGGAGCTGCCAAACTGTTGGTGTAAGTATGCGGAGAACATCCTGATTTCTCTAATAACACTCGATCTCTCCATGGTTCTTTTGTGATATCAAGTCATTTATAGCTTCACTCGATCAGTCGGCACAAAGACCGGGCTTGGTCATATAGGCAGGCTGTGACAAGAGATCACTGCACCACTGTAGTCGTTTCTTTTGAGAGCCTGAATGTTTGGACACATCATGATGACAGAATGTCATGGTTGAAGAACGTCAACTTTTCAGAAAAAGCCTTTTAGCGGAATTTCAGGATTTGGGTGGTATGGCCTTTGTTAGCTAAAAAAAAATGTAACCGAAACCTTGTACCTTTCTTGAGATTTTACATTAAAATATCTTGTGAATGAAACAAGGAATCTCAAATCTTTGGTTCCATGTAGGTCTCATTTTTGCGGTTCTCCAACCTTCCTCCGTTGTCAGTCCGTTTCCTGTCAGCTGAATGATAGAGTTGGTTCGTTGTTTTTGTCAACGGAAGTGCTGTCATGGACCTTGAATTTTCTATCTTTAGATTCCTTTGTTCTAACAGCACATTTGCCTTCGAAATATAAGCGAAACTGTGAAACTAGCATTTACACTTAGGGGCGCATCCCATTCAACCAAAATTTTCGGCATTTAACGGCTCGGTCCAACTGGAAATTTTTCGGAAACTAATGTATACCTTTGGAGGAGGCCCCCTTTTATTGCTGGACCAGCCTGATCGGAAATTTGCCGTTCCATTTGACGTCTGACCTAATGAAATACCCAAGGAAATAGGAATTTCTGAATTGAAATTGAAAATGCCGTTCAGTTCGACATGTTCGATAGAGGAAAATTTCGGGAAGTCTAACCGAAAGTTTTTACTGGATCGCGCCTCTAACGGCATTTGGCAACATTGTCTGTTCCCAAAGTGAGCCTAACTAATAGTGGATCGGGGACTGCGGGGCCGGGACGTAGGGACACATGTTCGGGGACATGGGGACGCGGGGATCCGGTCGATAATTTCGACAGTTTCGGAAACTTCCGAGTAAAACAGAATTTATGTACCACTCGAGCTGTGCAGAAATCTACAACTACCACTACTACTACTACTACTACTAACAACAACAACAACAACAAATAATAATAATAATGATAATAACAATAATAATAATAATAATAGTAATAATAATATCCACTGTCATTACCATTTCATTTTTTCCCCAGTGCCTCTCCCCAGTGCATTATGGTTAGGTCAGTGCGCCCGCGCTCTTAGCGGTTACAACCAAAAATGCGGGAACAATTTCCGTCTCAAACATCGAAAATATTTGGAGGATGAGAGCTTTTTTAACGACATTTCTCTGACCAAAACGTATCTATGGCTCTTTCTAGTCCAGAATCTCCCGTACTGCAACGCCGCGTCTCAATAAATCGCGTTGAAAACCCGACCGAGGAGCATGAAGAACTCAACAAAATGGCGCACGGGGTTGTGGCAGAGAGCCGAAGGTAATTAGTACAGGAGATGGGTGAACCTTAATTCTGTCGCTTCTGTAAGAAACAGTGTATTCAAAAGGACGGAGCGACTCATGCTGTTACTTTTCCCGTGAGACTTTTGTGTAGAGTGAGCGAGAAAGCACGCTATTGCGCGTTTCTATGCAAATAACTTGTACATGTAAGCTTAACAATTTAAGCTTACATGTACAAGTTATTTGCATAAGCTTACATGTATGCATCATTCAAATGGGCCTTAGTCCCTTCTTCAGAAGATACCTTCATTTTTGAAAAGTATTTCGATCATATTATATTCCTTTTAAGGTTACAAAACATAGAGGAGATGGTGTTTAAGGGGATTGTCAAGTGAAATCTCAGGCGATAACATTGAATCCCTGAATACAGTGACACTGTTCCAGGCCTGTTGCCAGAATTATTGTACTGGCTTGGTAGCTTGACATTCAGCTGTGATGAGCAAGGAAAGCCCCTGACAACTTCATTGTTTCATGTTTCAGCTGTTTCACACACCCTCTTGACTTCCCAGAAATAGATTGTTAGCCATCGAACACTTTCCTTGTTCTTTGCAACTCTTGAGCTGCCAAGCCAATAATATGATATAGAATAATATGCTTCTTCATTCTTCAAATACTTGAAGTGGGTGATGGATCCTCAAGCTGGCAAACCAGTAGCATGGAAACCTTCAGAGTTTCTCTAAATACTTCTTGTAGTAAATAGCCACCATTGACAAACTACAGAAATAGCTGTGATAGAGTATCATGAAAGAGCTCTATCTTTAATTTAGAACCATGCCTGTTTGAGGTGGTTTATCCACAGTATTACCTTTGACTCTGCCATGAAGGAGATTGTGGAAGTACTTAAGTTTAACCCTTTCTTGTCAGGCCGTTTAATGTACTTGTCCATATGGACCAGTACATTCTACAGATGCATGGTTACTCTTTAAGAATTGGAAAGTTGAAATGAGGCATTGATACTTTGAAATGGTTAGTGCTTTGAATTTTAACACCCCATAAATGCGCTACCATGGCCGATTTCCATTGAACATGACTGTTTGGTTCCCTACAAAACCCAAACTGTCCGAAGTGAACGCCCTCAGACAACACCAAAATATACGATTTTTGTCTTTAAGTTTCCGATACAAAAACTCCTCCTGGTGCCCAAAAACGACATTTGCAGTAAAGTTCAGCTCCAGCACTTTAATTCTTTGCCACATTTTTCTGCTCACTTGTTTAGCACGCCGAGGAAAAGCTGTTGAAGAAGAGCTATCCCCACTCATCCGAAAGGTTCGTCGTCATGAGCGAAATGAATTCTGGGTAATTCCTTGATAACGGCGACATGGAAGTCCGCCAATTTCTGTTTCATAGGTTTTTTATAAGTGTTGAGCCACCCAGTCCTGCTGGCGAAATATTGTACTGATTGCATTATTTAGAAGTCAAAACAAGCCAAAACTGCCACGCTAGGTCCTGGAATCCATCCTCAGAAAGGCCAGAAAGACAACCTCACTCTTCAACCGTCATGACTCGGCGACACACTCGTAGCGGCTAAATCGCTGTGAAATTGTTTTTCACCTCTGGTTTCTTTCAGAGGATTGCCTCTACCCCCAAACCAGCTTGATGATGCCAGGCTAGGGGCTTCTGAAGTGGAAAATGACTCGAAAAAACACTTATAAGTCGCATACTTACCAAATTTCACGCCGAGTGCTCGCTTGAAAACAAGCAACAGCTAGCGTGACCAGCGTGACAAAAACAAGAGAGCCTTCAGTGCTCAAGATCAGCGAAAATCACCAAGGTAACGCCAAATAAGGAATCGCCAGATCGTCTCGATCGCTGACACTCAGAAAATTTCAGAAATGGCTCAAGAAAACTTTGACAAGAAAGAGTTAAAGTACAGTGTATCTTCCTTGGTCATGAGTATGTCAATATCAATATTATTGCAAATGGAAACAGCATTTCAGTTATGCTTCCAATGATAAAGTTTTCCTTGAAGCCCATTTTCTGTCTACATGTACAAGTAACACTGATTTCACTCATGGGAAACTAACCTTAAGCTCTTGCTTTCCACCTGGATGGCTGCAGTGTTTTTCAGTCAGCATTTAAGCATAAATATGTGACTGAATATATAGGAGGAAACGAATTAAGATGTCTCTCCAAGTCAACCCTCTTTTCTCTCATGTTTCCACCTCACTGTCTTCTAACCACTGGACAGACTTTTCCTTATGATGGACATGAAGGCATGAGCTTTATTTTGATGTTTGATTTGGTTCACAGTGAGGATGTCTTCTCCACTTACGTGTGCTGCTCATTAAACCACAAGAGTATTCAACCCCATCCGGGAGATATAGTGGAAGCAGGATGCTTAGCAGTAAGTTCAATATGCTACCACTTAAAATAAGGAGTAGACAATAATGTGCTTGCTTTTGTAGCATTATGGTTAAAATATAGTGCAGTGCAGATTGGGTGTAAAGAAGTGTTGTGTTGCATAGAACATCCATTGTATTGCAAAGTTTGAATATCTTGATTTAGTATCACTCAACTAGTGGACTAATGCAAATCCTGCATTTTGATTGGTTATGCTACTAGAGGACTATTAGTAATAGTCCTTGAGTAGCAATCGAACATGACACTTTCTTTTGTTTTATTCCCAAATAAATATTTCTTCAACTTGCATTTGCTAACTTTATTATTGCCCTTTCTGTCCAGGCTATGGGTCTAATTTGTTAAATAATTTTTCAACCAGGCACAACTACTACCTACAGCTAAATATGGACTGTTTGAGGCCGTTCCAAAGGAATTAGTGGAATCAGGTGTGGTAGGACCTAATTGTTGACAAATTTAAAATGCTATACTGGATGTGGTTTTCAATCACATTTTGTGTTGGTTGCTGTTAATGCTTTGGTCTACTTTTCTTGTACCTTACTACACAATTTTTAATTCACAAGGCAGGTTGTAAATGTGGCAGTGTTTTCAGAATTTTTAAATCAGCAGATCTGTAAATAGTGAATGGACAAGTGCTAATAATATTAGAGTGTTAATTTTGTGAAAAAAATGCTTTAACTGACTACACCTTGTTTCAGGTAAACTGAGTGATTTACAGCTGGAAGGAGTCTTGTATGCTGTAAGTAGATACAAAGCATTTCTTATATGAAGCACTTATCTTGATCTTTGTCTTTATAACAGTCAAAGTAACCTTGGCATACTTTTGGTTGTATGTATTAATTTTCAGTGTCAGAGACATCAGGTGATGCTTGCAAGTGGACAGAGGGCAGGGTTCTTCATTGGAGATGGTGCTGGTGTTGGCAAAGGGAGACAGGTTAATATGATCTTCACTTTAAAGAACATCTGTTATATTGAGTTTGATTTAAACATGCATTTGCAGTTAGTTGCTTTAGACTTAAAAGAAAGTTTTGTGACATGATTTTGTTTGCAATCATCTTTCCTTCCAAGGGATATAAATGTTTTATTATGAAAAGAATGAATTTGGCATACTCTACATGGTCTTTTTGTTTCAGATTTCTGGAATTGTATTGGATAATTTTGCTCGTGGAAGGTGCAGACATGTGTGGTTCAGTATTTCAGCTGACCTCAGATTGGACGCACAAAGGTTTGTAAACACTGTTAAGTCATTCCCTTTGCTTAAATATGTTGTAATGGTGAGAGGTGCAGGGGAGTAACCTAAGAGTATTGGATGACCCTGTTTTTGTTTTTCAGAAATTGTTAACTTCTCTTCCCCCCCTCCACACCCCTCATTCTACTATTTCACCCCTATTCTCTACTGTCCCCACCCCACTATCACTAAGGTGAAAGTTAAACTAATGATCACACTGAGATGTTGTTTCATTTATCTAACACAGTGTTTGTTTTGTTTTATTTTTAAGAGATCTTCATGACATTGGCTGCTATGTTAAAGTAATTGATGGTTGTCAACAGCTTGATAAAGAGACAAGGTAATCATTTCATGAAAATTAATCCGATTTTAATGTTCTGACCCCTTCCTCTCCATAAGTAAGTTTCTTGTAACTGCTATACATGTACATGTAGTTCCTTACATTTAAGTCTTTCCACTAGACCTGCAGCAACTGACTAACACCTTAAAATAAATAATCCTTCTTCTAGAAGGAGTTGCAATCATTCCTTAGAGCACAGTGTACAATAAGCTGTAAAATCTTAGAACTTTACTTGAAGAAAAACACAGGATGTCATTGTTGTGTTTAAGGATACAGTTAATAAGTGGCATTTTTTCTTTATCCCTGTCTTTTGTACTTCTTCTTTATGTTGAAGCATACTGCAGACGTTTAGGATGTTGTGTGTTGTAATGCCCGTAGTTCTTCAGTAATGATCAACTGAAGAATTTGGCTGATTTTAATACTTAGTGAATAATGATAATAACAATAATTTTACCTCCGACCGGTTAGCTCAGTTGGTAGAGTTCCGGACTAACATCGTGGAGGTCGTGGGTTCCAACCCCAGCTGGACCAACACTCAGGGTCTTTAAATAACTGAGGAGAAAGTGCTTCCTTTGCAATGACATCTGCAAATGGTTAGAGTTTCTAGTCTTCACGGATAAGGACGATAAACCGGAGGTTCCATCTTACAACTCTCCACAATTAATTCTGTGGGACGTTAAAGAACCACTAGGGACGTAACGAACCCTGGCTGTGACCACACCTGGTGTTGACCTGTGTCTCGGGCCTGCAGAAATTGGTGCTCGCTGTTGCGGTGTCCTTGCCAGCTTGGCGAAGTTAAATAAAATAAAATAAAATGATTCACTAAGCAGGGTGTTCATTAGGCATCGGAGATTGGAGAATTCTCTGGCTACTGTGTGGAATTCTCCGCCTAAATTTCAATGTAGCAGCCTTGAAGGTAATTTTTTGTCTGAGTGACCAGATTGTCCTGTTACTTTATAATATCCTCCTACTACTTCAGTTCTTAATGAAAACCCTGACTAAGCATTAAAATCTGCCAAATTCTTCAGTTAAAAGTACTTCTGACAAATTCTTCTGCCAATTATTGGCAGTGAAGTCCATATTTGTTATCTAGTACACATACCTCCTTTGAGGTCTAAATCCACACTGTCAGCCAATTTATTGTATATCTTAATATTCCTGTGAAACAGAGTGTTTGGACTGCCTGCTGATTTCAAAGAAGGTGTTGTGTTTAGTACCTATGCAACATTGGTGTCTTCAGTTCAAAAAGGTTAGCAGATAGTACTTTTATGTACTTTGCTTGCTGGGTCCATAGAACCATGTAGATGTTTATGTTTCAAGAAAGAGATATGAATGTACTGTCCATTTTTTTAGGTAAAAATTTCATGTACATGCACATGTGTATTTGTGTTATAGGAGCATCAAATTCAGTGTCCACTACCACAAAATAAAGGAAGAGCAAAAACAGATGTAGCAAATAACATGAGAAAATTTGACATTCTAAGAGATTGGAACCATTCCAATAATAAGCATTATACTTACTTAAATGAACACAAGTACACATTGTTGTATTTGAAAAAAAAAGTGAAAGTTGGTCACAGAACTGACAATCAATACTGACCGTAGTCCTACAGGGAACATTACGGTTCTAAAGTGGCTCCATCATGGTTCATAGGGTCATTGACATCCTGGAAAGTCATGGATTTCCAAAATGTAAAATCCAGGTCTGGAAATCCTAGAAAATTAGATCTTTGCACAAACAAACCAATTTTCTTGTCCTGACTCTTGACAAACTGTATTACAACCTGTCTACATGTATTTCTATGTTGTTCTTGTAACATTTAACATTATCACAATGGGTCTTGGAAAGTTCTGGAAAAGTCATGGAATTCTAGGACACAAAGTGTACGAACCCTGTCCATGTTTGTTGAGTGTGGTCAATGTATTTTATCAGGTACCAATCGGCAAAGTAGACTGCAGCAACTTATAGACTGGTGTGGTGGGGAGCAGTTTAATGGATGCCTCATATTTGATGAGTGCCACAAAGCAAAGCATTTTGTACCAGTAAGTGATGGTTTGTACCATGTAACTGTCCCTGTGTAGAAGCTTGATTGCTGAGGGTTTAGGATTTTGGACTTGTAAGCGAAAGGTACTGGGCTCAAGTCTTGGTTATATTTGTGAATATCCAGCAAGTGCACTGTTAAATGTGGCTGAATGCAGGGGTTTCATTGATTTTTGGAAAAAGTGGGTAGTTTTCAATATCAGGCAGGTAAGTTTTCGGAAGGCCCAAAGGGCCTGCCTTCCTAGAGGGTCAGGGTGCATGCTCCCCAAGCAGGTAGTCAGCCTCCTTCAACCAGGTAGAACTACTTGCTACCCGGCTATTATTGAAACCCCTGCTGGATGTAATTTAGGCTAAGTTAAACTGGAGCCAATGTGTTCTTTGGCTGTTAGAGGTGGCCAGGTGTGTCAGGGTAACATATCTGGGGAATTTTTTGCAGGGGCTTCCATGTTTTGCATTCTTGCTCGTCGTTAGGGCCTTTATGCTTTGCTCTTTGGCAAGCTCTGTGCTTTTATGTTCTCACTCCTTCCGCCCCCTTGGTGGTTTCTTATTCAGTAAGTATTTGGGTTGGTAAGTATCTCCACTGATTTATCAATGTGACGGTGCCAGGTGGTTGCCGCTCTCAGGATTGCCATGGATACCTACACGCGGCTCCACCTATCCCTTATCACCTTCCCCAAGCTCATCTATTGGCAATGAGTTTAAATGTATATTATCCTATTTAAATTTTTTGTTTTGGTCCAGTTTGTTTTATTATCCCTCAATAGCCCTTCTAGGGGTGGATCAGTAACCAAATTTAAAGTAATCAATGCTCTCTTGATATTTGCCTTTGGTATAGCAGTCAGCACAAGTGAAATATTTGTTTTTCATTTCTGACTGAAATCACTAAACAGCTACTTTTTTAGTCTAATATTTTGTGTGTATCTATGCTTTAGGGCAAAGAGGAAACCAGTACAAAAGTTGCTCTTGCTGTCACAACAATACAGAGGTACACATATTAAACTAGTTGAAAGTATTGCTAACCAAGTTTAATGACTCCACAATAACCACATAAATGTTTGACTGAGATGACTGTGGACTAAAGACAACACACGGAGTAATTATCTTTTATAACATGTAGTCCTCTCCTTTTCAACTCTGCCTACAACCACATGCCACAACCATTTCTTTTGTTACTATTCAACTGTCAAACCTCATCTTTTTTGTATCTGCTTATCCTGTAGGATGCTACCCAAAGCTCGTGTTGTGTACTGCAGTGCAACTGGAGTAACAGATGTAAAAAATATGGTAGGCCCTCTTTCTCTGCACCATTACCAGCATCTGGCTGGTATTATCCATTGATGTGAAAGTAGTAATATTCATTTTCTTCATTTTTTGGGAACTGCATTAGGCTCTGGCCCAGCAAGCCACTTAGACTTGAACTTTGGTTTCACATGCCTGTTTCTACATACAAAGCTTATTTCAAAAACCACTAAAACCTACTCTTGATAACCCAGTCAGGGATTGTATTTTGAATGCTACCGTCATAACCATGTTACCAAGCAACGTACAGACCATATAAATAGAGATTGGGCAAGTTGATCAAACTCACAGGTTACATATGTATAATTGTGACTCCCAAGTCATTATAAGCTGAACCTTTTTTCCTCTAAAATGATTGTTGAGTGGCTTTGTACCAAATAGACTATTATTATGTACTCTCTAACCTTGTTAAAGTCTGTTTTGATTTTAATCAGAGCATTTTTAAAGAGGTTCTGTGTTTGTTTTGACATTTAGGCATTTATGGAGAGACTTGGTCTGTGGGGAGATGGAACAGCTTTTAAATCATTTGAATCCTTTCTCACCAGTATCAGCAAGAGAGGACTTGGTAAGGTGTACAGCTCTGCAAAAGTGGTGTAAGTGACAAATTGGCTGTTAAGTTTCTCTGGATCCACTTGACTTTGGCCTACTCACTGGTTATGGCTTTGGAAAATTAGGTCCATTTTTATGATTTGGCCAGAATTTGATGAATTAGCATATGCCTTTTGCCAATTAAGGCTGAACTGACAGGTCTTCAGATCACAAAATATTATTATTGTAGACCTACATTTACAACATTATAACTGGTCTGCAGGCCTAATTTTTTTTTTCTATTTTAAGGCCAAATTGTCACCTACATTGTTTTTGCATCAAGGCCTTCAGTCACAGAAATAGCTCTGGTCATGCCATTTTGGCAGGAGTTTCATTAAGGTTTTTGGCAAGAAGGCTATTACTTTTCCCCAGCCAGCAAAAATGTTGGATTTAATGTCTATAATCACAAAAAATTACCTTGGTGATCCTGTAATGAGCAAGCAAAAACATGTTTACTGTCAGCCAAATTGCTTGATTCCTGGTCCATAAAAAAACCCTTTTTTTTATGGTTTGGTCCACTTGAACTGAATGTTGTCTTGTATATGTTGTGATTTAAATGTTTTCCTGGTTGAAATGTTTTGAAACAGGTGTATTTTTATTTTCCTTTGTTTCAGATTATGGTGATGAATTTGCAACAAAGGAAAATAAGAATTAAACTGGTTCAAACATTTCAAACCAAAATCAAATTTAAACCACAACATCTTTATTTTTTTCTGTTTCTCTTTTTGCCTGAAGATGAATGAGAACTGAGTTTGCAAAGTCTTTCTACGCACCTACATAAGCTTACTCTTTTGTCGTGCCAATGTAAAAAATGTCACATCAAGATTTTCCCATGGATTTACTAAGCGAAAGCGTTACCGTGACCATGGGCAGAGATAGGAAATTCCGGACTGCCCTAAGAACCAATCATATTGCAGGATTCGTAACCGTGTCCTCTTGGAAAAAAGTAAACATGTATAAGACAGGATCATCATTAGTAGCCAGTAGCCAGTGGATTTCTACTGTCTGTCAGACCTCTTTGCGCCAGCTACTTTTGCCTCAGTTTGCTGGAAATTGCATAATTTTGTGAGCTTCATGCTCATATATAATCTGTAGCCAGCTACTTCAACCTATTCATCTATCTACTTAAAATCCTAGTGACAACCCTGATAATAAGAACTTCATTTTTGCTAATTTTGCATCTGTTTTGTTTTGTTTTCAGGTGCTGCTGAAATGTTAGCTATGGAGATGAAAGCCTCAGGAATGTATGTATCCAGAGGTCTTAGCTTCAGGCAGGCCGAGGTAATTGACATTTAACTTTAAAATGTACAAGGTGGATGAAATTGGTCACAGTTGAATAGTTGAGTGATCATCAGCAGTTTCTATAATTTTTGAAATAGCCATCTAAGCTAACCAAAGTAGGCAGTGACCTAATCAAGTCTTTTAA
This sequence comes from Galaxea fascicularis, assembly GCA_948470475.1. Lineage (NCBI taxonomy): Eukaryota > Metazoa > Cnidaria > Anthozoa > Scleractinia > Euphylliidae > Galaxea > Galaxea fascicularis. The sequence goes on along the minus strand of OX419344.1, from coordinate 23,934,372 downwards.
TCATTTGAGTGAAAATCTATTGGAGGCAGTGAAGGTAAATTCTGACAAACTGGTCAGTTATTGCCTTTTAATGTAACCCCTGGATCATTTGTCTCAAACATCAGCCTTCTGATCTTGTAAACTTATCACTTGATTTTTATCTTTCACATCATTCTTGTCTTTCTGTGCTCCATGGCTCCATATGTGTTCGTTCTTGAAGCTTTTTTCTTCTTATTTTCTCCAGTTTGTCAATGTAGAAGCTCCTTTAACAGCCAGTCAGATAAAAGTTTATGATACTGCAGTTCATGTGTGGTAGGTATGATAATGGATGGATTATATTGATCATCAACATCATTGTCACCATCATCAATGTTGTTGTTGTCAGTATTATCTGCATTGGCATCATCATCATCATCATCATCGTCGTTGTCTTTGTCATCATCATCCTCATCAAGTCCAACTATTTGATAATAATCAAGGCTGTGCTCCAAGAAAAGTAGTTGGGCGCCCAAACCTCTAAATCCTTGAAATCCAGGGTGCCCAGAATATAAGTTTGGTGCAAAAACTAATATTTCCTGGTCGCCCAATGGCAAAAGTAAGTCGCCAGGGGTGACCAGGCGCTGCTAGAGCACAGCCCTGATAATTATTATTTATGTCACGTTCTGCTGCCCGATGAGCATGTTTCATGGAAATTAACTTTGGACATAACTGATAAAATAATGAAACATTCAGTCCATTCAGAATCACTGACTGTAATAGCTTATGTTACCAATTAGCTTGTATATTGATAGAGTCCTGTTTTAATGCAGGTTTCTCTGTTCTCTTTGATCTCAGGAGCGAGTTGAAGAAGTCACTGGATTTTGCCATCGGTCGAACTACCACTGCTACCCCAAGGGTGTGGTCAGTATTCTGGTCAAGTCATCAGCGCTTCTTCAAGCAATTATGGTCAGTAAAGTTGAGAGTTGTGATTATAGAAAGGAGTTCCTTTTCAGTTAAACTCACCAACCTCATCTAACTGACTTTGTCTTACAGTATGAGTATGAAAGTTCCTGCCATAGTAAAGGAAGCTCAGCAAGCATTGCAAGATGGTTTCTGTGTTGTTATTGGTCTTCAGTCTACTGGGGAGGTTTGTTTTATCTGTCCTCTTGAAAATGTGGTATTTTCCTAGTTATTGATTTCTCCCTTTGCAAAGGAATACTTGATCAATGTTTTGTACTTCACTGTGGTTCATCCTGTTTTGCTCCTCTCTATGTTCCTTACAGCTACATTTCATTTATACTACAAAACTGTGTGGTGATGTGTATATTATAATCAGGCCATCTGATAGGGTGCGATGAAAAATCAGAAATTGTGCGATATTTTCAGCGTAGATTGTGCGATAAGAAAGGACTATTATGCGGTAAATTATGCAGATTGTGCGATTTTTTCCTCAACTATTTTAAGCTTGTTTTACTAGGATTCTGAGAAAGAAAACCACTTTTGTGCTGCTCTAACAGCGATTTTTTTTTCATAAGGGAACAAAAAAAGCAAGTATGAGTGAATTGGGATAAAAATATAACTATGACACATAATTATATACCAAACTTAGGTATGATGCACCACCTTGGCTCAAAGTTGGTACATTTTCTTATTTCTATTGCAGTGTTTGCTGTTTACATCACCAAAGCTTTTCCATTGCAGGTTCTCCCATTCAACAGCTATAAAGTGGCTATTCACTGGGATATCTTCGTCTCAGTATAAATATTTTGCAAACAGAGAAGTGGCCAGTGATTACATTTTTACCCAATGTAAAGAATTGTTAATTTAAAAAAAGGGAAGAACTGGGAATTTGCAGTGGCATGGGTATATGCATATTTGCATCAACCCAGTGACATGCCACCCATTTATTCCAAAACTAACTTGAATACTCAAAATGTTACATTCTCTTAACTCTAGTATCCTCAATTTGAACCCAGGCCACCCTGGTGGGGACCTATTGCATCCCGGCCTGCTCGTCATTGCATTATCTTCAGTTCACAAATAGCTGATAAATCAAAAATCACAATCCAGTGTCAAGAGGGAAAATAACTAGATCCAGAGTCTCATTTGTAAAGATCAACAAAATGATCAATTTTGTATTTAGATGATCGATTACGAAGTTACACGATGAACAAAACATCAGTCCATCATCCACGTGGAACGTACCGGTGGCGTATTTTCCTGCTCGGTCTTTGGCAGTAAAATTTGGAGGAAGGTGCGATTTGGTTTTCCCAGTAGTTCAATACGAAGGAACAGCGGGCGTTTTCACTGTAAATTTGTCCATGAGGACGCCGCCGATGTACGCGAAAGAACTGAAAGAAGCTTACATTTCGTTGTGGAACGACGTTTCCCTGATAAAAATTTTGCTCGTTTCCGATTACCACGTGAGTATAGAAGGATCATATGTCATGGATTTACAACAGCAATTCTGATAAGCTAACTCAAAGAAAAGAATTGTTTACGTTGCATCAATAGGAAATCCTTTAAAAATGAAAAAATTAGCACCAGGCCCCGGACCTCCAAAAAACGAAAATAACGCCGGGAACTTCGATTGTTTTTGAAATTCGATGGTTTCAGAGCGTTTCTTGGGCTTTTTCGAAAGTAAATCGTCTTGAAACTAAGGACAGACGAGGAATTTTTCCAGAAAAGGCATTTATTTATGGTTTATTTTTTAAGAATTGTGCGATTTTTTATGAATTGTGCGATCGGATGCGATTTGAGGTCAATTGTGCGAAATCGCACCATCGCGTAATATCAGATGGCCTGTATAATGCTGTGACCCAACAACACACTGTCTTTTATCTCTGTAATCATTAACAAGTTATAAATTTTTCTTTGTTGTTCAATTGAAACCTTTATTTTGTTGCTTACAGTCGCTGGGTTTTAGTTGTTTGCAACTCAGAAACAAAGGATGTTCCAACAGTGACAAATAACTTTCTAACTGGTTTGACTGGCACTTTTTCCAACCCAAAATTTTCTCAGCTTGCAAAAGCTGGCATTACACATGCTTGTCTGTTTAAATTTATTCCTTTTGTTCCTTTTTTTTCTTTCAGGCAAGCTTGGAAAGTGAAATAAGTCGGAGTGGTGGAGTTTTGAATGGTTTTATTTCTAGCACAGAAGAAATCCTTACCAGATTTATCACACAGTACTTTCCAACCCAGATAATAAAATCGGTAAGAGTTTCTCTTCAATATTCTTCTGACCCTGTCTTGAAAAACGGCTTAACATTTCCTGGTAGAGGTACTAGTGACAGTTTATTTCCTTTGCTAGAATGGTGAGGTAGTTCAAGATAAATGGAGTGTTGAAGCAAAAAGTCTCCTGCTTAGTTTTGTCAAGAAAATTAATCTCCCAATCAGGTTAGTATCTACCCTTACATCTCAGCATGTCTTTGTTTATTGAACTGCTCAATCAATGTAGAAGTTACACTTACTGGTAGTTAGCACATCAAAAATTGCTTCTTTATTCTCGCCCCAGATTATAAGAGCTTGTTTGATATCTGCGAAGCGAGAGACAGTAAAAATTAAGAGAAGAAGATTCAGCTAAAATGAAAGGAGAAAACAATTAACATGAAACCTGCCTTTATTTTGAAGTTTGTTTTGCCAGCGGTATTTCATATTCCTTTAATTTTGTTGAAGAAGAGGAGGAGGTTTTACTCTTTAAGTTTTGTTCTCGTTATTTGTCTTGGCTTTTTGTTACATTGGCATCGGTGGAAAGCTGAAGGGCGAAAAGCAGGAAACAAAAAGCAACAACAACATTATTTAAACAACTGGTAACGCAATGAAATGGTAAGTGTTGACCGGATTTTTGACACCAGGACCAAAAACAGTGCATTTTAGCTGTACTCGCTTTATTAAGTAATATTTCGAAAGAAATGAAATATTCCAACGTTTCTCACCATTATATTTCCAGCCCTTTAGATGACCTCATCAATCAGCTCGGTGGACCAGCGAAAGTAGCAGAAATGACAGGAAGGCGTGGTCGGGTGGTGAAAACAGACAAACAGCTTCAACCTCATTATGAGGCTCGAGAGTCAGACAGCAGCAGTGTGGACAGTTTAAATATCCAAGAGGTAAGGGAAGTGAAATATAAATATTTTTGCGAAATACTCCAGAAGGCTGAAAAGGGAAGCGAATTATTTGTTACAACTACGTTACCTCTTGAAGTAGTTCACAATTGAGTTTTTGTTTTTTCTGAGTTCCTGAAGCAAGTCTCAGTCTAGACGTTGCACTTGTAAGTTCTGGTACCCCTTTAAACCCTCACAATGATCAGCATCAAATTTCTCGTTGTAATATCAATGCTTCATAAGACAGAGTGGTCACGAGAATTAAGGACAGGGTCATACAAGATAAATTTGCTTGATATTTTAACAATTTCTCTCCACTACTTGTATAGAAAATGTGTAGCAGCAACAAATGAGAATTTAAATTTTGATCTTAGGGTTTAAGGATTAAATTTCTCTTACAGATCTGAATAAACAGGTAAAAGGATAATTTTTATACATTCAACCTGATAACTTTTGACAATTGATCCAAAAACTCCTTATTGGAGCGTATTCACATGACGTCACGGCGGCCATGTTGGTGTACCAAAACAAAGGAACGGCGGCCATATTGGTGTACAAAGCTAACCCTCTGAGAATTGAACTCTATTTTTATGCAAATATTTTCATTTGTTTCATTAAACCAATATGGCCACTGGTCACGTGAATGAATACCATTCATTCCTGCATCTATCCGCTATTCTTCCTTACATCCCTCCTTCCATCAACCCACCCACCCATCCATTTGTCCTTTCGTATGATCGTTCTTTCTTTCATTCATTTTACGTATTTATGTTTGCATTTACTCTGTTTTAGAGGAACAGCTTCATGAATGGAACAAAAAAAGTTGCTATAATATCAGATGCAGCCAGCACTGGTTAGTAATATACGAATTTAAATCGCTCTGTTCTTTGGGTTTGTACCCTGTCCCCTATCCACTATCCCCTATCCCCTGTCTCCTATTCCCTATCCCCTATCCCCTATCCCCTCTACAGGGGCTCCTCTGGAAAAATGGAAAGAAAATTGAAAATACAGTTCAACTCTTATTAAGCGGCCACCCTTGGGGAAATGGACAGTGACTGCTTAATAGAGGTAAAAAACAATATAACTACCCTCATAGGGGCTTTGATTACTGGCCGCCTATAGGAGGTGGTTGTTTGATAGGTGGCCGCCTCATATGAGTTCGACTGTAAGCAGAAAAACTGAAGGAGAACAACAGTGCTTGGGTCACGACAGGATGGGAGAGAAAAGCCTCTTTTGTCTCTTCTCCTTTGAAGTGTTTCCCGTTCATTCTTATTTTCTTTTTCGCTGGTCTGCACTGCACTCCGTTAAATGGAGAAAAGAGGAGCACAAAACAGGCCTATGCAGAGGAAAGAGGCCTATTCCTGTCCACTCAAATCCTTAGGACTGCTTGGTGTTGCAGTATTTAGTGTTATTTAGACGAACTTAGGTAGTACCGTTGTTTGAAAAGAAATCGAATTCGTCATTACTTAAAATTGTGGTAAACTCGTACATAGGTATCTCATTACATGCTGACCTTCGAGCAGCCAATCAGTGTCGTCGTGTTCACGTGACAATCGAGTTGCCATGGAGCGCTGACAAAGCTGTTCAACAGCTGGGACGGTCACACCGTTCAAACCAAACAAGGTGCGTTTCCTCAAACCATTTCGGTAATACTTAGTATTATGATATCTAAACGTGCTTGAGAGCAAATTAAGTCGTGCTTAAGAGTCAATGTTTTTTGACAGCAAGAAGCATTTTTGTGGTTGTGGGAGGTAACTATGAAAGTTACCTCCTATAACCAATAAATAATAGTGATAAGGGACAGTTTGTTTTTTGCTCTTACTTAACGCATGGCAAGTGGTAAAGAATGGAATACAAGTGACTGGCTGTTAAAGTAAAGTTGATAAAGTTCTCTTTAGTAAGAAATGTGTGTTATTGAACATTTTTCATTTGTATTTTTAGTGGACCTATATACAAACTTGTAACAACAAACTTGGGTGGCGAGAGAAGGTTTGCAGCAGCTGTTGCTCGCAGGCTCCAGTCACTGGGTAATGTGTTCGAATTATGTGCAATTTTGGACCTATTATTCACGACATTGTTATATGATTATCCTGTTCATTTCATTTTAAATCAGTGTTTACTCGGTTGACCCACATTTCGGTCACTTTAGTGTTGTGATTGTATTTTCAGACAAGAGTGGTTTTCAATTGAGTGTCGTAAGACCAAAACCAAAGCAATTACTCTGACCAATCACAAGACACGAAGACAACTTAGTGAGCCAATCAGAAATTGAAGTTATTTCACGCAGCCGGCGCCAAGCGCGAGAAAATTCGCGCGTGCAACTCGCGATTGGTTTTAGTTTTGCTTCTGATTGGCTGAGAAATTGGCGCGATTTTTGTCAACCAATCACAGAGCGAAGTAAAGCAAACGAAAATAACTTTCGACACTCAATTGAAAATTCTAAACTCACCTAAGTTTAGTTGATGAATACTTACACAAAAATTTGGTGTTATCAGCGGAGTTGATAATGTAAATTGACCACCGTATAGGGATTCTAAAAGCTGGCGTTTCTAGCGTTAGCCCTTCGTCAGAGCAATTAATGCTTAGCTTATCAGTTGAGAATGCTTTAGATCCACAGTGCAAACTCTCTCCTTTCGCGAACAGCAAGCAGCTATCGAATTTCTCTTCCAATCCTCGTACCACTCCCACCCCCACCCACCCCACCCTCCTGAACAAATTGTTAGCGTTCTACAGTTTATTGTGATGAACGTTTCACAGATTTTCAGATTTTTATTCAGTACAAAGGAGCAAATAAATCTAAGCACGACTCGTACTGGTCTGAGTGATTTGCTTGTTTAATGAATATGCCATCCGAATGTGGTCAATGAACCTTGCTGGCTGACTTTTTAATGCAGGGGCACTCACAAAAGGCGACAGACGAGCGGCGACTGGGGCAGACTTGACACAGTTCAATTTTGACACACCTTACGGCCGGTCTGCTCTAAGAAATATGTACCAAGCCATAACTTTGGTAAGACTGTGACTCATGAGATATGACTTATGTGCTTATGTGTAAATATTTATGGGGATGTAGGCATTCAAGCGAAAGCTGCTATCTAGTGTTGACGATTGCTGTGGTACTTTTAATGAGAGTGTTTAACTTTTGAGTCTGTGGCCGAAATCCGATAGTGCGACCATTCAAGTGAAAGCCACTGACTGCTACTACACTCCTTTGGTGCTATCATGCCTTACACTGTGGCCCTAATGCTCGTTATCATCATTGGTAGCTCAGTCAAGGGAGGCCATGCTTGATGCGATCCTTACGCTTGCGTCTGTTGATTAATCCCTATTTTACGATTTTATTTGATAGACAAAATATTCAAGACGTTAGACGCTTAATGTTATTTTGAAATAGAACCTTTGAAGCTAGTGTTTGAAAGACTGAGAGATTCTTCCTTTAGCTTTTTCTTTCGATTCTTTAGCTTTTTTCCTTTAGATTCTTCCTTCAGTTAAAAGTTTCTCACAGTTCCTGGCTTGGAACCGTTTGTTTCCTTGTTTGTTCAATTTGGCTAACTGGTTTCATAAATAGATGTTAGTGAAAGAAGTCCATTTAATTTTTTTTTCTTATCATCAGCAATCCATTTGTCCAGGGGTCCCTTTATCAAAGGTACTCTCAGCGGCTCAGATTCCCGATAAATATGAATTCACAGAATTCAATTCCATCGCCAGGGTGAGTTATTCCTGATTTTACTTCATTACTAGATGTTACCCTGTTACTCTATTAATCTCACTTCACTTAATAGATTCTGTTAACTTTTTTATGCAGCAATGTCTCCTTGCCATGGGAGTTGCAGACACCAGTTTTGCTGTAAAAGATAAAGAAGCCAGTGATGTTGGAAGGTTCTTGAACCGCATTTTGGGGCTTAGTGTGGAGAGGCAAAATCTGGTAGGTGCAAAGCACTTCCATATACGTCCAGCCATTTAACTGTCAGAGAAGGCATTCCAAGGATGGAGACATTTCAAAAGTGGTCACAGATATGGCTCTTTTCTATTTATTCTTTTCTTATTTATTTAAAGCCGGTCTCCTAATTAAGTTTAATTTGTTGGGTCAGGAAGTCAGCTGTATCAGGGTTTCTGTGCAATCTATGTACTAACGATTTTTTGATCTTGTCACTTTTGGGTACAAACAGCTTTTTCATCACGTTATCTTTACTTCAGTTTATTCTTCTTTGTTTGTTTGCAGCTATTCTCATACTTCTGCGAGAGTTTAAATGCCTCGATCGAAACTGCAAAGCGCGAAGGAAGGTGAGTTTTTATCTGCACGTATCACTACCTGATAGCTGAAAATATAGGCGTCATGTAGTCTCTCCTCCAGTGGGACAGTGCCCATAGGCAGGACAGTTTGAGCGGTGTTTAAGAATTTCTGAAATTGTTAACCATTACTATTGTGTGACATTACACAGGTACAGCGAAGGCGTGACAGACGTATCTGGATCTTCCATCACGATGGTGGGCACCCCTCAACCTATTTTTACCGACTTTCAAAGGGGTCTCATGGAAACAAAGTAAGCACCCAGGGTTTAAGTGCGTTTTTCAACGGACAGCTTCCATTCCTGTTATCACGTGATTGTTTCTGTTTCAGACACGTGACTGTTAGCGTGGATCGCGGTATAGACTGGGACTGTGCGGTGAAGCTGTTTGAAGAGAACGGTTCTAAAAAGTTTGACGGGTTTTATTGTTCAAAACGGGAACAGAAAGGAAGACGGCTTTATCTCTTGGCGATACAGAAGGAGACATCAACTCATCTTTTTAACATTACAAGGTAAACAGCTGAAATTGGAAGCGCGGTTGAAGCATGTAATTCAAACCAAGTCCAATCAATAACTGAAAAATAGAAAGGGCCTATGCACATTTTCAGGTTAAATTTCCAGAGGTAGAATTTAAGCTATTTCGTCGTGTAATCGGCTTGTGTGTAGTGCATGAAAATTAGATGATTTCTTCCATGTTTGTTCAAATTGGGTGTGTTTTTCAATGATGCTTAAAAATGCATATAGGCCTGTTTGTCTGCTTTGCGCGCGACTCAAGAAAGACGCTAAACAACACATTTATGCTTCCGTCAGATTTATAAATCTCCTTAATCGGTTCTTTATTTAACGTTAACTAATAAGTTTGATTTTCTTGCAGACCAAACACGGGTCGGTCACCTTTTGAGGAGGAAAAAACTGACCTGCTTCAGAAGTACAACAAGATATCATTAGAAGATGCAGGTAAGAAGTAACGAACCGCCTTCTAGTTGTACCTGCAGATGAGCCGCCAGAGTAAGTGATTTGACCTTTGTTTCAAACCAAAACTAGGAGATTTTTGATCGACCTTGAATTATGGTTTCGTGTGATTTTTGTTGAAATCCTTGTTCGTCCTCCGGCCACGGAACCAACATCCAAATATCTATCAGGATCTAGCATTGGCTGATTAACCAGTTATGAAAAGTGTGAACCATCAATTCATCTCTAGGACGTTCTCGGACATCAAACCGAAACCAACCCAAAGTTAAGCGCGTTTGCTGTTACCGATAAACTTGTGAAATTGCCAATCAGGATGAAAACCAAAACCAATCGCGGCACGCAATTGAAAACTGCCCTATCGTAATGTTTCTTGTTTTTTTTCCTCAACAGAAGCAGGTTGGAAAGCACAGTATGAGAGAACAAGAGATCAGTGCATTCACGGTTTAGGATGCAAGACTGGGCCATCGTGTAATAGTAAGTCAAGTAACTCCAGAAAGGAGCGCTCTCCACTACCACCTTATCCAAAGCAAGTTTGTCTGGATTTCGCTGTGATAGAGCGGTTTTTGATTGAATGTCGGGAACCCAAAATAAAGCAATAACTCTAGCCAATCAGCACAGACTCAAACAGCCCAATGAGCCAATTAGAATTCGAAGCAATTAGATGTAGCGTGCGCCAAGCGCGGGAAAATTTTGTTTTTGATTTGGCTTCTCATTGGTTGATAAAATAGCGCGCGTTTGGTCAACTGAAGTAGAGCAGAACCGAAGCAAACGAGAATTACTTTACACGGTAGGCTGAAAACCGCCCTATACAGAATTGCTTCAATGCTTCAGTTGTTGGCCTGTGGTGGCTTTATGTGCTTTGGAAAACACAAGTCTTAGGGGTAACTGTGGTGGCTTTTCATTCAGTCGACGCAAGTTTACCTTGTTGTTTGAGCTGCCTGTGGTGGTGGTATGTGCGTTAGAATATGGGGGATTGCATGTTTTGGGCGCGAGGTGTGGTTGGTTTTCAATCAACAAAAAACGCTAGTTTGCTTTGTCGTTTGTAAGGTCTGTGGTGTAATGAATAGTCTACTTTTTTTTCTCTTGTAGCTGGTTGTCGCATCACTCAAATCCATCTGTTGTGTGGTGGCATTATTCCCCTGCTGTCTGCCTTGGAACTAGCCATGGCTAAAAACGCAGATAAACTCGGTCTCACGTAAGTTTATGGAGTAGTTTTCTTGGCTATAATTACTTAATATTTCTCTGTTGTTGTTGTTGTTGTTGTTGTTGTTAGTGTTTTTGTCTCACTCATTCTCATGTCTGTAGTCATATTTGTTATCACACCAGTTGAAACAACCTCTTTGTTCTTTGAGAATATGAATATGAACGTATGAGAGTCCTTATACAGGACACCTTTTTCCATTCTTCTGTTTTTATTCAAATCAGCCGTTGATGCCTCGTTGAAGGTAAAATATTCTTTTGAATTTTACTCTTACGAACGAGGGATCAAGGGCTAATTTGAATAAAAACAAAAGAATGTGAAAATGGGAGCCATTTTGGAAAAAGGTGTATACAGGGACTGTCACTAATTTTTGAAGTAGGTGGGGATATACAAAAAATAACCGGGGATTCGAGTTGCCGTAGTGAAGTCAACATGCTGGTTTTAATATCAAAGTAGCAGGGGATGTACATCAAACTACGAGAGGAAAATTCCCGGCCCACGGCCCTTAATGACAACCCTGACTCTCGTCATCACGTTTGGTGACTTGGGGGCACCAAAACCTTTTTATTTAAATGATCCTTCCCAATATTCTCGTGATTGTCCTGTATCTTTCCAGTGCTCCGTCAAGTTAACTTTCAGAGTCCGTATAAGCAGAAGATTCTTAGGGTCAGTAGATATGGCTCTTCCCAAACTTTGGCATTTTCTTCGTGTAGAAGACACAGATGACTTAAAACAAAAGGAACAAAAGCCCAGAAACAATACCAAACCAAACTTTCAGGGTTGTGGCTAAGCGCCGGCTGAGAAAGAGGCGATCGCCGGCTGGATTTTGGCCAGTGAACACACGGTAATGGCGACGAACTATTTTTTAGCCGGCTCAACTGCTACCTAAACCAGCTGAGTAATTTCTTAGCTACAACCCTGAACTCTACTGACTCATAAACAAAGCTACCCTTTTGTGTCTACCCTGTTGGGGCTTGAACGGTTACCGTATTTTCTCGAATAATAGCCGTCCTTCTATTAATCGCCCCCTCATTTTGTGAAAATATTTGAAAAAATTGTCTCCCAGGAATAATTGTCCCGGACCACCCTTAAATAATTTTTATGTCCATGATTGGTAAATCTGGGGGATGGTACCGTAGTGAAGTACGACCCATAAAGAGGATATTACCGTTGAAAATTGGACAAATTGAGGACACTTAGAAGGCCTCCCTTTTTGGCACGAACAAAAAATAATAGACTGTTACTTTGGGAAATGCGGTACATCCATTCCTTAGAGTTTCGATGTTGTCACGGTGTTGTTTGTGTTTTTATTTTTGGAAGTAGTGAACTAAATAACTTTGGAAGATTCATCCAAAGTTAACCACAATAACCCATCAATTGTCTCGACTGCTGCAGAAAGGAGAGTCGTTCCCTAAGAGTTGTCCGCGTTGAGTTGGATAATGGTCAGCGACTGGTTGGTCTGCGTTACCCAGAGCAACTCATACCGGAAGTGACGTTGTTTCTGAAGGAGCAAAAAGTAATCGACACCGTTTTAGTAAGTGCGCAACTGGATTCGTTTTTACTCTGTTCGTTAAGTATACGGTAATGTGGATTTGGGGGGGGGGGGGGGGGGTTAAGACATAGGCCGCCTTTACATGCAACTCACCTAAGCGGAATAGTCAGGAGGCTATCTTTTGAGCTGCCGCTAAGCACAACAAACAAGATGGCGGACAAAAGGAACGTTTTGGCGGCAAGTTTAATTTATTATCACTCGTTACACTAGCGGCCGCTTTTCAGTGTCTATGGCTATTATTTTGCTCTCTACATATTAAGCGTAGTCTCCAGAGGCAGTTAACGTTAAAAGCTGCCTTAGCTGGTCTTCTTACTTCGGCTAGCCGGGTAACCCAGGACGAACCGTTTACTTGGCAAAAAGATAGCCCTCCTACAAGGGAACCGCGGGCAAGTAGACAGGGTTATGCTATCTATCATGTAAACGCTTCAACGAGTTTTCTAGACAAACGTATGAAACGTTGGCTCTCCTAAGGTAGCTCGGTTTGCCGGGGCACCTTCCCTCCATCTAAACAGGCCCTTACTCTCCTGGTTTTGCTTAGCTTTTTTAAAGGCTCGTTTCTTAATATGTTTTTTTTGCTAGTTCGGTTTTGTTCATTTCATTATTTTTAGCCTTTGTTTATCCCTTTGATACAGGAAAAACAAAATGGTGCCTTGGGTATAACGGGACCTTCGAAACAGCCGGCAAAAGCTAGTCAAGCTTTTGAGGAACCAGAAACACAAATTAATTTCAGAACGTTAACCAAAGCTACTACACCTCCTGTTACAATTAAGAATTTCTTTAGACCGAAAACCGTTGAACCAAAGCTTGAAGTTGAGGAACCAACCTTGGCAAATAAGGGAGAAACGAGTGCGGGAAATGACTGCGTTGAGAAAGATTGCAGCTTGAATAACATTAAGGAGGAATTAGCAAGCCGTAAAGGCCCGACCGAGACACAACGTGTTCCAGTCACAAATGTAAAAGAAGTGAAATCAGTTTACTTTAAATCAAAGGAAACGAAAAACCATGGGCGCCCACAGCAAAAGGGAACCTCTGAAGGTCCTGTCAGGTGTAATGGCATTACGCGCCATCTCTCCGAACCCCTGTCAAAGGAGAACTTGAAAGGAAAGAACTCTTTGAAACGAAATAGTTCTGATACGTTGTTGAGGACTAACAAACGACAGAAGCAGTCGAGTATACTGTGTTCGTTTGGTAAAGGAACCGAAAAATCGACTGTGGCCGTGAAGAAGAAGGAAATTTTCTGCCCTGTTTGTGGAGTGAAATTCGCAAGCGAGGCAAAGAATGTCGAGATCAACGAACACATTGATGGCTGTTTGATGGAGTAATACATCTGCAATAATAATTTCTAGTTCAAATTCAAATATGATGGTGCGTACAATCAGTAGCTGAAATGTTTCATATGGATTTACCAAAATTAATTAAACCCTGAAAAACACGTTGCTTTTACTACTAATGTATGGCTTTCTATGATGTTTGTTGATTCGTGTTTTTTATTTCAACTTCTCTCTTCAAAGGGTTGGTAGGGTTGGCAGTGTCTCGGGTTCGATTCCCGGACTCGCCGTCATAAGTGGGTTGAGTTTGTTGGTTCTGTACTCTGATTCCGAGAGGTTTTTCTTTGGGCACTTCAGTTTTTCCGGCCCCTGTCCTTTCTCCAAAAACAACATTTGATTTGATTTGAGAACATTTATTTGTTTATTTATTATTTAGTTGTTTTTACATAAGGAAAGCCGTAAATCACTTTTGTGACTTGAGTAAATAATTCAGTGCATGCATGCCGGCCCAAACCAGAAATGTGAGCTGACCCTTTATTACACTCAAAGAAACCTTTGCGAGATCACTCTCATGCGTTGGTCTTTCGCATGTTTGAAACTTCTGAGCATTCATGGCCAGCGCAGAGCGACATTCTACGAATCTCCAAGTTCAAATTCAATTTTAAGCGCGCTCTCTCTAGTACATTTGAACTCAGGAAGACAAAAAGTTAAAAAAAGACAAGTGTATTTGGTTTGCGTTACCTAGTAGTCCAGTGTACCACATGCCGGAAGCTAAACCCGATGCCTTCGGGAATAAAGCAATCAAGCATACGGTACCTTAATGGGCGTCTTGACCCTTCTCCCGCCAAAGATAAGCCTGATACTCAAGCTACCCGATCATCTGCTTACGAGGTACAGGAGAACCAGACGCGAGCCACATCAAACGAACTGAAACAAGGGCGGGAAGGGGATTTGGTCTCCCATTGCCATTGAGGGTGTGGGTAGCGCACTGTTGTACTGTCACGTCAAAAGCGTTGTTTTTGTACGAGGTACAATTTAATCCAGAATACATATAAAGCTTACAGAGGTTTCACTATAATGTATCCCAAAGTAACGTTTACAAACCACGATGCGGCGGATAGACTTGTGCGGGTATAACGACGCGTTCCAATCGCCTAGCTATTGTCAGTGGCGTTACCATTAATGATTTGTTCACTCGGGCGATTTTGTTGTCATAATGTATGCAAAAATCTAAGATACGCTTGATATCCAACGTAAACAAGTCGAGTTCCTCCTTGGATCAAAATGGCGCTGACTCTTACATCGCTCGTCACCTCGGTCAAATCAGCCTTCCAAAGCCACTCGGGTGCTATACGAAATACAACCGTTGCCTTGGTAGTGTTTGCTTTGAACGAAATCGTAAAGAGCGAGGATTTTTTCCAGTGTCCGCCTGACAACTTTGCGTTCTACGCCAGCTGTTTCTTCTTTGTTCCTGCCTTGTTTTTATTCATGGCGACAATCTTTCTTCACGCTGGATTTTGGGATCTGGTTCGTGGCTGCTGCTATTACGAATTACCGTACAGACGAGGAGTCAAACGCTACTGCTGCTGTCTCTTTCCACGATGGCCTTGCAGTTATGCCTTGTTGGAGATCATCATTCAGAGTTCGGTGTCTGGCTTTATTTGGATTTTCTGGGCATTGTTGCAGCGAGATTACTTCATTTGCGCTGTGCTGGGGGGCACAAAGGAAGCGAAGCTTATCAATGCCACAGTCGAAGAGAAATTGCAAATCGAAGCCGACTACGCTAATGCTGGAAAAAATTCGCAAACGGCTGCGCTTCTGTTGCTTGGTGGATCATTAGTTTTAGCCTTTGTTGTCGTGTCTGTTCAAAGGTGCTGCTATCAGAGAGAAATCGGTTCTTTACCCAGCCCTTACCAGTACCAAATGCTCGAGTCAGAGGCGGCTGTCGAGGCTTTCAAAGAAAACATGGAGAAACTAGCGAAAGGCCAAGGAAAAAGACGAGCAGATATGTACTTTGCGACCATGAACAAGAAAAATCCGTCCGACATTCTCAAGAACGCTTATCAAAATCTCGTCACGGTGCATAAATTTGACGAGGCGTTTCCGTCTTTGGAGGATTACCAGCAACTCCAAGCGCAAGCGGCCGTGACAGCGTTCAAGGAAAAGGTTCAACAAGAAGGCAAGCAGAAAGTCGAGCTGACATTTGTCGACACAACGTGGCACGAATACGAGGAGACGGATGTGTTCTCATTGGTTAATAACGCGCATGAGGCAATGGTAGAGCGATATCCAAGATCAACAGGCGACAGAACACAACCCTATGTGAAGGACAGCCGGACAGAAGGGAATGGTAAAGCGGACAATGAGCCACACTCGCGAGGAAGAGTAGGCGACATGGAAATGATCTAAATGGAGACGATGAGTACCAGTTTCACACCCAGCATTGATCTCCTGTGTCATGGCTTTGAGTGTTGATAAAACCCTGAATAAATTAATTGAGGGCTCTTGGCCAGTCATACGGTATTTTCAAGAGCTATTGAAGTAAGATTTGTTCAAAGTTCGTAGAGGATTGTTGGCCAGTCACGCTACAGCTATTGCATCTACAAGAGTACATAGCTGTTTTGTTATTTTGCATTACGGGCTTTGAGGTTAAAGGAACTGTGCTACTGTACTTTTTATCGACGATTCTCTATGCCTTTTCGCAAAACTAAATTGTCTTGTAACACACCCGAAAAGTAATCAATTTGTCAACGTTCTGATCATTTTCACCCTCGGAACGTTCGAATGGCGGCCAAGCCCCTTTCCTACTCTGCTGGAGTGGATCAATGGCCAACGAAGTAACCGTTTGCCTTCGAGAGGTTTAAAATTCTTTTAAATTTAGAAAGTACGTCAACATTCCATAAAATGGCATTTTGGTAAAAGTAATCATAAAGTGAATTCATTATTGTATAAACAACCAAAATATGACAATTGAAACAAACTTGTGTTTTGTTACTTCTCTTTTTTACAATCTAAGTCACGTTACTAATTTTAGGGATTTCCATAATAAATGTTTAGACAACCTTATGTGCGTCAGAAACAGTCTGCGTCGGATGTTTCGGGAGCATGCTAGGCTCGATTACCAGCCGCTGCTTCGGGAAATGAGCCTACGCTCATATCATATAGAGTACCCTCTCGGGGAGAATACTCCGGACCCGAGTGAGCGGCGGAAATCGAGCCTAGGAGCATGCGTGATAAAGAGAAGTGTCGAACATTTCTTATCATTCACCAAAGTCGGCTGCAGTCTGGCAGCCGAAGGCTCATTTTTGACAAATACTTTAATCCTCAACTGGTTACTCGTCATTTGTATTCGAGAAGTGAAGTGTAGGGTTTTCGCTCTTTCAAGAGGGTGGTAAAGGGTATTTTTGTGAATCGTGATCGGCCCTTTCTTTTACCCGTGAAATGTGAAATGGTTTATTTTTTCCTCGTGAATCGTGATTTCCATAGTAGCCGTGAAGCGTGATTTTGCAAAATTATTTTCCGTGAAACGAGAAATAAATGTTTAATTCGCCGTGAACCGTGATTTTCATTATGTCTTTGTTTTTCGTGAATTGTGAAAGGACCGTTTTATTTTCCGTGAAACGTGATATAGACCCCCCCCCCCCCCCCCTTTACCACCCTCTTTCAAAAAATTTCGTTTTCAAACAAAAACTTAAGAACTTATTGCTAGTAGTGCCGCTTGTGGTTTACTCTGCACAAACTGCATTTCAATTTCATTTGCCGCGGAAGTTGCGTTGTTTTGGTTTGAGCCTTATCCTGGAAAAAGAGTTCCTTATCTATTGGATCCTAAATTGGACTGAAAAGCGCGGCGGTTTTATTCTTCTACGTAACTACATCACTAGTGAGAACTAATGATTTGTTACAAAACTGTCAGTTTCCTCTTTTAAACGAAAGCTCTTCAAGTACAACATTTCTTAGCGAATTCAAGCGACTTAATTGTAAAGGAAACCGGGCTATTCAATGAGCTTCAATTACGTTAATACTTGAACTGATCAAACCAAGCTAGGTGCATTGTTAAGGTGGTATTACCGTAATACTTAAATGAACGGAACGCACTACCTTTTGGTGAATTCCTATTCATACAGCTTGCCTCAAACTCTTTGGAATAGTGGGTCACCAGTGTTTTATTGAACGCACTCGCACTTTCTTGAAAGAAGAGAATTCTTATAAAGAGATAAGTCCCTTTTCTGCTTAATTGACACTTCTTGAGCCTAAATTTTGTCTTGAATTAATTTTTAATGTTTGAAATTCATAACTTTCAGTCACTTTAAAACTGATTAGGGTCCATTAAATTTCAATACCAGCAAAGTCTTTTTTTTTTTTTTATGTGGCATTGGTCATGATCAGATGAGAAAGGGATATAGATACTCAGTGGCACAGTTGAAGAATCCAGAAATGGTGCAATCTATAAGTTGTGAAGCCGCATGGAAAGCAACAACTGCTAGCAACCTAGGATAATTTACCATAGAGAATTGATTGCAGTGTGGATATAACACAAAATAATAATTATTGATACAAGTTCACAAATTGAACAGAAAATGCAGGATGATTAATTTTCCTCAATGCACACTGTATTGGGGAATCATCATGGCTGTGATTTTAGGGATGAGCACGTCATTGATCATCTTATGTTGAAAACCATATATGCCAGATATAAGGGCACTCCATTTAGGAAAAGGAAAAAGTGGAAGCATTTTGGTGAAAGGTCTTTTCCTGTTTCCTCTAGATTGCCATCTTTTCTGATACATGACAACAATGCCCAGCACCATTTTACCATTTTCCCCATAGTTTGGTGACATCATGCTAAAAATACCAAATTAACCTAAAAGTTGAGATGCATTGGTTATGCACTCAGTCCTTTAATCATTAACCTCTCCCTGACACTCATCTTGGCAGGATATTTGACACACAAGGCCAGTATTTTGGGGGCTATTACCTTCCCAAAGGACTTGCATCCTAAATTTCCAAAAACATTAACATGTAAACAACAACGTCGTTGATCTAAAAATATTTTTTTATTAAAATCTGTGTCTATTTTTTAAATTTGTTAATTCTACTTCAACTGGAAGTTAACCTTCAATTTCAAGGATAGTTGAGATAAAAGGCTTCTACGACTCCAACACGAGGATTTGTTAGCCTAGATAGAGAGATGTTCCCTTCTTCTTGGGGTAGGGGTAAGGAAGCTCAACCAAATGCACCCTTCTTTTTGGCTCAAAATATTTCATTGAAACTTGTGTTATATCTGTTCAATTACAGTTTGCATGTGGGTGTATAGTATGTATTGCGCCTATCCAAATGCTTCAGGTCTGCTCTGTTTTTTATTATCATCGGCAATAATAAATTATTGCTCTCTTACGAACAGAAACTCTGACATTGACTCATTTTTATCAATTGCAGTATTTTGAATAGGGGTTAGGGGTTTACATGATAAAGTGTCTTGTGTAGTCATACTCTATCGTTGGTATAACAGCTTGGACAAATTTGAGGAAGATGAGCAAGTACCTGGAAACAATCTGTCAAGGAAAATGCATTATTCTAAAATATAAACAATGCTAAATTTGCTTGAAACTGATGTGAGTGAAGCTAAACTATAGAAAAGTGAGTTTAACTATTGACATGTCACTGTGGTTCAGGATACATATGAACACCAAGTTCTCCACCACCATCAGCTACTGTTTGAATTATCTTCTTCATTACATCAGCATGCCTGTTGAGTTGAAGACAACCAGATGACTACTGGTACATGTATCTGATCAGTAAACTAAAACAGAAATGTAAGTTTGGAAAATGGGAAAATTATGAAGTTTTGCTGATGTATTTTCTGAAATCTACTCAGGTCAGAAGAACTAGAACACTCTGAGTAATGCTAGGTGCATTATTTAGCTCTTGAAAATGGCGTTTCCTTACTACACATATCTGGGAGCATGTGTTGTTTCTCATTGCCAAAGAGTCAGAAACAAGGGAAATCTTTTATTGATTGCTGTCACCAATAAAATCGCACTAGACAATGTTTTTAAAGCAGACTTTACTACTACCAGCAAATCACTCACCTACAAGGATGTACAGAAGCCATTGTCATCGGCAAATGCGGATGAGCTTCAACTGTGACTGTCTTCTTAGCATGATCCTTGAATGGAAAAAATAATGATAGTGCCAACTGTCATTTATTTGCAATCCACATTGCATCCAATGAAAAGCTGCACAATTCTGGTTTGATATAATAATTTGTTTCTTGTTTGTAAGTTTTAAAGTTCTGAATCTCTCTTACCTGACTCATATCCTCATACATTTCTTCTACGGTCAAAGGTTCTCGATTCTAGAAAAAGCAAATCAGCCATAGAGATCTTTTTCACACTGCTATTACTTTCCACCATGGACATGGATAAGGAACATTCTAAGCCCTCCCCAAGGAAATGACAGACATTTCCTACATATGGAGTATAGCAGATGTCTGTCTAAGTTGCACATCTCTCTACATCCATGTTCTACTTCAGTTAATTTCTTTATTTCCAAAAAGGATACCTTACATAAACTGCAGGGTTGTAATTTGGAGGTGGTAGTCAACAGATCGCCACCATCTGTCAAAACACTTTGTGTTGGCTACTTTTGCCCCAAAATGCATGAAATTGCATTTGTGAGCTTCATGCTCATTATAATCTGTAGCCACCTACTTCAACCCATTCATCTATCCACTTAAAATCCTAGTGAACCCTGTATCGTGTGTTGCAAATAAACACTGGGTTTGGCTACTGCTAATAGACTGCTAGCAATGTTACTAACATGCTATTTAAACACATTTGCATGCAGGAATCTTTACCTCATTATATCCAAAGAGCCATAATCTTGGTGTCTGATAATACTTGTCATATGTGATGTACATGTCATAGGTTCTTGTTTGCAGGATCCCACCTGAGGTACCTATGTCAATGGTGCCCTCTGCTGCCTCAGATTTTGATGTAGGCTTTATTGATAAGGTGGCCTGCAAACAAAAGTTAGTTCATCACCATCACTGCTATTGATGGTGTCCAACCTTATGCTAAAAATTTCTTAGTGGAAGTTTCTCCACTCAACCAGCAATCTTGCACAACATAAATACTACTTCAGGGAAATGAAGCTAAGTATCAGCTTTCATTTGAATGGTCACATCTTAGCATAATAAACAACATAAGAAGTGTACATGTCAGTAGCTATCATTATTTTGCATTTAGCAATGTTTGCACTAGGTTTTAGAAAAAAAAATGTATTCTAGGCTCCTCAGCTTCAAAATTTTAGGGGTCCAGGCCCTGTATTTGTGTGTTCCACCAAACTTTTATGCATATATACCTGGTTTGTGCATAAATGTATAAATTATACTAGATGATGTTGAGATTTGAAGTACCTACCTCATCACTTTCAAGCATGCCACTTTCTTCGAAAGCTAAAAAAATTTGGAGGAAAAAAAAAGCATTAATTTAAGTGTGAAATACACACGTCTGGAAGCAAAAGCTTGTCATGGTCAAACATCAGCCAAGCTGCAGAAGAAAGGTTGATTTTTGTTAAGATACATGTATCTTTGAGACAAAGGTTAGGTCAAATCAAGAGCAAAATAATTAATAATCCTTCCGTCCAACAATCCCCGCCCTATTGTAGTTTTTCAACCCATAATTAACATTTTCAGCCCTGACATCATCGTGGATATTCTCTTAAATGGTCTTCTCATATTTTTTATACCACTGTGTACTAGTTCAGAGAATTTGGTAAAACATCAAGACATTTCTGTCCAAGGCTGTGCTCTAAGAAAAGTAGTTGGGCGCCCAAACCTCTAAACCCTTGAAATCCACTGGGTGCCCAGCATAAAAGTTTGGTGCAAAAACTAATATTTCCTGGTCACCCAATGGCAAAAGCGAGTCACCAGGGGCGACCGGGTGTCGCTAGAGCACAGCCCTGCTGTTTCATGATCATTTCCTTTATTCTCATAACCTGTGTGTTAGCTAAAATGGTGATACTGTAAGGACAAAGTAGACCTGAGATTTACCTTCCATATCCACAGCCTCCTCTTCATCATCATCATCATAATTTTCTGCAGGTGTTACATCCTTTGTTGTCTATCCAAAACAGAATAAAGAATTAGTTTATCCCAAGTTGAAATTTCTAAACCTCACCAAACCATAAACAGAAAACTTATCTGAAATGTCTTCCTCCAAAAACTTTTTTTACTTTTGTCAGTATATCTCATGACTGTTCACTCTTCTACGGTTTAGACTCTTGTCCTAGGTTTCATCAGTATTTTCTTATTACATGTACTTTTATATTTCTTTATTTTTGTTGACCCTGGCAAGTAATCCGTGCACAGAGGGGTTTGTTGTATTGGGAATGCTTGTTTTCAGAACAAAATTTTCTTAAACCTTTAAACCCTAAGAGTGATCAGCATCAAATTTCTCCTTGTAATATCAACACTTTATAAAACAGAGTGGTCACGAGAATTTAGGACAGGATCACACAAGATGAATTTGCTTGTTAATTTAATATTCTCCCCACTACTTCCACAGGAAATGTGTAGTGGCAGCAAATGAGAATTAAAATGTTTATCTTAGGGTTTAAAGGGTTAAGCCCTAACAGTGACCAGAGCCTATTTTCTCCTTAAATCAACAATGTCTGTTTAATCATAGAGGTCTAGAGAATAAAGGAATTGATCACCTATAGAGAACAGCAAGAAGCACACAAAGGTTAATAGGAAGGCTTAAAGGTCGATGAAGAAGCTGAGTCACCATACCTTATCAGATTCCAGTGTCATCTCGGAGAATGACTCATCACCACCAGGAACCACCTGTGCCCCACTGACATCAACATGATGGTGTGTGTCCACCCATCCCCCATCTTCATCTGGCTCAACAATAGCTTCATTCTCTTCTTGATGTTCCATCTCTTTGCACCGCTTATAGCATGGGACTAGATAAAACAGATCAAGAAAAAATGGGTGAACCTTGGTGTAAAAACCTGCCGAGATGTGTTCTGTTCATTTTCTGTCATATGTGAATTTTACAGGTTTTTACACCAAGGCAGGGACAAGAAAAAAGGCTTAAATTTCTTACAAGGGTTTGTTCCATGGTCTAATGCATGAATTTCAGGGATTTCGTTTGAGGCCGGATGCTGGATGTCCAGTTGTTTGATATGTAATGTCTGCTAGTAACATCCAGTATTTCACACAAAATAACAACTTCGCCGAAGTCTGATGTCCGCTTGTATAAGCTATGAATCTGTACTTCAAAATGTTACCGAAAACCCAAGAATTTAAAGTGCCTATAATCCCAAAATCTTTTTTTCGCTAAAATAAATCTTTGCACCTGTTCGAAACACATTTCGGCCTTTTCACCTTTTTTTTTTTTACATAAATCCGACCGGTTAGCTCAGTTGGTAGAGTTCCGGACTAACGTGCGGGAGGTCGTGGGTTCAAACCCCGGCCGGACCAACACTCGGGGTCTTTAAATAACTGAGGAGAAAGTGCTTCCTTTGCAATGACATCTGCAAATGGTTAAACTTTCTAGTCTTCTCGGATAAGGACGATAAGCTGGAGGTCCCGTCTCACAACTCTCCACAATTAATTCTGTGGGACGTTAAAGAACCACTAGGGACGTAACGAACCCTGGCTGTGACCACCCCTGGTGCTGACCTGTATCTCGGGCCCGCAGTAATTGGCGTTTGCTGTTGCGGTGTCCCTGCCAGCTTGGCAAGCTGACGAAGTTAAATTAATTAATTAAATAAATAAATAAATCCTGCCTTTTTATAGCTTTCAAAACTTACAAAAAATGAAGCATCGTTTGTTTCACAACCAAGTCAGAAGGGGAGTGGGTCTATTCCTAATTTGACATCACAATCTACTTTGCATGCATGTTTATAAAGAGTTAATGCATGCCCCTTCTAACTCAGTCGTGAAACAAATGATGCTCAGTTTTAAAGCTTATAAAAAGTCAAGATTTGGTGAAAAAAGGAAAAAAAATGCTGCAATGCATTTCGAAAAGGTGCAAAGATTCATTTTAGCAAAAAAATATTTGGGGTCATAGGCACTTCAAGTCTTGTACTTTCCATTAAGTTGTGAAACCCTTCCTCACTGAATTCCTAATAACCTTTCAAGTGGAGGAGAATGGGGTAAATGTAAAAGTTGTCTGTATACATTACTGTTAGCAGGCTCACACCACAGTCTCCAAACCTCTGCACATTTCTTGCCCTTAATCCCTCTTACCATTTTTTGTGTACAAGAACTGCTTGTCTTTTGGTAGATAGGGTTTTACTCTCGTTTCATCAGGTCCTGAGTCCCTGAAAACAAATCAGTGGTTAACAGATTCAATTAATATTGTTGTTTGTTCCCTCACACCAAAGCCAAACAACCTAAAATTCAAATGAATACAAACCACTTCCATGTTGGACAATGATGCACTAAGTGATCCCCTGCTGCCACAAACTAAAAATTTAACACAAACAGGAGAATAAGGTCAATATTACAATAATGTTTATTGTCTCTGGTCTGATCATGATATATTTGTATACAATTACACACGCGAATTGATGATTCACCTAAATCGAAACCTGGCGTCTGAAACGCTGTTTCATTTCGTTGTAGTATTCACAGAAATGCTACAAGAACACGAAAGTAAAAGAAAAGCAAACCATGCATTTCTCCAAAGCAGGTATTTTTTGGAAAATTCATTTTGAAAGTTCAGGAGAAAAATATATTGTAAAGCAATTTATTTTAACTTACTTCTTCAGGTGTTATAACCCCAGTTTCCTGAAACTTTGATTCCTAAATATACAGGATGAAAAATAACAAAGCATGGATCCATTCACGTCTGGGACAGCTTTAAGACTTTCATACCACACATCGGAACTTGAATGAACATGATCTACCTTCAAAACAGGTGTCAGATATTCTGCTACCCCAAGTGCTGTTCCTTTCATCTTATTAATGACATCTTGCATCGCCATGATGAATACCTCTATGGAGAAGCAAAACTAATCCTAGTAAAAGACGGGGGACCACTCCGCAAGAGATACAACAAGTTATCGGTTGACGGAAACAGACTTACGTGCATATCCTTTTACGTGCATCCGCTGTACGATCTTACCCTAACTTGTCACGCAATGCGACAATTTTTATATTTATCGATTCGGCAGTACAACGGCGCGAAGCGCTGAGTAGTTCCCCACCATCCCACCGCGTGATTGAATGGGGAGCCTGTTCGTAGGCTAATTCGGCAGGGGAAAGTTCCGAGAGCTCCGCGTTCGTGGGCGAACGCCGTTCCGCAGAATCGTGGGGTTAACGGGCAAGCGTTACGTTCGTCCCTCCACCCCTCCGCCCTCGCTTCTTATTTTTGCTCTCGCCTCATCAAGCACCCCACGGTAACGCTTGCTACACAGGCCAAGCTGCTAGAGACAACCGGAAACAACAAAACAATGAAAGCGTTATGTCATGGCTTCAAAGTATTTATACTCTGCGATTTCATTGGGTCCGACGAACAATCGCATTCAAGGTCACGTCGTAACATGACAAACGGGAAATTACTGTGAAATTTTACTGTGTGATCCGAAATTTTACCGAGGTCCGCTAACTGAGTGTGTACACTTGTTTTTAGGGGAATACATAAAGGTAAGTTGTGGAATACATCACCCGGCGTCTCGTAATCATCGACACGTTTGTTAAAAATATTTCAAATTTACTCAAATTCTTTGTATTGTCCTTAATCGCTAGTGAAAGCCGGAAAAGGAGACGGCTGCAAGTGAAACAAACAAGGAGACTCGTTAGATTATTTTCGATTAAAAAATGGAAAACTCGACACGCAAACTAGTCACAAATAGAAGCAACATCTCACTACAGTGAATCATCAAAACTAATCTGTCCACTGATCAAATAGTGCATCCCACGTTAACGCCCACAGGCGTCTAGTTACTTCTACTTCGGGCTCTGCAACTGAAGTACTATATAGTCTACTCCTGCTTCAGCTTAGTACTCAGGGCTACCCAGATTGTAGATTTTGCAATTTAAAAAAAAATGAAATGATTGTTTTTTATCTTTCGCTCTCGGTTGAACTGTAAGTTACGACAGTTTCTATTGAGTCTACTTTAAAGCTTGACTTTTTTTTAGCCCGTCACCAGATACTATGTATTCTCGTTCTATCTTATTCATCAAAGTGCTCTATAAGGTTTTCCGGTTCTCTGCTTATTTTTCATGATCAACTGAGTCGCGTTTGCCTTACTAGGACGCGACATTGCATGGTAACGGCTAAGTTAGTTCTTCTCAGATTCGTTCTCCTCTTTGCCTCCACTGCTACCGACGTCTTTCGGTTCTGAACTCTGGTCCTCGTGTACTTCCTTTGTATCGAAGTACTTGTCTTCTGTATCGTCAGCCTCGTTCTTCTTGTCTCCGCACTCGTCTTCTTTGTCAGCCTTGTCATTTTTTGTTTCGCCACGTTCGTCTTTTCTATGACCGTCTTCGCTCTCTTTGACCCCGCCTTCGTCTTTTTTTCCAGCACCTTCGTCTTTCTTATCGTAACCCTCGTCCTTTCTGGCTAAATCCTTGACTTCTATGTCAACGCCATTGTCCTTTTCGTCGTCATCTTCGTCTTCTTGGTCGCCATCCTCGCCCTTTTTGTCAACATCTTCGTCTTCTTGGTCGCCATCCTCGCCCTTTTCGTCAACATCTTCGTCTTCTACACCGCCTTCCTTGCCCTTTTTGTCGCCATCTTTGTCTTTTTCATCGTCTTCCTCGTCTTCTCCATAGCCTTCCTTGCCACCTCTCTCTCCTTGTCTCCCCTCTGGGTTCACTTCCTTTTCCCCGGTCAATGCTTCTAAGATATCCTTCAGCAGATGCTCCACGTACAAGCAGAACTCCTTCACAATACCTGGAATTTCTTGCACTTTTTTACGATTGTCGTTGAACTTTTTTATCTTGCCTGGCAGCGTCAACAGATCTGTCTTCTTCTTGAGTAAGCTGTGGAAGTCGCGTCGCGGATCAATCTGCTTCACTCTGTCAACGCAGTCTTCAATCCCATGCTGCACGTGTGGCTCCAGCTCCATGGTCTGTTTCCCGGATGTCCGGATGTTCTCGAGCGCTTGCACTGCATCACGGTAAGGCTTGGGAGGTTTGACACCCTTAACAGACTTGACTTTTATTTGCCCATCCTCTTCATTGATATAGATTGTTATGTCTCCTTCCTTCGCATCCTTCTTTAACTCTTTGATGTAATCTTTGAGCTCTTTCTTTCCGTCAAAGTTACAGATCGTCTTCACGACTTTCTCGAAGGATTCTCGTGCGGCTTGAAGGCGCTCGCGCGTTTCCACGAAAGGATTGATCGTGATCGCGACAGTGGTGAACAAGTTGTCGACATCAACAAGCCCCACTGATTCAAACTTCACCTTTTCATGAAATTCGTCCTTCTCTTTCTCCTTGTTTGACTTGTTTTTCCCATCCGCACCTTTTTCTTTCGTTGTTTTCTTCTTTTTCTTCTTTGCGCCATCTTCATTATGAGCTTTGTCCTCCTCGTTCGATTCTTCGTCATCTTTGGCCATCTCTTCTTTCATCTTCTTTTTATCTTCCTCGTCAGCAAACGCATGGTAGATTTCCAGAATGATCTCTTTCACTTTGCGGTGGAAGTCCCGCACCATCTTAGGAGCTCCTCTGATTTGCTTCACATTGTTGCTGAATGCTTTCTTTAACTTGGGGATTTTCCCGAAATCCAACATGCTGTGGAACTCTCTTTTCAGAATTTCCTGGACATCCAGTCTATCTGCTCGATCGACAGCGTCTGCGCTTCCTTTCTCAATAGTCAGCGGCATTTCTTTCAAATCTTTTTCCAGTTTGAGCATGGCATTGATGGCAGAAACCGCATCTGAAATCCCCTTCACCATCGCCCCACCTTCCTTGTAGATAGTCATTGCACCTTCTTTTATCTTGACTGTGATTCCTTCATCCTTCAACCTCGTCTTCAGAGCTACTATGTATTCCTTAAAGCTGGCGTGAGGATGGATTGCTCCCAAGGACCGTACGGCTTTCTTGAAAGAGTCTTCGCTCTTCTCCAATTCTTGGCGATTTTGAACAAACGGGTCGAAGGTTGTTTTGAAATCGGCAAAGATAGAGTCCAGCTCGGAAATATCAAACTTTTTAAACTCAAGCTCCTTGCTTTTCTCCTGGTTGGTACCTTCTCCTCCCTCTGGCTCTTCCGATGACTTTGAAACAGATTCTTCTTTTGAACGTTTTGCAGCAGTTTTCTCTTTCTTCGTTTCCGGTGAGGGTTGTATCTTCACTTCGGGTACATTCTCCTGTTGGGATGCTTCATTCTGAGCAGTATCAGATTCATTTTCATACGAATCAGACCCATCTGGAGATTCTCTTTGATCTCGTCGCAGTGGATTTAACAACGGCCTCTGAAAACATAGGCGATAACAAATGCTTAGCTAATACATCTGCGAGCAACAACTACAACTCTGGAAGTAGGAGAAATACATCCGCCCTAACACTACTCCTAACCAATAGGAGAAGGAGGAGCACCTGTCAATTACTTTTGGTCGCCAAGATTATTCTCTACTTTGAAAATGACCCCCCTTAGGAGGTTATCAGGTAACTGATATTTTGTTAAAATTTTCAGGATAATCCTGAGGATATTTCTTTTTCCGTTTTCAAAGTATCAGGAGCACTTCATAAGTCGTAAATAATTTTCACTTGGAAATCTTTTCACTCAGTTATGGAAACATCGAGCTTTCTCGATGAAAAACATAAACGACCACGTCAGAGTAAGAGATGAAAGACCCACCACCAGTCTCTCAACCCAGAACAAAAGTCCACTCCTCCCTGGACAAAACCCAGAACAAAAGCCTTACCACCCTTCCCTGAATAGAAACCAGAACAAAAGTTGTGCGCCGCAGCATTTGAGGAGGTCGAGTTTCCGTGTTCGTCTCGATTCACTAAGTCAGACTCGATGATGTTTGCCTTGGGTTATTCAGTGAACATCAACCTCGTTCCCAGGATAATTCCCACCCCCAAAGCGAAGGAAAAGGTCCTGGGAACGAGGTTGGGAAACATTGGTGGGAATGTTCGGTTCTTTTTGGATGGCGGTAGTAACAAAGTTAACACAGCATTGTTTACCTTGTTTTCATTTTTCTTAAGTAGTGGATCCTTCTCGTCGGGTTCCCCTCCCTGTGAAGTCTAAAAGAAGTGAGAAACATGATTGACTTGCTTCTCATCCAATACAATGTAATTTTGACATCTATTACTGACACACCACCACATTTCGACAGATTTAGAGAATCTGAAACGCTCTGTAAGTAAGTAAGTAAGTAAGTAAGTAAGTAAGTAAGTAAGTAAGTAATGTTATTTATCCACATATCGCATATGAGCTAGGGCTCGTTTAAATGCAAATGTGCCGAAGACCAGCAACACTAGGGGAGGTCACAGCCAGGGTTCGTGACGTCCCTGGTAGTTCTTTAACGTCCCACAGAATCAATTGTGAAGAGTTGTGATACGGGACCTCCGGTTTATCGTTCTTATCCGAGAAGACTAGAAAGTCTAACCATTTGCGGATGTCTGTCTTTGCAAAGGATGCTCTTCCTCCTCAGATATTTAAAGACCCAGAGTGTTGGGGTGGACGGGGCTTGAACCCACGACGTCCAGGGTGAAACTACGTTTGATACGTGTTACGCGTCTCGAACGACACAAAGGAAGAATTTGAAAATGTCTGGTCGACTTTATTCCACTAGTCTGGGATATTAAAGAACAAAACCGTTTACAGATAGTTTCCTTTGGCAAGAGTAGCTCTTCGATCGAAGTTGAAAGTTTTTCATTTGCCTTCGAGAAAATTATTCCTTTCGTAAATCATATTGGCGAAGGGTGAATCCGAAGTTTGAGTCATCACGCGCCTATATCAGTTACTGAAAATTCTGCGATTCTTGTATTGTGACTAAACCTTGATCACAGTCCCTCCGCGGTTTGGTAACGACTGAAAAGACCGAAAAAAGAGGAAAGCTTACTTTGCGGCCGGGGCAATGGCGAAATATCTCCTCTTTCAATTCTTCCTATTTAGGGGCGTCGCAATAGTCACTTTTTCCCCGCTTAACATCAACTGGACGTTTTGGTCAGACCCCCGCCCCCTTAACGTCACTGGAAATTTTGCTGCCCCAAAGGTCACTGCATTTCAGTCGCTAAATTTTAGTACGTTGGTGACATGCATTATGTGAAGATGTCAACAAAATCGACACAGTTTACTACTTTTAAAGCGCAGAGAAAACTGTTATAAATGAAATGATGCTTTCTCCTGCCTGTTCTTTAATAATTTCACATGTGCCGTTCTCAGCATGACGTCAACTGTATCATAAAATGGCTCAGTCTACTTTTGGTCAAAAATGCCCCGCATTTTGGTCAAAATTTGATTCGCTTCCCCCCTTCCCTCCCCCCCCCCTCCTAAACGTCCAGCTGACGTTAAGCGGAGAAGAAGTGGCGAATATGTCAACGGCCCCTTACCACAAACCGGCCCTGAGTTGTACCAAAGAGTCAAAAAGGAAAAGTCCGGAATTTGTATCCATGTAATAAACCTCTGAGGTATACATAACACATAACTCTGCGAAGAGGGGAAGTGGGGAGGGGGACTTAAGTCTTTACCAAGGTATTCTATTTTTATTTAGGCTACTAGACGGGTGCTAATGGGGGTACCTAGTTATCAGTTCACGACTAATTTTTCGATCAATTGTCAGTTAACTACTATTTTTTTGGCCAATTGTCACTAACTACTAATTTTAGTTAACTATTAACTTTCATTTTCTTAAAGCGAAAAATATTGCATCATAACCCGAATTTTCTTTACTTCAGCACGCCAATCAGTTTTGGGGGTCGGGCTTTACTAAAACAAGGAACAAATTGTATGAATTTATATAACCTTCGCCCCAAGTGCGAGTTATGCTCTTCCCAACCTGGTCATGCATGTTATAATAATAATAATCATCATCATCATCATCATCATTAACATGATAACTAACACAAACATTAAAATCCTATATACAATAAGTAAAAAGAAAACTATTCATTTACAAATTCTTTCGATTTAAAAAGAAGAGGACTTGATTTTGGTCAGAAAAATTAAATTGATTAAAAAAACGAGACGCGAAATTAAAATATAAAGTATTGGTTGCTCCTAATTTTACAAGCAATAAAAATTTCAAATATTTTAATTAAAAAAACCTTTCCTTTTGACTTCAAATATGGAAGTCTACCAAGAAAATGAAAAAAATAAATAAGAAGTAAAAATATCGTTCTCAAAAAGCTTTAACGAATATGTGCATGTCCCTTCTCGATGTCAAAGTCAATGTCCGACAGTTCTAGATGGACCCTTCTCGTAGCGCGCGAACCTCTCAAGCATAGTAATGCTGATCTCAGCAACGCAAAGGACACTCTTGCCCTGATCCATGACATAGTAGTCGCATACCTTCCACCCTTCTTTGTGGCAACGAACTCAGCAAGCCTACCATGGTATCGCTTATATTCCACCGCCATTCCACCTGTCGTGCAAAAAACTAATGGAGTGAATGTAGCTTGCTCAACTTCTAGAACTCGGCTAGCGTACTGTCGCTTCTTCTCTGCTTCGTGTTGCCTGAAAATCTGGTCGGGATCCATATCTCTGTAGGAGTCTGCATTTGGGTGGCAAATTCTCACATCTAAGAAGGCCGACCTATGCTTCTCCCAGAACCCTCTAGCCACTATATCCGCCGCGCATCAGGGGCAGTGTTGGCTCCCCTATTCAACTCTTCTCCTGTGATGTCTTGCAAAACTGGCTCAATTTCAACGCCACTGCACACTATGCGAAGCATTTCGGCCTCCAGATCCCTCAGTTCATTATGGCGTTGGATGACAAAACCGCTCCTTTTGCATATCATAGCGTGATCCACATTGAAGTGGACCCCGCAAACACAAACAGAGGGCGTACCAGGAACTTCCCAGTCGTACCTGAGTTTGAAAGCATCTCAAAATTCACTCTTGTTTAAGTCAAAGTTCATATCTCTAATTGGCAAAACAGTAAGCCAACTAGAGGCACCTTTCTGGGTGGCAAGGTCCACAGCTCTCAGAGTTTTTCCAGAAACCAAGCCCTTCTCCTGATCAAGTTTTTCCTTCAGATACTGATTCTTCACTTGGCACACCTCTCGTTACGTAGTGTGTATTTCATTTTCGTCTGGTGGCTCATGCACCTGTGATTTTATTTGTTGGGCCAATGGACCAGAGATATTAGCTGATGCTACATACTATGAGGCTGTTACTTGACACGGATTTGTTATGCCCATGCCTCCCATGCTCACCGGCAGCGCCAGCAGCTCCCTTTCAGCTTGTGTACAATAGTGCCCTGTAATGGACGGTATGAGGACATCAGCTATTGAGGACATCACCAAAGGTGCGAGTAGGTCTTCTAAATCAGGCAGAGTTCTGAGAAAGTACGTCCAGCGGTGTTTTAATGCAAAAGTGGATGCCGCGTAGCAGGCCTGAGGCTGTGACAGAGCAAAATCGACCAATTTTGTCACCTGTCCCACCCATCCCTCGACTTTACCGTTGACGTACTGTTCAAAATAGGACCTGGAGCCCTGCGCCGCACCGAGGTGCTTCCGACCTTCTGTGGTGATGTTCATTACCGTTTCTTCAAAGATGTTCTTGGCGGTCTCCTCCTTATCAGGCTTTGTAACAAGCCAACATTTTCCAGCACTAGGAAAATATCCTAAATCCGGTCCGGCCACTGTCAACTCATCCCACCACGCCTTGATGTTCTGTAACGATCCACACCCTGTCGCATCATTTGCAAACCAGCACTGTTTGGTTTGACTAACTGCCTGCAAACGAGAGATAAGCGGCTGTAGACTCAGGACATACAAGCACATAGCTAAGGGATCGCCTTGCGTAGTTCCCTCCGCAGAAACGAGTTCTTTACCCCCCGTTACAAATAGTCGTGCTGATGCTCGGTAGGTATTGATTTCAACTGATGTTGTGAAGGGCGGCGGCTCGATTTAGTGTATTGCATCGGTTTCCTCGCACTGGAATAAGCTGTTCATTGCGTGCACTGCCGCCTCACTCCCGGATTTGTGTCCAGCGCAAACCTGAAGCGAGCCATTCGACTCTAATATATCTTGTTTCATCACCGCTGTCACGTACTTTCCAATAATTCTTCTGATTACTTCCCCCACACTTATTGGCCTGACTTCACCGTTACCCTCATCCAACGGGATAAGACGACACGCTAGAATCGGCTCGATAGTCGCGGGATCGATGTACTCTGTGCACAACCGGCGGGTCAGAGTTGCAAGAGCATCGCACAAATTAGAGGCAGACTTCTTGAATGATTTGTTAGCAAGGATCCTTTGAAAGCCATTTGCGTCCACATTCTAGGGACCTCCAGCGCCTTTTGTTCTTAGTGCTATTTCTCTAATCATGTCACCGGTTATCTCATTAAAAGCTGACTCATGCACCTCCTCAACTGGGCAATATTATTATTATTATTATTATTATTATTATTATTATTATTATCATTATCATTAATAATAATAATAAGAAGAAGAAGAAGAAGAAAAAGAAGAAGAAAAACTAGTAATGTAGGCAACCACGTGAGAAATTACGGCGTTTGTATGGTCTTGCATGAGAATCAAACGTCGATTAACTTTTGGAAAAAGTCCATTTAAAAACAATAAGTTACAAGGTAAAGGAATCTTCTGACAAAATTTGATAGTCTCACCTAGGAGGGGTCTCCAGAAATGTTCCTGCAAGATAAACTTATCTAAATAAATCATACAAACGGTTATGCCTTAAAAATTCATGCAACGGAAGAAAAAAATTCCTGCAGTCAAGTTACCACCCCTCCCTCCGGTTATTTCTAATGGTCCGTTCCTGCTTAGATTATCATACAAACACTCCATGGCTTCATACAGCGTGATAAAAATCATTTGAATCATTGAAATGTCCACTTGATACAGGTTCGTACACAGAGAATATGAGAAGGGAGAAATCCAAACCTATTGATGCTTGTGTCCTGTTAAATACAGTTTTAACTGTAATCAGAAATCTTACTCATTTAATCTAAAAGTGCTCGTGTGGTCAACCCGCGCTCGCTTGCTCGAAAAGACTCGTGTGGTCAACCCGCGCTCGCTTGCTTGAAAAGATTCTAGACAAAAGGACGAAACAAAATACCATTTAGCTCACTTGTTGCACTTCCCAGCAAAAAGGGCAGCTCCATTTCCAGCTGAACCTTTGTTACAATTACAACATTTTCAGCCTTGCCTTCGATCTTTTCTACTCTGAACAGCTTTAAATCAAACGCGCCGAGTCCGAACTTTTCCACTTGCTCTTTAATTCCAATTAAGTCGATTAAATGTCTGCAAGCCTTCTCCATTGTATTGTGCTTATCCATGTTAAATGGTGCGCCACCTCTGTGTCGTTCGAATGCCGATCCTTGGTCATAATCTCGATAAAAACTCAGAATAACTTTGACCTCGCCACTCGACGCGATCGCGGAGATCAACGTTAACGCTCCCTTGTGCCTGGTACGATGTCACTAGGTCACGCAGCGGGACAGGTAATTCGCCTAATTCACTGGGTCACGCAGCGGGACAGGTAAATGTCACGAAATAGCTTCGCGGCTGGGAAAAAAAACTTTGTTACTTTTATTTTCAACAACAATACAGTTTTTCAATCACTGAATAACACTGAATACCAATGGCCCGATTTATACTAGAGACAGATCATCCGTCTGGGACGAACTTGGGCAAAGAACGATAGTTCGTCTGATAATTCGTCTGCGTATAAATACGGGCAAACAGACGGATTATCCGTCCAGACGAACTATTTGGATAATTCGTGTTCATCGACGAATTATCCAGATAGTTCGTCTGGACGGATAATCCGTCTGTTTGCCCGTATTTATACGCAGACGAATTATCAGACGAACTATCGTTCTTTGCCCAAGTTCGTCCCAGACGGATGATCCGTCTCTAGTATAAATCGGGCCAATCTGAATAACAATCGCTGAATAACACTGAATAACAATCGTATTCAGTGTAATAATAGAATGTCACTTAACTGTTAACTTTTCATTTATCAGTCAACTACCAATTTTTGGGCCAAATATCAGTTAACTACTATTTTTTGGGCCAATTGTCAGTTAACTGTTAACCCTATTAGCACCCTCTACTAGTGAAGCGAAACCGTTATTACGAACAAGGAAGCACTGATTATGACTAGGTCTAAATAACTGGAGTCGCATAAGAAATTTTATTGGTTACCGATCGACGCTGTCATCCCCAAACTCTGCTATGACTGTGTACGGGGTCTTTTGTTCTCGCACAGTCTTGGCACTACAGCTTCCGAAGACTTACTGAACAGTTTAAACAATTTAGTGATATAAACGTAATCTGATATCAGACAAGTGACCCTCGATTTTAGTCTACGTGCCGAACTTGACGAACGTAAGATCGCGCATTTCACCAACTTTTTGCAAGATAAATTGATTGAGCTGATATCTACGGAGGCACTGTCAGTAACTCAAGACGATTTGTACTGAAAAATTAACAGGATGATAAGCGAGCAGAACAAAAACTAATGTGTCTAGGTAAGCTGAAAGCCACTCATTGGGCACTAAGGCCAGTAAGGACATGGTTGGTATGAGCATAAGCATAAGCGTCCTATGCTTGTGTTTGCTTGCGTCGCAAGTAGGGACCGGGCTTTACTTACAGCTGGTTTGCAGCAGCACCAAATGTTGTTCCTGACACTCATGTCTTTGGACCTACCAGTGGATTGTTACGAATAAAGCATTCAAGCCGATAGAGCGTGGCTTTATTTGGCTATTGACACTCGATTTCGTAGAAAACGAAACGCCGGAAGTCGATCGCTTGGGGTAGTGCGTCACGCAAGCCTGCACAAAACGTTCCCGAGCGATGAGCTGATGTACCTTGTTACCTTGTCACCTCTGTTCCCTTGTTATCTCTACTACCTCGTTACCTCGTTACCTTGCTACCTCTGTTTCCAGGAGTATTCAGGAGAGTTTCACGCAACTTCCTTCATTCGATGTCCTTTGGTGGTGCAATAAAACATGTCAATATATCTCTCAGTTAGTACGCGCGCTGTGATTGGTCAATTGTTGCCAGAATAACACATGCAAACACTGTATTCGGCGCTTATCGCAAGTACGACACGGTAAGGTTGGTTTCTATTTATTTGTAACTTGAACATCCTATTGGATAACTGAACTTATAGCATGGTGGGATACCTAAACCCACCTTTAATTATTGTAATTACAAGCATAAATACCATAAGTGTAGAGAGCGATTTTCAATTGAGTGTCGAAAGTAATGCAGATCTTATTCGCTTGTATCTTTTGTTACCCTAATGTAGATAATGTGATGCTCTCAGGAGATTTAAGCTTTGTATTGTTGGAAATATAGGATGTACGCGAGCATGAGTATGTCTTATTTGGAAAGAAAATATCGTATACTCCCTTGAGTACCGTCGCACGATTTAAATTAGGGAAACAAAACATACAACTGAATAATGTCTATTTGCGTTTGTTTTGCTTTACTGCGCTTTGTGATTGGTATGAGAGACTGGCATCACTTTTCAGCCTATCACAGTTTTTGCGCTCTTGGCGTTAGCAACATGTATATTTTCCTCGAATTCTGATTGGTGTATTGGGTAATTTGTGTATGTTTTGATTGTTCACAGTAATAGCCGGGACCGGTAATACAAACACTGTACTGTCACCGAACGCACTGAAACGAGCCAAACCAAAGCTAAAAAAAATGCTTCAGAGGGCATATAAAGGACCACAGTCGCTAAACAGAAACAACAAGGGTCAAAGCAAACAGGCGATAAATGTAGAATTTAAACCCAGAAATAACCTTTGGTATCAAAATACATAGCATGCGACAGTTAAGCACATGGCTGTTTCAATCATCATCATATGCAATCCTCTAAACCATCGTGTTGCCCCGCCGAAAACAAACAAGAAACTAAATCGGTCAATAGAATCGAGATAGAAGCGGCAAACATTCGAACAGGAGTCGTGTAGGCCTTCCAACCCCATTTTGCGTGAGTTGAAAGTTAGAACAATGAGTTTTCTGGGTCATTAACAGGCAACACCCACTGTATTATAAGCAATCTTCTATAAAAAAAGACAAACGCAAAAACCGTAGAAAGAACATGGGATGCAGGCGTTTAGCCACAGATAGGAAGTCAAATGAATTTTTTTACACAAAGGTAACAGACGTAACAAGGTAACTGGGCTAACAAGGAAACGGGTAACAAGGTAACAGAGGTAACAAGGTGTCACAAGTAACAAGGTAAACAGGGGTAACAAGGTAACAAGGTAAACAGGAGTAACAAAGTAACAGAAGTAACAAGGTAACAGAGGTAACAAGGTTACACAAGTAACAAGCTAACAAACGTAACAAGAAAATCGTAAATGGTTTGAACCCAGGAGTCATATCATAATTAAGTGGAGTACGATCGTCCGGGTGAGTGAAGTCCTGAGAAGGACTGTTCGGTAACAAGGCTACACAGGTAAAAAGGTAACGTAAGTAACAAGGTTACACAAGGTAACAATGTTTTGTGCAGGCTTACACCACGTACTATCCCACTCGCCGCAAACTCATGAAGGTTCCTTGCGCGATGAGACTTCTTGCGTGACGTGGTGACGAGAAAGTCCTGGGAATGAGAGAAGGTGGTACAACCTTCTTACGGACTCCAGGTTCACTTCTTCCCTCCTCCCCCCTCCCTACCCCTCCTCCCTAAACCCAAGGAACCAAAGCCAACGCATACCACTTATTTGTACTGACAAGCCGTTAAAGGAGCAGTCTCACAGACTCGGGCAATGACTGCTAAGGTTAAGCATAAATCTTCATTTCCAGTTTTATTTGCATACAACTGTTTGAAAAACGGATCCTTTTGAATCGTTTTACAATCACCAACTGCTAAATACAACGTAAATTACATAATTTCTCAATGAAACTAGACTGGAAAAAATGTACAAGTTATACATGTAAGTAATTTGAACCCTACTTGGCAAAAAAGACATGAAATTGGTTAAACGTATGTTTTATACATAAGACTTACATACCCACAGACTTAAATAAGTTCTCTGCTTTGCCTGCCTATAACTGACTAATTTATAACTTTGGCTAAACTTCTAGATCAGTTTTCATTAAAGTGTCGAAAGCAGATTCGCGTTTGCTTACTTTGCTCTGTGATTGGTTGACAAAACTCGCGGCTCTTTCTCAGCCAATGAGAAGCGAAACCAAAACCAATCGCAAGTTGCACACGCGCATTTTCCCGCGCTTGGCGCCGGCTGCGTGTAGTTACTTCAGTTTTTGATTGGTTCAGTAAGCTGTTTTCATCTCTTGTGTTTGGTCTAAGTAATGGCCTTGGCTTTGTTTTTTCGACACTCAGTTGAAAACTACTCTATACGTATACGGACTTATCTACGGTCGTGCCTCTGGAATCCGTTCCTTGAGGAATAATTGATAAGGTCTGCACGATTGTCATTCTCTTTCTGACACAACTCCCCCACCGACGCAGCACCACAGTTTCTTTAGAAACTACCCCCTTTATCTCTGACACTATGATTGGTATGAGGAAATTCACACTTCTAATTTTGGATCTGAAAGGGAAACCTCGGCCCAAGAAACCCATGCAATTCGTTTGCGCTTTTAAATAACATGCACATTACTCCCTTTATGCTTTTTAGTGTTTTCCTCGGAAAGTTTCTAACAGTATTTCATGACTTCAGGAAAAAGTCTTTCAATACTGAAATCTTTGCAAGAGGCTTGGACCCAAACTTCAAGAGCTAACACTGCTGACTGAACTTCAGCTCGTTTAAAAATAGGATGGGGCTCTTCAAATTGCAGGCCTTTATCCGCGTCTAGGACTACTGTCTTCCTCGTTATACCAGCCAAAAATTCCCTTCTCCTGATCTCCACGCCAATATTCTTCGAACTGAATCTGATTTTAAGATCCAACGCGGAGAGAGCAGAGAAAAGCTCTTTGCATTTATGAGTCGGGGTCAACTTGACTGCTTCATCAAGCGAAATTTCGTCATACATGACGTCATTCTCTTGCATGTCGTCATATCCGGTCTTCATCTCAGTACTTGTCAGTACTTCGAGGATAGTAGTGAATACCTTGATCATATTTGCCTGTTTCCCTATAGAAATATGCTCCATAGCAGTTAGTATGAACTTTGTCCCTGTCTTCACTTGCGGAGGCACGAACGCACAAATTGCACCGACAATTCGACTTTTGTGGACTTTCATCTTAATTTTTCCTCTTTCAGTGTCTAATGTGAAGGAGAATCTCACCAGTTCCTTGCCTTCACACATCTTTTTGACAGCGATTGAATAATTCTTAAACATTAGTTTTGCTTCAAAGCTGCAGAGGGGCGTGTCCTTGATCTTTTGTAGTCCTTCCTCTATGTTCCTTAATGTAGCACGAATGGCAACTTTTTCCTCTCCCTTTTGAAATTAAAAGACTTGTTTCAGTAATGTAACGCCTCGATTTCCTATTTTCCTAAAATATTAAATCCGTTGTGTCATACTATGACTTCATTTCTCGACCCGTACATCCATTTTGGTGAACTCACGGTCACTTGCTTGGACTAAGACAGCGCGGAAAAAAACTAGGCAGTGGTGTAGGAGTCATAGCTTAAAACCTTAAATTTCTCAACAAAATATAGTTCCTTCGTACTTTATTTTTCTGTACAAATTTACTCAGTTTTTCTCAGAAATTTCTTGCTAAACCAGCTGAACGTTGGTTATGCTTTGTATTATTTTAAAAAAGAAACGTCCACGTGCTACGTACTCTATTTTTATACCAGCCAGCAAAAATAACATAACTTTTTGCGCAAATTTTTGTAAACTAATATTAGGCCAAGGGTCGTTCTCGAAAGTGGCAATAAATTACTTTGTTAGTTGCCGAATCCCTTTTCAGTCGATTGTACAAATCTTGGTAAGAGGCTTCAAAAGGTTTCAAAATCTTGAATAGACATTCAGAAAGTTGAGCGCAAGGAGGATTGCAACCCCTACCCAGAATCCTTTTAATCACATCTATTTATAATTTTTGACTACCACGTGACTAGGCCATTTCACTGTGGATTTCGTCTGACGTGGAAATGAATAATTTTTGAAGCCAGAATTTCTCGAGACTACCCTGTGAACAGAGGTCCTTCGATCTCCCTAGAAAAGTTCTAGGAAGATCTAAGGACCTCTGCTCGCAGGGTATCTCGAGACCGTCTCGATGAGAAAAAGGTTCTTGGCCAAATTACAACCCCGAATACCGTTTTTTGTGTACAACTTGTCTGACAAATAAGATAGTCTGAAGTGTTTAACCTGGGGAGGGGATAATGAAGGGACCAATGAATCAACAAACTTCTCTGTTTGGAGGATAGACGACAGAACGCCGGTTAACTTTGTACGACAACTATTACTCTGTGACTGGGTTAAAAAAAGTTAAGACCTGAAAGGAGTCTTTAGTGTAAATAGTTGATGTGCTAGTTTAGACGAAATAGAAACTTACCGTTGGCATGTAACTGCTGGCTACTGTCGTTAATGTTTCTTGCCATTGCCTTTGAGTTTTCACTCCTCCTACACTGAGAATCCTCTTCGTTAATTCGTTTCCTTTGCTTGCTCTTCGTTTCCAATTTGCCTGTTCACCTATCACTTTTGAAGTGGTGCTGAAGATGTCTCGATTTCCAGTTTTCATTTGGGATTCCGTCTGTTGTCGCCGTCGCGAATAAGTTAATCTTTCTCCAAAACAAGACGTTGCTACTTTGTTTAAACACTAGCGACACAATGGAGTCTCTCTTATTTATACTTTCAAAATACAAACAAAGTCGTTCAAATTCGATCCAAATGAGGTCAAAGTTAGCCGGGTGTGATGTACCCGGTATCCACCTTCTACTGCTTCCGGTCACGGTATCAACGTCATTTGATATCCGGATTGAATTAATCTCAGCCAAATTTGGTCTTTATTTAATACTTTGCTTAATTGTTTTTACGTGCCGCTGATCCGGCGTGTGATCAGAAAAACTAAAATTAAGTGAATTACAATCCCATGTAAGGTCTCAACTCTCCTTACTGGACACCAGACTAAGGGGTCCTGTAAACGCTGATATTCTATCCACCGTGTATCAGCTGTTGCGCGGTTTTTGATTGGGTTAGAAAATCCTTAAAAATGGCGATTTCGTCGGAGAAAATAACCAATCGAAATCAAATTCAAATAGCGAATGATATTACACTGTAATAACTTTTAACTATGGGATGGTGTGTTAATGTTGTGATAGGCAAAACACGATTAATTAATTTACTTGAGAGGGAATATGATTGTGTGATATAGTATGAAAATTTTCAAGTATTACATACTTGGCGCCGACTGTGGCGTTTCTCATTCGAATGTATTACTCTTGTTGATGTCTTCTGGAGGGTGCTCATCGAATACTTATATAGCTACATTAAAAATAAAATACAATTTTTCTTCCAGCGCAAATACGACTGAAGCATTTGAAACAGATGGTGTAGTATATATAGGCACTTCCAAATCGTTCTGAAGGGTGAGTTCGTTTCGGCCGTGAATTTATCTAAATAAAATTTGTCAAGAATTTAAATGAAACAAAATTTCCGAATGAACCATTATCCTTCAGGAAATCACAGGCCCTGATTTTGCAGGGAAGGCGTTCCAAAATTTACTCCCAAAACAATAAAATAAAGAAAAATAAAATAAAATAAAAAAGTTCCGGAAGTAAGATGACGTATGGGGGGTTACTATAAAAGCAATTTATTGACCCCCCTATATGCCGGCTCTTGGCAGATTTTCTTCCTTTTCCCGCTGCTTAGTTCATGCGACATGTCTTACGATTCTCATAGTGATTCAAGGTCGGTATAATGCTTTCTTTGCCGCATTTTGCCTCTGAAATGCCTCCTTTATATAGTTCTTTGATTGTGCTATACAGAAACTCTTATTCTAAGCCTTCAAAATGGGTCTGGGACTTACTATGGAGAGAGAAAATTGTCCCTTCAAGAGGGATATGTCTCTCGTGTCCGCCATCTTGAACCACGTGTTTGTTTCGGCTATTGAGCATTTCCAAGTTTAAAGCGTTGTACCCGGTTTGAATTTATCTGTGATATTTTTCCATAGAAAACCTGACTCCGAACGGAGTCTTGACGAGAAAAATGGCCCACCAGGAATGGACACTGAGGGGGATATCGAGGTTCGTTCAAACACAAGGCTGAAATTTCCTTTCGCGTGTATTCCACCTAAATGAACCACATTGGTTAACCTTGTTTTTCAGTTACATGGCATGTTCTTTTTTTTTTTTTACAACAGACAAACTGGGAGGAAGTTGTCGATAGTTTTGATAACATGAACTTGAAAGAGTCGTTACTTCGAGGCATCTATGCTTATGGGTGAGTAGACAGTTCCGTTGATTCAATTGAAGCTGAACAAAGTTCATTGAATGGGATCAGACAGGCATCACTCTCAATCCACTATTTTGGCCGATTGCAGGTTTGAAAAACCTTCAGCAATTCAACAGAGGGCAATCGTACCTTGCTGTAAAGGTTCGTAAATTTTAAACTTGTTTTCCACATTTAAATGAATGGCAATAATTTTATAATTTTCAAGTGTAATGAATAACTTATGGAGTAAAATTGACCAGCGTTGTTTTTTTTTTAGCTTTCCTGAACACTTATCTCTTTTTAGATAACGTTTACCGGAAAATTATTGTCAAAACCTGGATCTTC